>CM032669.1:44915929-45042390 GCA_019095985.1 Streblospio benedicti
TAATTTCCATTTCTTCTTGTTGACCATATAAATAAGAGGACCACATGTAATTAGAATTAACCACATTTATTCAACACCAAGCATGAAACACTGGTAAATCTATAAATAACAAAAAATACCATAAACCATAAATATCATTTCTAATTACACGGCAGATACAATCAATTCTAATCATCATGTATCGTGAAACATAGCCATAACACAAATCATACTTACAACTATGTGGCAAACTCCCTGGAAAACTTGACAAAACTTTATAAACTTGATTAAAACTTGATTAAATTTAACTTGTTTTACTTGTCCCACATTCTACATGTGATGCTACAAACTTCTAGAACCTTCCTTTTTCTATGCTCAGTACTACTAAAAATTACCAATAAAATCAATAACATATTACAACACAATTAATATACTACAAATACAGTGGAAACACTTTTAAAGCTTGATGGATTTAATACTTCTGAAACACTTTGCTCCAATACATGCATGCAGGCTCATAATGTGTGATTTAATAAGCCAAAAGTATCATTCCGCCTTTACACCTATCTCCGTACTTTGATTGTTGACAAAGTTAATGTGTTAACTTTTCATTCATTTTCATTTTCAATGTGACATATTTGCTATTTATGTTATGATCCATTCTATCACCACAAAGTCAGTGAGAAGTAATCCCATCCCACCACACATTATTAAGTGGTCAAAAGATCTCCATGACACCTTTGGGTCTTGTGTTACCACAAATTTTTCAAGTAGAGATTGTATCAATGAAATGATTAAACATATTACATTTTAATGGTGATGAAGAAAAAAAGCTGTGAATTCTTATAATTTTTTCTTCTTTTTCAGCCTTTCAACCATGGAGCAATGCGTGAATGTTACAGACTGTAAGTATTGATTGTGTCTTTGTATATTTTCTATCTATTTTTCATGTTGTTACAAATATTAGTCCAATTTCTATTGCAGATTTTTGAATTGTTGAAATCATGTGATGCATCAAAATTGTTAGTATGTACTCATAATTTTCTGCCAAGAGTTTGCTATGTTCTTTAAATCTGATCAATCAGTGGGAAGTTTTAACCTCCTCAATTTTTATTGGCAGCTTTTAGATTGTTTGCCAACATCCTCATGTTCCAGGCATTTTAATCAATAAACTTATTGAAAATAACTGTTGTAAGACGTACACAGTGTGCAAGACATTCCCTTCAACCGACAATGGTTTGCTAAATAAATTGTTTTTCATTTGCAATGAGCATGAACATGTTCGAGTGTTTTGTGCAATACAGGTCATGTGCGTAACCTGATTTTATGCCATATATGAATCTGTTTACTCGGTACTTGTTTTGACACAAGAAGGCCATGAGTAATATTGATATATTGATTTATAGTCCTATTTAGATTATAATGCTCTAAATAGAATCCTTGTGTGAAAAATATTCTAGCTTCCTTTTTAAAGGCTACATGTATTATGTTAATAACAAACTCCCCATTCTATGTAAGACATGAAGCCCTGATTGCTTAATCAGAAGCATAGTAAGCCAAACCTCCTTTTGAACCTTCAAAAATCAGAATTTAGATATATTTCCATAAACTATTTTTTAAAGCTTGAAGTGATAAAAGCCCTGATATTGGTCTGCCAGTGCATATCCATGTGTTTGAATAGTTCCAGTAAGATAACTTCTTGTTATACATAATTATTGTCAACTTGAAACATGTTATCAAACTGTTAAAGATTATTGCCAAGCTGTAGTATCAAATGAAGTAGGAAAGAGGTCAATCTAAAAAGTTGTGTGAAATTGCCATGTTATATATACAGATTTGGCAGAGAAACCAGACGTCCAATGTCTAAAAGAACGAGACAACAAAAAATTTCTACAGTGATAAACATCTATTGTTTCCATCAATCATTGACTTTACATGGCCCCAAATCTGTGCTGTAAATAGCATGTAAAGTTTATTATGAGAAGGCATAAAAGTATTTTATGTTTGTTTCATGGCCTGTGAAAAATTTGGCCCAAATTTGAGTATGACCTAAATTCACCCATGTGCTATTCAGAATATCATCTGTGAGGACACAACATTCAACGGCAAATCAACAAAGTTGAGCTAAATTTAGTTCCAGCTGCTCCTGGCTGTGTAAATAAAGAAAGTATGTGCCAAATATGTTTTCAATAATAGTGATAATTAATCGATAAAGTTCTCAAATATCTGAATGTTTCTTGTCAATATTTTGTCTGTGTCTATGATAATGTCTATTTACATGGGTTTTAGATCACAAATCACTTTAACTCAAGAGTCCTGTTTCCCCAATGGTAATTAACTACATGTGATCTTTATCATGTTTATTTTTGATGATATGGATAGTGTAATGTCTGAGTTTGAAGCCAAGAGAATATCTTAACCATCTGTTATCACCCTTTGTCCTTTTCTTCTGACTGCTTTCGATTTCAACAGTGTCGAATTGTGTCTGATAATCACATGTAATTGTTAATTTTGAAATGTGTTTTATGTATACCAAAAAGTTGTAATGTTTCAAATGTTAGTAGTATTTTCTGGATTGGCGACAAATGCAAGAACGTTTTACATTGTGTTCGTGAAAAAGATAACTTATAGTGTAAGATCTAGTCAGGTTTGAATCTGCTCATACCATAATACTTCGCCTGTCACTAAAAAGACCAAAGTACAGTTACCAGTAATATTCCACTGAGTGCTTGCATACACGTGGCTGGCAGTCATAAATAAACTACTACATACAGCACAGCCTATTGTGTACAAATAATAATATGCTGTGGTACTGATGTATTGACTACAGCAATCTGTCCAAGATATGTCTATCTGACAAACTTATCTTGAGGTTTTAGTGGAACAAAAACAAGTGTTTTTTTGTTTGTTTTTTTAATTGACCCTTTACAGTTTAATCTTTTATGTAGCTTTTATTCATTAGTACATCCAATGAATTCATTTTATTATTGAACATTCTACATCAATTTGCATCAATATGAAAGAAGTTAAAATAAGGACTGTATCTTAAAGCTGCTTATTACCTTGAAATACGATGGTTTGAGGCCTTTTGGTAGTTAATTTGTTCTTAAAAGAGCATGAGCTTGGTTTCCAACACAGTGACACATGCACCTAATGACCCCCATTAAATCCTCTTGGTTTGTGTGTCTTGGCAGAGATTATCTAAATAATAAAATAACATATGATACGAAGATTTGAACCAATAGTTAGTTAATAGTGTTTCAACAAAAAATAAAAAAAGCTTTTATAAAATTGTTGACATTTTGGTTTAGTTTTGTTTGTGAGGCGGGTAACTGTCTCCACCCGTCTTGCTTCTGTGCAGTCAATGTGGACTAATGATCAGATAAACTTATAAAAACAATTTGGATGACCAATGACGTGAATCTCTGGTGCTGTTGTTTATGGTGTTTATGAAGTTATAATGCCAACTGCTGGATCATTGTCAATGATGTCACGTGAAGAGAAGTATTTCTCACAATTGTTGGAACACTTATGCTATTTGTCTTATCTACTGCAGCAGATTTATACAACATACAGATCAAAATGTATGTTACAACTTACAATTGTTTTGTTTCGCCCTATATTAGTGACAATTTTACACTTACATTGCGTTAAAATAAGGACACCTGTATCTTTGCAGGGCTTAACGTTAGTGGGTGCCCGCATGCCCAGGGGATGCCAGAGGCATGTAGTCAGCCATGGTCACAAGCCCGACTGGGCACCCAGAAATTTTTGGCAATATTTCATCATTCATATGATAAGTCGAATATATGTTTTACGTAATAAGTCCAAAATTTAGATAAAATATTATTTACTTGTCGCAGCGGGCTGGCACCACTGCGGTAATGCAATCATTAAAACAAAAAGCACTGTTGGTTAAAATATTTATTATGACCTGGAATGGCACCCCTGTTCGGTATATGCCATGTGCTTCAGCTAGTTCTGATGATGTGTCCAAAATCTAAAAACAGTACCTTTGTTCTGGAAGCCTCCGACGTACAAGATAGTACACTCATATTACTAACATCAATAATATTGATTCACCAATCAACATCTTTGGTAACATGACGTAACCATATTACTATACAATTAACATTACTATATAATAATTATGTGGCCTTAGAGCCCAACGGCCACATACGTCCTACTATTTGCAGTCCTAATTTTGAAAAATTATTAAACAAAGGATACCTTTTTAATATTTTATAACATTATTCTTATTTACATGTAGACGACTTCTCTCAGTGGAAATCTTATGAGACAAGAGCACACTATGATTTTATTAGTTTCTTAATGTTTTATTGAATACTTCCTTTTGAGAATGATGGGCGCTGCTAAATTTAAAGCCTTCGTGATTAAGACAATGAAAATGGTGTATTGACAGTAACTTGTGAAATTGTTCTTGTCAATGATATTTTCATGAATAATTTAACAGAGTGTATATTTGAATCATCATTCTTAATATGAGTATTATTTTAGAAGAGACCTTGTTGTGTAATCATGTCCAGAAGTCCTTACGATTTTGGCTTCTGATTAAGCAAAGCCGTCAAGTGCTTTTGCTTTTAAAGACAATTTCCCCTATTATTTCTCTGTCTTGTATGAGTGTTTATTTGTATCTGATTTTTCACCTCGGCTGCAGATAACAGTCCAAAGAAAAACTGAAGACATTGTTGATAAGATCTTTAAAAACAAAAGCGTTTGATGTCCACATTTACAGTTATTATGAGTAGTGTATGATTATGGTAAGGCACCTAAAAGCTTTTGAAAAAACCTGAAATACTGATTTCGTATATAACACAGGCTTTTCATTTGGGCACCCAGATATTTCATTTGGGCAACCAGTAGCAACTACCCACACATGCCCGAACGAACGGGCACAAACTTGTAAAAGTTAACTGTAAGCCCTGCTTTGTTGGTGTAAATGAGATTGATTATTTCATCATGGCAGTTGTATGTTTCTCGTCCTGTACAAATGCTACTACTCATTCACAGTGCAATGTTGAATGATTCATCCACCACGTTTAAGTTTTTTTGGTCATATCTCAAAATTGTTTAAGATTAACATAAGTATGCAGACAAACTGCTTCCCTAATTATTTTTGTTTCATTATGACCAAACTGAATACATGTATATTGATGAATGTTTTTGGTCTACACAACCAATTCTACATTTGCTTTTCATCTTACTGGATGTGAATGTATGCTTTATGAAGAAAGTTGATGTTTATCAAAAATCATTCACAGACCTTTTTATGGTTGGCATTTTTAAAAGTGAACAATTGATTTCAGATGAGAATTGTGTGTTCAAAATATGGCAATCAAAGTTGTGCATTATAACAGGATATCATCTAATAATTATATTCCCTGATTTTCGTGAATTTTATTCATGAGTGAATATTGAATATGGAAGAAATATCTACTTTGAACTGTGAGCTCCTCCAATATTTAACACATTTAATAAACAATGCTAGCTAATTTTGTATTGGCTCTAAATCCATCAGAATGAAGGATAAGGGGGGACGTCTCTGCTAATAGTATATGAATGTTATTCTTGTCTAAGAGTTAATGCTCTTTTCATTTAGTTACATTTTGGCATGTGATGTTGCTCCTTGAGTTGGTGCATACACTATTTTTTTAGGCTATGATAAAAAATATTATCATGCCTTTGGTTTGTTTTTGTTGCAAGAGTACACTAAATCTATGACAATTTGTCATGCTTCAAATTTAAGCATTTATCACAATTGGTCAAATATAACTAATAACCATGTTTTCTTCAGGAAGTCCGATCCAAACTGGTCACGCACAGACAGGTAACTTCAGGGGCAAAATATTGAATTAAGTATGAGTATATTGTAATGGTCCGACCTACAGCCAACCTGTCATATTACATAGAAATTTTAAATTTTTGTTCAAATTATTAGTCATTACAGGGTCAGGATTAGGTCGAAGAGTGCTACTTGTCAGCATGATGAGGAGCATTCAAAAATCTCTGTTCTCTCAAAAAAATACTGGTCCTTCTTGCACAAACCATACCTGTATGCAAAATGATCCAGAATTTGTTATTGTCAAACGGACAAGTTGGTAACACTTTTTAGTCGTCCTTCACTACTGACTAGTTTTACCAGTCATTATGAGCAAACAAGTGGCTTCTCCGGACCCTGCATTACATTTTCTTGTATCTTGTACTTTTAGAATGAGTAAAATAGAATAATAAGAAAATCTTAGCTACAGACATTGACAAGAATTGAAAATATAATGACTCTTCAGTCTGTTGGTGACAGGTTGGCTTTATTATTTTCTTGCCCCTGGGTGTTGGATAGTCGCCTATCTGATATAGTGAGTCAGTTTGAATTTTTGTCAAATATGTGAACATTTTTGTAAGGACCAAAAAACTTTTATTTCTAATTCCTACATAAACCATTGTTCAGTGCATACATGGTTATTTTGACTGTTAAATTTGTGCTTACTCAAATGTTAATAGTTATGAAATGGAAGTTCATAGATATTATATACATTCTAATGATATCTGGCAACTTTACAGATAAAATTGTCCGGTGTTGATGATTCGAGGACTTTAGTCATAATAGAAAATTTATGTGTTACCATTATGAAATATTCACAAATACTAGAGGATGGATATTCATTTTTAATGGCTTTTTTTGCATGATTGCATGATGCATATTATTTGAATATTTGTTATGAATTTATTTATAGTGAATCTGTGGTAAATTTTGACTTTTTTCTTCCTTTATCTCAATATTGCTTTTGTAAACTATGTTTTGTATTAAGTTCTTGCTTTTAGTTAAATAAGAAAGTTTGATAATTTATTGTCATAAACGGTTGCATGATATGAAGATGTATTGTGGATAAGAATTAGAGCTGATCAATTCAGAAACATATTATATTTTGCCTGAATCAGTGCTATGTTTTGTAAATCTATTTATTCTTTAGATTATATTTTTCTATGCTTGAGTGCTTCATTCTATAAGATATCACCTGATGACAATGAGTTTTGAGCAATAAATTGAGCCCTTGATATTCAGGTGGGGTGATTTGATCGATCAATTTCATTTTTAAAAACTCAATTGAGTTGAATAGGTGACAATAAAATTCAGTAGTGCAGGAAAAAAACAAAACAAAAAAAACACAAAAACAATGGGCACATTGTACTTTAGTCTACTAACATTCTCAACCGTCTTTCTCAACACAATTTTGAGGGTAACAAGATTCAGAGAGTTTCTAGTGAGGCCTGTCCTGTTTGCTGAAAGCAAGCTTCAAGTGTGAGGGGCTTGATCATGTGATCTGGTTTACATTACCTGCATCATAGGCATGTAAAAGTAGTGTTTGATTTGTTCAATATTTTAGTTGTCAGTTATTTTTATATATCAGTGACTTTCTTTTTTTTTTTTTCTTTTTGTCTATGGGAGAAATTTGTGGACTCTGATGTCAAGTTGTATTGAAATAGTATGGTATATTTACTAAAAAAAAAAGGCATAAAATACATAAAATGCGACCTACTGTCACTTACATGATACATAGGATATCGTAACATTATAAAAAGGGTAATTAGTAGATTTTCTGTTGTAAAAGCAAATCTGTAGTATGATTAAGCCTTTTTTCCTAATTGAATAGGATATAATGACAGAACTAAAGTGTGGACAAATTGTGCTCCATAAAACCAATAATTAAAGGATAGCCCCCAATGTTGTATGCAGCTCAAGGTC
Source organism: Streblospio benedicti (assembly GCA_019095985.1). Taxonomy (NCBI): domain Eukaryota; kingdom Metazoa; phylum Annelida; class Polychaeta; order Spionida; family Spionidae; genus Streblospio; species Streblospio benedicti. The sequence continues at coordinate 44,923,671 of CM032669.1, forward strand.
ACTGCTGGGTCAGTCAATCTAGGCTCCCTCCCCAGTTCCCAGTTCCCTTAGTTGTTATGAGCAACCCTGCCCTGCTTCTACTTTAGGTGATAGTCATATGCCCTAGACTAAGTAACCTTGATCTCTGTTTATCATATCATTCCTGTCTCTGATCATAATAACATTTGCATTCTGGCTTAAAGTCGTTTAAGGTCTTGTGGTATGTACTGAATTGATATCAGACTTAAAATGGGGACTTATGAGGTCATACACATAGATGACCCAGAGAATCAACAGATGTGTAAGCTATAAATAAACTTGTCTTATTAATGAAAGGAGGTTTACCTTGTAGTGAACTCACTTTAGCATTTCTGTATTTGATAAGTTCTACACAACAAATACATTATTTGCTGCACTATGTAGTTCTGTGTATGATCAGTTGTGTTATGATTAGGTGATCAGTATCAGCTGAGTTCACTTTCGCTGACCTGTGTAGGCAGGTTAGTTCTCATGTCATTGGGCCACCGCACCTTTTATTATGAAGGAATTTTTAGTTGACATTCTATCAAGTAATAGTCTAGATCAGCCAGCCGCTCATACTGGGTTGGGTGCTAGGTAGCCATGACTGAGATGCAGCAAACAGCATATATCCACGTATTGGTGAATAGTCTGAATGCTGGAGACTAATCACTGTTCATTTTGAGGCTTCAAACATGTCCTATCTTCATATTAAGCAATCCATTAAAAAGATAATAATTAATTTAATTCCAATGTTGAAGTTGCACACAATATATTCAGTCAAAACGGGCCTGTAATAATGACCACAATAATGACAAGTGCAATAGTGTTTCTCATTCCAGGGTTGTCACATAATTTGGGTTATCATAGATAAACTCCCAAGCACTGATAATAAATATCGCCCTACTATCTTTATCTGCAGCACACCTTTTTAATAGCACTTGATAATTTTACAGGTTCTGCAGATTTTTGTTATATTATGATGAGTAATTGTCTTCTTCATAGCCATAACAGAATAGGAGACTGAAATCATATAGAAGAGACTATATTTTTGCTGATTTAGTTAAGAAAAAGTGCAGTTAAGCCTTTGTTTATTTTAATAATGTATCTGATTTAAGTTACTTTTAGTATTTGGTATATTTTGTCAGAGCTGATCTCAACCATATACATACAGCTGCAGTGTACCATATATGTACACTAAAGTCTAAAGGGTATAAACCCCCACAAATATCAATAACAGTATGTTGCTGTTACCATATCATATTTACAGCTTGTTATTTGTATTTAGATATTATGGTGTCAAAAGAATCATGCATTGAGTGCCAAAAAGATTGTGATTTCAATTTTGTATATGGGTTATATATTAGTACTGCATATTGGTGACAATTTCAATATCGATTATCGTTGCTTGGCAAATGAAAGGTAACTCATACTGTTACTATCGGCAGTAAAAATATAATACGTTACACACTGCCAACTTTGGATTTATACGTACATTTTTCTGTGATTCTGGGTGTCAGATCAATTGAACGTCGCATTTGTCCATGTATAATCCTTTAATATTGTATTTCAAACAATCTATATTAAATGCTTGGCAGAAAGAAGAAATAACTTTCTTATTTTTTGTTCTTCCCCGGGCAATTTTAGATTGAAACAAATGTTTATTACACCAATAATCAATAAGTCTGCAAAAAAGCCACTCTCGTTGCATAGCGATATTCAAAAGATCAACCAATTATCGTCTGCTAGTTCCTGAACAAGCGATATACCGATAGTCCGATATATTGTTGCAGCACTATTATATATGCTTGTCTAAAGTTGGCTTTCAGATTTTAAACCATGGGCCAATCAAGTCTTCTTTGGTGGTGCAAAGTAACATTTTTAAAACCCAAGTTCTACAAATAATATTCACTAATTTGTGCCTTTTATTGTCAGTTTTTTTTCTCTTTTGTATAAATGAATATAAGCTATTTGCAGTAGAACAAATTATTGTAAACATAAAGGTGTAGCTGTATATGTATTTCCTAGGGTTTTTTTTCCAGGAAGAAGCTGTCCAATTTTTCTGCACATAAAGACTGGAAACATGCACACAACTATGTTGCCAAGCGCTACATGGAAGACGTTGACCGTGATGTCTACTTCGAGGACGTCAGACTCCAGATGGATGCCAAGCTGTGGGGAGAGGAGTACAATAATCACAACCCACCCAAAAAGGTAAGAACTTACTAGTAACTAATAGTTGACTACTATCCATCCAATCACTAACAGCTCTTATTCATGATAGTCTAATCATAATTCAGGACCATGTGTATATGGACATTGCCACGCGTCAATAAAATAGTTTTGTAATCCTGATTGGTTGCTGTAGGTGGACATCTTCCAAATGAACATCATCGAGTTTGAGAACCGTGAAGGAAAGCCTCTTTTCCACCTTGAGCACTACATTGATGGTGACTATATCAAGTACAACTCTAACTCTGGCTTCGTTGATGAAAAACTGAGGCTCACTCCACAGGTAGGATAATGTATTTCTTTGATATTCCCACTGTCACACTTTGAGGCAAAATTTTCAACACATTTTAATATGATGTTCTCTTTCTGTGCAAAGTGCAAATTGTTTTATTTGAAAGAAGTGCTTTAAAGTGTGTGTTTTTTTAATGAATTTTTCGTATAATCATAATTTTGTACAGAACACAATGAAATTTTTGGTTTGCATCTTTTAAATCAAGAAGATGGAAAGATTAAAGATGACTATTCTATATATATGTGCTAGTGATATTAACTCCATTAAAAACTAAGCACATTTTGTCACCTTTGTGTTCGACATTTTGCTCATTTGAAGGTATTTTTGGGTCAGACAATGAGGCAGCAGCAGACAACATTTACCAGGGTTGGAGCAGGGGAAAAGGGTGGTTGAGTAAATCAAAATATATGTGTAAAAATGGCCATAGAAGAATAAAAGATGTGAAAATGGTTGTGGATTGCTACATTTATCGACTTTGTCATCTTTACATTTGGCTACTTTTTTCCATTTTATTCTATGGGAATTATTGTCGGTCACTGATTATAAAGATTCATGAAGAATGGATGGAGGATTATTAATTGAATTTTTTTTTTTTTTTTTTTTTTTTTCTTGTAATTGCAAATTTTATTAACTCATTCTTTTGTAACATTTCTAAATTGCTGTCAGAAAGTAACAATAACATCATACATACGACTGTCTTTGTTATTCAGAAAAATTTTAACATATCAGCAGCAATTAATTCCTTTTGATGGAGAAATTTATATTGTATATAACTATCACGTTAGCACTCTCGATATTCATGATATCTTCAACATTATATTGTAAAAGCATATCATCTGTAATACAAAAGATGGAGCAGACATGAAACCGCAAACTGATTTAAATGTCTCAGCCTTGCACAGTTTTTATTTGCCTCGGGTAGAGGTTTAATGTATGCATTATTTTGGCTAAACAATTTTAGATTTCAACCAGGACCTATTTTTTTTTATATGTAGAGGTCAAACGGTTCAATGTTAGGGGAACCACTGACAGTTGACGTTTTGCTAATGTTAAAAAAAGTAATTACCCAAAGTTCATTGCACATGGGAAAAGGTCACTGAGTTTAAAATAGTGCAATAGAATCATGCAAAGAAACTTCCATGTTTTGCATGATACAAGATGATTATCCTCTTATTTCCAACGTAATAAGCGATAGCATGAATGAATATTTATTAATAAATAACTTTAGATTTTAAGAAATCATATTTTGAGACCAGAAGGTAATACGGTATATGGATGTGCCCCATACAGGAAATAATGATACCTAACATATTGAATATATCACAACCATATTGAATTTCTGGTCGCACAGTAATATGTTTGTGCTATTACAACACAGACACAAGAACATATAGCTTTTTTCTTTGTACATTTAGTCTCTTCCATCTCTGTTTACTTGCCATTCATTGTGAAGTTGGAAAAAAAAAAAAAAATTATTTGTGGTTAGTATGCGTGACTGAATGTTCAAAGTCTAGTGCGACATACTCATGTTGAAATATCTGTGGTTTACTTCTGAGACAGATGATGTACTTCATGACCTTGTCCAGGCATGTACAATTCGGAGTGGCTACTCGTAAATTTACAGCTGTTATTCTAAGAAAGACAAAAAATATGGCCTAAGATGTTTCCACCGAAAATGAAGTTAATAGACTGTTAACGTTATAATAAGTGTTAGACACAAAGTAAGAAAATAAGCGTTAGTGCAGCTAACAAACCTGATGGACATCTATTGCTGTCAGTTCTGTTGTTGCTTCTCGTTCACTTCTTTCTGAATTATGTTCAGAAAATAATGAATGGAAAAATGGGTAGGAACGCTGTGCCTTCATCGTCTTACCAGCAGTATATATATTATACTTTTCTGCAGACCTTTGATTGCACCTGTTTTTCAATATACCCTTAACTGAGTTAGACTGAAGTGATACCCTCGGGTCTTGGAGACGCTACCAAAGTGAGTTCAACTTGTACAGTTCCGTAGATAATGAACCGAATGTTCGCGACTACAGTTCACACCTGATATCTGGTCAAATCTGGGGTGAAGTTTGTGCGCCAGACTTGTGCCAGACTGGACACCAAAATCGGAAAATTTTACCTGTTCAGACTGCATAGATACCTATCTTTGACTACAATACTTTTACTTATTCAAGGCCCTGGATAATAACGATCCGGGAAATTGAACTAGCCATTTGTATACCAGTTCTGCCGATCTGCAAGGCTTGCTTGACCCACCCAGCAAAACTGGGCACATCACTTTGTCATATATATGTATATTGCCACAGAACTGGGGTGACTTGACCATATATATTGCCATTTTTTATTATATAGTTATGAGAGGAAAAGAAGCTGGATTCCCCACACGTCATGCGTCTTATTATCTTGATTCTGATCCTATTACATCATATATTTTGCTGATATTATATGCGTTTTTAGATATTCACCACTTTTTATGTAAATTTGAGTATTTCAAACAGTCTGTAAGGCCTGAACACCATTTCTTATAAATCTTCAGTCAAGCCAGATTTAACATCATTATAAAATTCATTCATTCTCTTCATAAGATGAACATTATTGTTTCATAATATGTTGCATGAAATTACATACATGACAGTAAATTACTTCTGGCCTTGTATAGCATCACAATGTGTAACACCACATGATCACACCACGTTTACTAAAACTTGCCCCAAGCTGCAAGGTGAAAGTAATACATTGTAGCAATATATTAGTGCTAGTGCTGACTGTAAAGTGCATCTAATTAATCACCACCCTATAAATTTCATTTCTCTGATTTCAATTAACATTTACATAAAATTGGCATGTATTCAGAATTACAAATCAAGACTATTGCTTTGTTTTCTGCAAGCTGCTGTTCTGGAATTTTCTTGTAAAATGTCTCAAAATGAAAATACTTCTCGGTGATTGATAGGTTTTAAGCAAAACATGCTTATAAGCAAGCGCATATACGCAAAGATGTTTATGATTGTGCCGATAGCAAAACTATGTAATTACTGATCCGAGCATGATACATGAATTACATATGTTGCTGTTGCCACACGGGAAAAATAATGGAAAAATTCCCTTGTGTTGCATATTGCACCTGATTGATTTTCAACTTGAAATATCTTTTTTGTCAATGCTGTGTAAAAGCGAATGAGCATACTTTCTTATTAATAATGTTTTTATTTTACAACTACAATTCACTTAATATGATTATTTTTTCTTCAAATCGTCAACTTTCTTGATGGCACATTGCTAATTTGGCACATTTCCAAGTCGACAATCAATAATGTTTTCAGCATTTGCTCATGTAAGATGTGCTTGTATGAATGACTTTGTTTTAATATTCAACTGTTATAATGTTATGTAGGACAATTTTTTAAAGCAAATTCATTCATATATTGAAATATTAGCATCATGTTTGATTACTTACTTTTTGCAAAATAGAGGCAGTTCAGGGTCAACTTGCAGTTAGAGCCAGTTTTCAACTCCGTTGTAGACAAAAAAATAACATTAAGGGTCTGGATATTGATGTATTGGCAAACCTATTAGCAACAAGTTTGATCTTTTCATTAAATCGAAGCAAGTCACATGTGACAGGTGGTGATAATCTCATGATTGAGTAGTTTACATTTGGACAGTATTTTGCACCATTTTATGCAGTTTCTATTTTAAAATTATCCTTATGAAGTAAATAAATTATTAATGTTTTTTTTTCATAAATATCTAAATTTTACTTTGAACTTTTTTATTTTTTGTATATTTTCAGGCATTCAGCCACTTCACATTTGAGAGATCAGGCCACCAGCTCATCATTGTGGACATCCAGGGTGTGGGCGACTTGTGGACTGATCCTCAGATACACACCGCAGATGGCAAAGGTGAGCGTTGTATGTCATCCTGACCCAGTGTGATGGTGGCTTTGACCAAAATATATTTTACAGCACATATGCATCAGAGAAAATTTAGATTTTGAAGATTATCATATTGATAGTCAGAGCTCATTAATGATAGTCTGTCATACTTCTGAAATTAATGGAATAGTGACTTATTGTGTATTAAGCTGCTTGGGGTTGATCGCTGTTTGACAACCATAGTTTTGTTACAGGTTATGGAGATGGTAACTTGGGCACTAAAGGCATGGCTCTGTTCTTCCACTCCCACGTGTGCAACTCCGTGTGCGAAAGATTCCAACTCTCAAAGTTTGATTTGAGCTCCAATGAGGAAGAGAATCAGAGCAAGTTCATTCTGATGCAGGTAGCCAACTAGCAAAGATTTTAAGAATACAATACCTTCAGTTCAATGTACATAATATATACAAAAAACTGCTACATTTTAAAGTAGTGATTTCCCCATTGATAAAGTTAGGTGTCATTAATCTTTTTTTGTCTATAAGTTCAGTGTTTAATAAAGAAATCTGTGTACTGAAAATGATTATGTTTGCAGCGCTATGCTGAGACTCGTACACGTGGAACAGAGGAGGCCGTAATCTCCGCGTCTCCCACTGAGGTCACAGACATCTCCAACTTCCTCTCACGCAGCCGCCGGAGTCGTACGGTGTCCGGCGTCTCCAACAACTCATCAATAATGGAGGACATCAGGTTTGCTCTTTTTTTCCTCTTACTTTGACAATTTTTTTGATTATTACTTTTCCTAGTGTAAGGTTTGTCACTGCCTCAATAAATCACATTTTTCCAATACAACTTATCCTCGTTTTCTTTTTCTTCTAATTTTTATTTTTTATATGTATTTGATTTGTCTTTTAAGACACCACCAATCTATAGAGAAAATATGTAGATGCCATATTGTTACTGTTCCAGTGAACTGTCTGAGGCTGATCTTCTTTCTTCTCACTCCCTGCCTGAAGATAATGGGTTCGGCGCTGTACCCATGTCTCCAGACACTCCCGACCGTGTGGCACCAACTGATTTCTTCAATGTGAGTACCAAACACAGTGTAGCTGGTTTTGTATGGTAGAACTGAGAAAGTTTGTGTGATCCTTTATGAAAACAAATTGTTTATGATTTATTTTTAATTGACTATGGGGTAAATAGTATTTTGTATTTGTTATTGTAGCGTCGCGGTGTGCACCCAGGTGGCAGGAGATCTCGGTTCATGAGCGAGTCAGACGACAGTGCAGCAAGCACACTTACAGAGGTATGTATTCTCACACATAACGCTAACAGCACCAAGCTTCTCTTGCAAAATGCTACAGCTTGCTCCTATTGCAGCACAGAAAAAAGACTTGTCAAATTACCCAGATTACCGCAAAATGTATGGTCATAAGAATCCCGCCGAAATATGAAGAGTATAATTGTGTTGAGAGGAATCATTTGAGTGAAGCTTTACTGGTTCTCAATAAGGGCTGCATTATGTTCCTAAATCATAGGAGAAAAGAATGGTATATCTATAGGTGTCATGGGAATGAGCAGCTGGTATTTTGTATCAATATAACATTCTTATCCGATTAGTTCTGTTAGTTTTGTATTGAACTTGATTTTAAGAAAATGCACATTTTTGTCAGCATTATTTGTGAATTGTGATGTCTTTGCCAACTATGCGCTTTTCATAAATATTGTATTATTGTATTAAAACAAATTATATTATTGCATTGTACACTTTTTTATGCTCATTGATGTTGTAATTTACCATTTTTAAATACTGAATGGTGCTAAATTTCATCTAAAGAATGAAAGTTGGAAATTTTTAAGCTTTGATGGTCTTTCAATACTCAAATATGAAAAAAAAAAGACTACAACCGAGAGAAAAAATCTATAAAATTATCAACTGATGTGATTGAATCATCATTTTTTTCAATTAGAAGTAACAATACTAAAGCAAACGATGTACTTCTTTCATAGTTCATGTTGGATGTTTTTGAAGTAGTTTGAATGATTTTGTATACATGTATAAGCTATAAACATTCATTTAGCAGCACTCATCATTATTCATCAAAAAGGTCTACCTTCTGTAATCCTCTTGTTTTGAAAGCTCCTGTTTGGTATTTGGTACAAAGTGGCCACCAAAAATGAAGTAAGTCCATGTAAAGTTAAGTTAAAATGGTGTTTTGTTCACTTTGATTTCCAATCGGAGTTTGGAGTTTGGGTAGACCTTTATCTGAGTGCTGATTTGGATTGGAAAGTCCCATTATATTACCATTTTAGTGAGGGCTTCCATCCATCAAAAGTTAAGCGTGTGAATATTTGTGAAAGATGTCCATTTTGTGTCATCAATAATTGTAGTGAACACCAGATAATTGCTTTTTTGCCACCCGTCCAACATTTGAGTTTTCAATAATTTTTGCATTACTTTGTGATGGAGCTATAATTTGTTTTGTTTTTTACACTCGTTTGAAAGTGACTTTGGGTATTGATGATCATTCTAGTCTGATACCAATTTTTATAACAAGAATAAAAGTTACAACAAGCATAAGAAAGATTTAATAAAATCGTGTCAATGTGCTTAAAAGTCACTTTTGAAGTATAATGGCAGACAGATTGAAGCTTGTTTTTCTCCTTCGTTAGAGACTGAAAATGGCAATCAAGAGAAAGCGGGCGCAGCAATATGATGATGATGATATGTCTCCGACGGTAGTTAAGATTTCAATTACAAGTAGAAACATTTTAGTTTTTAAATGTCACAGAAACTGGTGTACTGATTGGTGGAAGATGCAAGACCAAGAATTGTAGAAATACTATTGCAAGATGTGTATAAACAAAACCAAATTTATCAATTGATGGGAAATCATGAATATATCCATGGTTAACATTTTAGTTACAAAAAACGAGCAGGGGAAATATTGTTTTGCATCTTTCATCAGTTGAGTATAGTGAAATTGGTTTTCTGTAAATTTTGATACGTTGAGTTTCATGTGTGTCCTGGCTACGTTTTATTTTGGGTGGCAGTATGATCTGTGCATCTTTCGTCCACAGGTTCTATTTTAACTCAGAAATTTATTTGAAAATCAAATATTTGTAACCACATAAAACATTTGGCGTCACCATTTTATGAATAATGGTGCAGTGGTTATTTGATGTAAAGCTATACAAGTGCAAAAAAAATCATGCCAATTTTAATCATCATTTTCAGTTTAGAACTTTAATTTGTATCCATATCTAAAATTATAATGAATTTATGATATTTTAAAGCCATCTCATTTGGAGCAGAAGTATATTATCTTGATTTGTGTACAAGACTGCGACCTCTACCACAATCACTATACAGTTTTTGTTGGTCGAATTTTTACATAAACAATCCGTTCATTCTATTGTACTGATTATTTTTTGTGATATCTATTCATGAAATCAAATTATTTGCAATTCAAGTAAATTATTCTTTATGAATCTCTGGCTCCTTTTTTTTTCATGCTTTGGAATTAAAATTAAATTATGTCAAAATGATGGCCAGCAACTGTTGCATGAAGACTAGTATAAATGTTTGCTACTGCATTATATCGCCTGCTATATTCCTTGTGCCTATCAATGTTGCTGTGAATTCCCATCTCTTCATTTAATTTTTCCCATATTATGTTTATAATAGTTTGAAGATAACAATACAGCTGTACAAAGGCTTTGTATTGTTTGTACATTCTTTGAAGGAGACTTCATTGAGCTTCATAGAACAGACATTTTCTTTCAAACCAAAGATGTTCTTCAGCACATCATCCGAGATCTCCTTTGTAATATTCATTGATCAAATTGCACGTTTATCAAAGCTTATTGATAAAAGTTGTTGATAATTATAAGCTACCAGAAATCATCAATTTCCTCCTTATGAACTTTCCTTCACCAAGACCTTAAATTTACCAGCTGCAAATCAATTCAATCAACAAACGAGTCTGATGATACCAGTTGTTTGGACATATGAATTTCTGGTTGGAAATAGTTATAAAGTAAAGAAATCATATTTCACTGTGCAATACTAATAAGTATCTTGCTTCCATTGACAGCCAAATTTCATGGTCGACTCCGCGTACTCGAGTGGAGGCGACAGCGTGTGGGGCGATTACAGCAGCAGCAGCGGCACCAGCCAAGTTAATCGCCAGCTACATGTTAAATCTTGTCGTCCTCAGGAGGACGAACGGCGCCAGTTCGAGGAGATGGCCAAGGCGTCCCATCGGCCAGCTGATGTCAACAACGAGTTCAACCGGCGCAACGATGCGGCTGCCGCCAGCGTGGACACAGCGCTGGGAGACTCCATCCTGGGACAGGTGAGCGCGCACCGCAGAGTGGTCACGGTGCCATCTAGACCATTATGCTGTCCACGGTTTAGGATGTATTTGTAAGCGTTCTAAGAGGACCTTGTGCTTTTGTTAATTGCTGGGACGTATAATGAAGGTACTAGTGTGTAGTAGTCTATCAAAACTTTGTGAAGACCGGAATCTGATTTCCTTCATATTATTTTGAAAGTATTATGCATTCTCAGAGATGCTACCAGGGCGCACATTTGTGCAAATCCTCCCCATTTTTGAAAAAGCTGGTAGCATCTCTCATTCTGAGGATAATCAGTTCCTAAGGTAATTGAATTTGAATTGCTGCTGGGTATATGGTTAAGAGCAGTTAGATATCTTTTTACTCTTAATCGTTTATTTCCTCTCAGATCCACCATGAAATGGCCAAGTATTATGAGCTGGGGCGCTTCAGCGAGACAGACAATGAGATTGACTGGGAGGCGGCTGTCTTTCACGAGACTCAGGCGGCCCACCTGGGGGTGATGGAAGCCATTGTTACACTGGCCAAACTCTACCTTGGAATGCAGCCAGATGTCCTTGTCAACTGTATAGTGGAGGTGAGTCATGCCGCCAGATGTACTGTCAGACGGCTACATGTCATTGGCGTTTTTAGGTAAAAAAAACCCACTAAAAATAGCCTCATATTTTTTTTATTTCTGCATCATTTAGGGATTAATCGATATATACACAAATAACTAAACTATATTTAAGCTAAGAGTAAACTAATCCTTGAAATATCTAGTTTAAAAATGTCCAGGCACTTTTCATGCTTTTGAAATAAGATCACTAAATCTGAACCTCTTGTTTGTGCATAATTGCAGCAAACCGATGAAAACCGTGAGGATGGTCTGAAGTATATGGAGCGCGCAGCCCAACTTGGTGACCGCTCTTCCCTGATCTTCATGGCTGAGGCCCTGGAAACTGGCAATAACCTGCCCAAGAGCAGGTAAGCTAACTTGGTGTATATTACAATGTATGTCTTGTGGGAACAAAGTGTAGATCTGACTGTAGTGTGAAAACTGATCAATTCCCTTAACCCATTCATATCGGCATACGCAAAACGTCAACACGTAATATAAACATTAGCCGAAATATCAATTTGAAGCTTACGTCCAACACAATATTATCTGGGGCCTTTTGAAAAATAATAAATCTGGAACCTTCCAAACTTTGTTTAAAAATGACAGGTTCGAATGGCACTTTTATAATTGAACAAGTAAATTCTTGATGAAAAAAATATGGTATGAATATGGATAACAGAATTAAAAGATGCTGTCACGGACTTTTGCTAGCATAAAGTTATGTCCCTCTAAAAGCTTTGATTCTTTAAAAGAAGCCCCTTCAAGGCGGTATGAAACTTTTAATCCACCTGCGCAGTGTAAATATGTTTCTTGCGCAGATATATTCCAAATGATGCATGAATATTATGAATATTATGCTTTTAATAAAATTTACATCGAAATATTAGTTCAAAGTATGGCGTTTTTGTTGACACTAGTCTAAATCTAGGGAGCATGACCCCCTGTTCACATGTGAAAAACGGTCATAAAGCCAGGGACGTTTCAGCGCAAAATCGGACGTAAAAATGTCCCTCAAGGGACATCCCGATAGGAATGGGTTAATAAATATGGTGAAAATAATCTATTGAATGGCACTGATCTAATAAAATATCATATGAAATAACAGAATTATTCTCTCAATTTGTTTCTAGAGCAAGGACAATGAAATTTCCACCAATATGACCAGCAGTAGTCAACATCATATAGGGGATGCATGTTTTGAATATCTTTTACTTCTCTAGTTCACATATACATCAGTTCAAATAGAGACAGATGGATGGACCTTAATTGCATCTTCTTGGCTTGTCACTTTGCAGGACTCGTAGCTACAAGCTGGCAGTTGATTACTACCAGAAGGCCTGTGAGACGGAGGCAGACAAGGCCGGCGAATACGATGCCACCATGGACACGCCCATGTACCAGTTGAAGGCCAAGATGGCAGCCTTGTACCTAGAGGGCGGCCATGGGCTCACCAAGGACCCTAGCTATGCAGGTGAGTTGGTGTTGTCGTCTCTGGTTGCATTATTAGGCGTTCAGATTTGTTATACGGGTTTTGAAAATTTGGGTCTTTAAGGGTTGTAATCTTAATACAGACCCACTAGACAGAGACCATGGAGAGCTGGTATGAGACACAGCCACCTGCTGCTCACCCCAGAAACTGGGACACCCACAGCAGTTGACAAATAAACCTTCGGATGTAGTAGTTGCAGTAGTAGTAGTGGTAGTAGTCTCTTACTCATAATAAACTAATGTTGATGTGTGAATCCACAATTGAAGTCAAGTATTGCTTGATAAAGTAAATGTTTACTTTCTCTATTTGGAACTCGTGATTGTGTATGAACCTTGGCAGCTGAGTTTGTTTAATGGTTCTTTGTCTTTCTATTAGGTGATTTGTACGTGGAAGCGGCTGATGCAGCACAAAATGCAACGAAAGGGCGTCTGGCCAGTCAGTACTACGAGAAGTCGGAAGAGGCCTACTCCCAGGTTCCTGATGAGTAGCGTGATAACACGGTGTCACAATAATCAACACCCATGTGGCACTGTCTGCTTTATCTTGAGATGTGAAGTGAATTGGAAAGATTAACAAAGCTAATAGACCAAAGCTAATAGTCCAGCAGCATTGAATCTTCTTATAAAGAAACCAATATACGGAATGTTTAGAAGTCTGCACAAAAGAAGTCTCAATTATATGATATAAGTAAAAGCCAAATGTATACCTGTTTTACAGTATATCATTTGTTCTCAAAATTCATGAAGTTCATATTATCCGGTGATTTTGTGATGTATAAAAATGTATTAGTATTATTGATTTTATTTCAAAAATTTGGAAAAAAATGGCCATTGTGTCAGGATGGTTGTAATGCACTTTCAGAGTGGAAAAGTAAATTGATTTACAGCTTTAGGGGTGTTGTAACTCCTCTCAAAATAATTGTATCATATTTTATGTATAGCATATTGAATCAATTATAATGTATTTACAATAGATTTTATCAGTTAAATAGAGAGCATAGGTTACTGAGCATGTGGTGATCACTGTTTCTTGTATCTATATTTAGTCCTGAAGCATATTTTATCTTTGTCTGCAGAACCATTCCAACCCTTTAGATGTAGTGTTTACTCCATTATTTCTATAAGTTGCTTGATGATTTAGATGTTGTGTGATTTTGCTACACCAAACAATAGACATTTTACACATTCATCTTTTTAGGTGAATCAGGGCTTTATATATGTGATGGTACTTTTATGTTTCAGAGTTATAGAACGGCAACATGTTTTAGCATAGTTTATTTACAGCACTCCACTGTAAATATAGATGCATAAAATTGTAACTTATTTGATATCTGTGTAGTTTCAATATTTACAGAGTAGTGATTGTGAAAAATGCCAGATATTGATATTGCATATTTGTATTTTATTACATTTATAACCGCCTTTGTACATTTGTAAATTTGTACCTTTCTAAGCTCATGTTATTCTTATTGATGTTGTGGTTGCTCTGAATAGTTGCCATCGTGATAGAGGTGGTTGCGACAGAATTGCTTCTTTAATAAGCAATGTAATAAGCAAGACGTAAAAATGCAAAATTTACAAGGAAAAATTAATGTACAAAACTATAATCATAAATGGAATATTTGTCATGAGGTAACTTAAAGATGTCTTTGGTTGTTCTATGTAATGAATTTTTAAATTGAGGGCAACATTGTCAAGTGTAGATCATGGTGACTACCAGGTATATAAGTGAGCCAAACATGCACAAACGTTCCTAATGTGATAGTGAAAAAAAATGTATTGTATGGGTGTGTGATCAGATGACAAACTGGTGATGATAACTAAATACTGTTGAAGTTTTAAAGGTTAGTTTTATTGATGTGATTAAAAATTGTGGGAGACAGTTGCCTTACAGTAAACTTTTGTTTTAGTTAATAGAATAGTTAGCAGTAAAATAGGCTTTCTTTTTCTTTTAGTACTATAATGTCTTAATGATTCATTTAATATCGACACCAATTGGTGTATGCAGAATACAGTTATCTTGAAATTAGTTTTCTTCAGTAGCAGTTAAGCTGTTTGGGATATAGTTTGCACGTAGATAGTAAGAGGTGCTTATATTTTCTTTGTAGCTTCTAGCTTAGAGATTAGTTTGTGTAGCAACAAACAAAAAAATCACAAAACCATGAAAGTATTCGAAAAAAATATATTTTCTTTGCGATTTAAATGTTAATGGTGATAAGGAGTGTTGTGTACATGTGTGAATATTTGACGAACATGTTATCTATGACTTTGTGATATTTGGCCATGTTTGTGCAAGCTTTCCAGCAAAGCATTATGGACAGCAACTTTTGCAAAGCAGAAAATGAAGCAAGTTGCTGAGGAATAGAGACAAGCTGGAGTAGCTATGGAAGAGAGCAGTAGCACTGGTGTCTTCAGTGCTACTGACTCTTACTGTGTATTGCAGTGCAAGATGTTGGATCCGAGGATTATTGATCATAGTGGATTTTGAAAGTCTCTCAAGGAGTGCCTTGTGAAAATCATAAACTGATGCATTCAAAGTGATGGAAGTTTTTTTTGTGTTTCTTATAATTGACAAGAAAATTTAGTGATTAATTTTAACTGAATGCTTTCATTTTTATCATTTTTATTCAGTACCAAATTTTTTCTTTCAAACATTAAAAAAATTTTTGTTTTTGGACTTGAAAATTCTTTTGAAAAGGAATTTACATCTGGGAGCAACAGAATATAAAATCTTGAATTGTAGATCTATAAAATTTAGGGTGGTGTTTTCTATTATTTGGATGGAGTTAATGGCAGGTTACCAGAGTGAGGATTTGGAAGGGAGAATAATGGCTACTGCATTTATTATAGATCAAGAATCTGTTGTGATGTTGATAATCAGTGGTGGGAATATATGTACCATATAAAGCTTTTATTGCATTCTTACCAGCATTATTTTCAAATATTAAATAACTTGTAACCACTGGTGGTTCCCTCTTGTGATTTACAGGATTGGAAAGAAATTTTAGAAAAGGTAGATCACATTAGGTATTTCATATTTAAAAAAAATGCCAGTATGAAAGATGTATTTTGCACCTACTTGCATAGCTACACTCTAACTGAACTAGTGAAGTTCTTACATTTATACTCTATTACTAAAGTGTATTAGTGTGAAATAATAGTGGGTCCATTTTATGTTAACACTGTTACAAACAATATGTGCAGGGATTTTTTTACATTTTCATTACAATCGATTTTTTTCCTCTATCAAATGTCTGTTAGATTGTAAACTAATGAAATTATTAATGACATGTGGGGGGTTAATTTTCCTTCAAAATTGACGGTCAGAATCTGTGACTTGCTCGTTTCATTACTATTGTTTCAAATGTTACTAATTCAAAAATAGTGTTATTAATAATGGACCAAATATTTTAAGTGTCAAAATTATACATCAACTTGTGGATTTTATAAATGTTTCTATGGACAATTTTTTCTTTTCTAAATTCCATCAGTTGCTTACTTATTCTTGCAATAAGATAATTTGGCACATTCAAATTTGTTCTGAAAGTTTGGGAGATATGCTCTTATGCAAGGATGTGAGGATTAAAGCGTTAGTACAAAATGCTAAGTCATTCTATAGTCTTTGGTGCTGAACTTCTATTAAAGATATTTTTTTATAAATTTTACATTCAAACATGACAAATCATAGATCTTATTAAGCGATCTCAGTTATTGTTTTAAGTGATACTTGGATTATTGTAGACTAGTAGTTCTATGGGACTTTTATTCAGATGCAGATATATTAACTATTGGGTGCATTTTATTAATTTTTCTCTGTTAAATAATCACAGTTTTTTGTTGGTTGCTGTACAAAAATCACCAAATAAACTTTGAAAATGTTTTTGTCGCTTTTATTGCCTTTACAGCTTGATTAAACAATGTGGGACTATTTAAAATCTCTTTACACAATGTTACTTATATGGTTTTTTTTCATAAATTAGAAAATTGAATACTGCTTCCCACTCCTCCAACAAAAATAAAACAAACTGGTATTGTGCTGACACCAAGTTCAGAACGATACATTTTCAATCATAACTAAAAAATGATAATGAATATCATTAGGTACCATGATTGGAACAGCCAAGTTTATATTTTCGATTTGCATACACATGGATATTCACATAATTGGTGATACATGAATGTGTATGCAAATAAAAAATATAAACAAACTTTGCTGTTCCAATCATGGTACCTAATCCCCAATTTTGACTTGTTCAAAATGTCTGACTCTGTCTCTCTCAGACACTGGAAAAATGCCATTTTCATGCAAGTGTTCACTATTATGTAGACCAATCAGAATAATCAAAATTGCGATGTAGATCTGGCAAAAAAATTGTGTTTCATTCCTATAATTTTTATTTTGATATTCATTACCATTATTTAGTTATGATTGAAAATGTATAGTTCTGAACTTGCTGTCAACACATTAGTTCAGTTTTACCACTGTTCTACTAAGTTGCAAGAAAGTACCAGGTATGAAGAAGTATTAAATTTTGAAGACCAAATGTATGAATAGAAGTAAATCATAGTGAAGAAATGTTTATCAAATCTTTTGGGTATTTTCCTGCATCAAGGTAGAAAGGGCAACCAACTATAAAGTAACTATTTGTTCTATTCACTTTCCTCCAATTTGTAATGCAAAATTGAAATCCAAACTATTAATAACTTACATTTTATAATAAAATTAATTTTTCAAATTCATGATCAGTCATTAAAAAATCTACATACGCTCATGAAATTGGAAGTTCACAATTGTAAAACTTGTAATTCATCTTCGTTCATTTAATAGCTAATTTCTAATGACCACTATCATCTCCAAGAAGATGAACATAATCATGAAATTAAATTTGCTCATAACAATTACTAACTTTCATACACACACATCACTATTCACAGATTTAACAATATAGATATAACTAATTTACATTTAAATACAAAATACTGAACAGCGTAACACATTTCTCAAGAAGAATGATTACAGATTCATCATATGAAATATTAAAACCTTCATCTGACAATATAGTAACAATCAGAACTTTTTTATAAAAAAAATGAGAAGTTATTTTCTAAAATGTATCATGAAATGCACCATTTTTTTGTAAATGTTACTATAACTTTGCTATGATGCCAATACAGCTTCCCGTTGTGGTGGTTGCTTTTCTCCTTTTTTCTCTGAATGAAGAAATAGAAATATTCCAACTCGACAGTCAACAAAAGCTGACAAACTATATAGATCTATTGTGTACATTATAGCCAATGACATTCAAGATGTGATCATGATAAATTCATTATACAATATAAAATTCCACAATTTTACCAGAAAACAAATATTGCAATCAACAAAAAGTTTGAAGTGGATTATTTCAACTGATAGTCAGAAAGTGATCATCGCGAATATAGATTGGGACTTTTTATAAAAATATTATTCTAGGTGGTAAATGTATAGAAAAAGAAAATGTGTTACCTCTGATTCTGTCTGTGGGTACATCGGGCAGGTTAAGAGCTTCTTCACCTTCCATCTGAAAATAATGCAGTGTGATATATCTAACCTCAAACATTGACCACAAGAAAATAATACCATACATGATAAAGACATACACATTATAAGCACAGCATTTCACAATAATCACAAATAAAATGACAAAATATCACTGCTAGCCACATAAAAATTTGCATTTACTTGTAATAGGTCATCTAATTCTTTCAAAACATCTTCTTCGTCTTCCTGAGTGAGACCTCCAGACAAAATGGAATCAATTTCCTTAAAAATAAGAGTAAAACATCATGAAATATCTGACATGTAACAAAAACATTGTTTAATCATGTAAAATGTGTTTTACCAGAGCAAAAAGGTCATGAAATAATTATGACACTATTCTTACTCTCTGATATTCTACTGATTCTTGAGTTTCATCCATAATACGTTCCACATCTTCTATGGACATCAACTGAAATTATACATGTAAAAACATTGATGATCTGTCATCATATAACAATATCAACAATATTGTAAGTGGCAATCGGTCGCATATTATATTTAAATGTCTTTCTTACCACTGAAAAATATTGTTTGGATTTTGTTTTGAATTTAAATTCTAAGTGAAATTGAGTTCTCTTTAGAGATGAAAAAGCGTGTTTTTAAAAATAAAAATAATATATTGTGTTTTGATTTTAAATTCTGTGATAAAAAAAGACATTTACACATATGTTACATAACCAAAATCAAAATGAATGTTGTCATTTTGCTTTAAATTTGACAAGAATAATTTTTTGACATGCTCTACCTGATGCATCTTTTTTAATGCTTCATTTCCAGTTTTTAGACCAGCAATAACTTGAGCTTCCACTTGGGCATATTCTAAATCATGAACCTAAAATACAAAAATTAACTTACAATAGATCAGAAGTTCTTCCTTTACTTGAATCATGGTAAATATTATTTTGGAGGTTGTATGAATAGACTTGCAAATGCAAACTATTGAATACAGAAGAAACAATTTCTTAATTCATAATCTTTACTTACATGTTACCACTTCTAACAAATATTTATTAAATCATGATAATTCTATTTACCAATCTTTCGATATTTTCTAACTGGTGATCTGTCTTTTCAAGAAGGCTTTCAGAAAATCGCTTTTTCCTCAACATCAGTTTTGCTTTCCTAAAATTGTGACAACTTTTCATTCATACAATACATAAGAATGACATAGAACTGCTTCTTATTAACACATAACACGATTTGACTAGACTGTTATGAATTCATACACAAAGAAAGAGTCCGCCCAACCAATGGGCCTAGATCAGACTTGATATCTACTGGCAATTAGAGCTTGATGCTATGAGATGAATTATGTATCATCAGAGAAATTATTTTTAGTAAATTATTATTTTTCTAAATAAATCAATACATTAAGTTGATACAAGACGTAATCACATTATCATGTAACACAATAGGAGGTCATTATTATAGACATACTCTTTTTTGCCTTCATTCAGTAGCTTCTTTGCAGTAACACGATCCTTTTCCATCTGGACGGATATTTTCTTCTGATATTGTTTCAGTTTGTCTCGTTGTTGTTTCAGTTGCTAAAATAAAGTAACAAAAGATGACATGCATATATATATATTTGTTTTCATTTTTATTTACTTTAAGTTTCATACTATGAAGAGGGCCTGACCAGGAGGGAGCATTTTATGTATGATAAATAACAAGTCAATTTAATTTGTTTTCATTTTGTTTACTTTAAGTTTCATACTGAAAAATGGGCAGTTACAGAATTCCAGGAACTTGGTGACAAATATTCAGTACCAGAAAATTATTGATTAATATATAGAGTAGTTTACGTAAACCTAATATTACAGTGCAACTAAGAAATACTTTTTGTTGGAATTACTAAATGGCAAGCTTATATAATGTTCTACGATAATTATAGAAAGAGAGACAATATTTATTGTATTAGATTTAGTATTGTAATATTAATGTATTGTCAGGAATGTGTTGGTTGGAAATTGCAAAGGAGGTGTTTCTTCTTATGTCTGCATTCACTTGATAGTTCATTTCTTATATTCAATGTGGCTAGGTGTGGTTTGCATATTATTAGATATTTTTCCATCAAGCACAGGTTGCATGATTTTGTGGAGGTTGTGTATGGTCTTCCTTTTGCCAATATTTTCCATTTCAAAGTGTAAGGGATGTTTATTGTCTCTCTTTCTATAATTATCGTAGAACATTATATAAGCTTGCCATTTAGTAATTCCAACAAAAAGTATTTCTTAGTTGCACTGTAATATTAGGTTTACGTAAACTACTCTATATATTAATCAATAATTTTCTGGTACTGAATATTTGTCACCAAGTTCCTGGAATTCTGTAACTGCCATTTTGTTCTGAAGATTGCTGATGCCTGCATCAGTATGAAACTTAAAGTAAACAAAATGAAAACAAATTAAATTGACTTGTTATTTATATATATATTTACATATTTCTTCATTATTGTTGTGTGGACATAAGTTACACTTATTTGTACCGTAATCATTTGTCAAGAGCCCAGCTACTAACTAATAAATTGGCCATGGTCTCCAATGCAATGGGTTAGACTCACAAAAGCACATACACGCACCAGAAGCCTACGTAGGGGATAAGTATGCACCCACACCAGTGTTCAAAATATATGTCGGCCAGTAGGCCCGAGGCCGACAAGAATTGACTTAAGCCGGGTAGATTACCAAGTTACAGGCCCAACGTGCCGGCGCATTTTTGGATGTTAATTACGGTGTCACCGAACAGCGAAACTTCAAGATCAAGATTCTACCACTAGCACCCACGGCACTAACTTCTTGGTGCTCTTGTTTGAATTTGCAAGCAACAATATCACATGACACCTAGATAATATATAGCTCTACAATTATTCTTCAAAATGTGTTTGTTTCTTACTATGAGAATATAAAAGATACATATTTACACTTGAAATATCTTTAAAATGAATTTAGAATAATTGATTATATATCTATGAATAACTGTATCTTCCATTTGACTATATCAAGTGGCCCTGACGGGACTCGAACTCACGACCCCAAGGTTGAGACCAGAATGATACCATCATCCCAAGCAGCGGATGTCTCTGTAACACGGATATCTCTAACTCCCAGCCTACAAACTTGGTCAGTTATCATCTGAACCCAGAGGTCATTGGTTCAAATCCCACCTGAGGACAAAAATTTTGGGAGGTCTAATGTGATATAGTCAAACGGAAGATGTGTCTTAAGCTATGTCAATAGCAGTACAGTGGTAGGAGCTTGCTTAGCATAACAGTAAGAGTAGAATTGAATTCACAAGCAAACTTGGGGGAAAATATATACAGTTATTCATAGAATCACAGACCTTAACATAGCTGGAACATTAGACCTCCCTAAAATTTCCGACAACAGGTGGGAATCGAACCCACTATTGAAGCAGGTTTTGAAAATGTATAAGAATAAGAATATCTTATTTCAGCATAAATCGCAAATGAAATATGAAACATATAAGATACAATACTCTTTATTCGGAAGCTCCATAACTTTGGACCTCTATCTATGACAATGTTTACAAATGTTTGTTTACAAAAGAAAATATTTTTCAAAAACTCACCAAAACAGCCTTATCCTGCTCTGTGATACGGCTCTCTTGCTTTTTAGACTTTCCAAATAGATTACCCATATTTATATCTTATATTGGCAATACAAACATTAAAATTTCGACCGAGCTATTAAGTGTTTTTCTCTACTTTTCTTAATTTTTTCTTTAAAAATCATATCTGTCCACCATTTTGTTTTAAGAATGAAACAAATGATAAAAAAGAATAAAGTTTATGATTTGTAGTCAAACCATAACATGATAAATAACTACTCTGGTCGTGTATAAACAACATAAATATGTATGTTTAAACAAATACAAAAGTTATTAGAATTTATTTACACCAATTTTATGGGAACCAAATAATTAAATCTACTAAATATTCACATCGAAGTCCTACTAAATGTTAGCCTTTACCAATACGGCCTAGAATGACTAAATCCCTACAATAACCTAATCTAAACTCTTTGCTAAAGACTACACACCACTTGCTGTCAAGAAAACTTTAAATATATTTTTATTAAGTGTTTTTGTTAGTTTAATAGGATTATGTAAATATTGTAAATAATGAAGTCTCATGTGATCTGTAAAATAATGTTGTCTGCATTGATTGTGTCATTGCAAGGCAATAATGTACGAGCAAACTTGTTAAATGGAGGGTGTTTGTTAGAAAGATATATGAAGAATGCAGGATTTCACAGGTTTGTTTAACTTTCACTCTTAAAACTTTCTCGTGTTGTTGTTTTGTTTTTTACACTTACTCAGTTTTATTTGCCTCTAATTTGCTGTAGTATTCAATGCTTAATTTTGCGATTCAGAAACAGCATAGTGCATAGGTGGCCCATAGGTAGATCTATGCAGTGTGGGGGCGCAATTAAGTCATGCATCCCTCATTTTTCACTCTCAAAATTTCAATTCGTTTTTTGTTTATGATTTTGCATATTTGTGAGGCTTTGTCCATTCAAACCCCCAACACAGACTATGAGACTATGCATGTTCAGGGTGTCAAAGCGAAGCTGGTGACAGTTATCCAGGTAGATGTGGATGGGATATGCTTGATGTAGAGCCCAGCTTCTAGACTCTCAGAGATATTGTGCTCAGAAGGAGGAGTGCAAACTCACCATCACCACCAGATGCAATACTGCTTGGGAAGTTCAAAAAGCTGCTTCTTTTTCTGACATCCAAACATGTATCTTTAAAAACCTGTGGGAGAATGTTCTCAGCGTGTGTCCGTTCTGCTTGCTTCATGGTAGTGAAATCTGGCCACCATCTGCTGCAGACCTTCAGTGGCTATGTCGCAATGACAGATCTATGATGCGTTGAATTTGTGGAGTGAAACTTGATGATGATACCTCTTCCGGGATTGTGGAGTTATCCTCCGTTCTGCCCTCTCGACGCCTCAAATGGTACGGACATGTGAAACGATCCTCCTCATGCATCAATTCTGTCATGGACATGGAGATCCCTAGACGTCGGGTACAGGACAGACTGAGGAAGACTTGATTAGAATGTATGAAGTCTGAGTTGAAGGTCTGTAACTCTTAAATACAGACCCGCTAGATAGAGGTGCACGGAGAGCCTATAAAGTGGTAAGTTATACAATAGTATACTTACTACAGGATTGTCAGTTTAATGGTCAAATATGGCGATTAGTATAACGAAGAACATTATCGTAGTGTCACAAATAATACCGACGTAACCATTCAAGTCTCATAGTTGTTTATGGATAGTTTGTCGAATTTTGTAAACATAATGAGTGGTATGATCATTATCACCGTTTTACTGTTCTTGAATATTGACTTGTGTTAATGGAGTTCAACAGCAATCCCCCGTCCCCTTAAATGTCGAAGCCTTGGACCCCAAAACCTTTGAAGCTTCAAATATAAAAATCTATGACAATTGACATCTCTAATTCAAACGTACTCTCAGCAAATTCAATCCGTCTTCTCATCAATAAATCCTTCATATGGGTTGTATTGTGCACAAACAACTGAAACATTAATGTGACCCAGGATCATGAGAGGGGGAAAGGGGTATGTATGCTATTATATGTACTGTGTATGGTATACTAGTAGTGTTTGTAAATCATAGTTGTCTAGTAGATCTATAGATACCCACGTTCCCCTCTCATGATGCTGGAGCCCATAAAAATAGGCAATCCATGAATCATTTTATTCAATTTTTAAAGATACTGGTATACAAAACAAGTTGTCTTGCAAGGCCTCGTTTTAATTTCATCAGATGAATTTAAAAATATATATAATCATTTGTGATATCTTGCAGGGACCTCTTCACTAGAATCATATTGCCAGGGCTCTACAGTTCTCAGACAAAAAACTGCACATTGTTGCTAATCGAAGAAATTCCATCGGGTGCCTATGTTGATTTGCATCAAGTGAAGTCTCAATTAGATTTTGGAGGTCCAATGGTAAGAAAACAGTGTATCGACTTCTATCATTTATATTTAATATTGATGGACTATTGTGAATATTAGAACAAATATAATTGGCTATATGCACCCTTTTCATGCTTTTTCACTCTTTCACCCTTTTTCACTACATGTCTGCCTTCAGTCGAAATTTATCACCTCAAGCAATTCCTAACCTACTATCAATAATTTACATGTACATGTAATTCTATTTTGGCATTTTATTTGTACAAAAATTATTTTTGAATCATGTTTCTTAAGCAAAGGATTTGATTCCCAGTTGCTGAGGGGAAAAATAATATCTACATGATCACTTTCCCAGAGCTCTTGCAGCCATTGATGAGTCCCATCCCCTTGATGCCAGTATACAAATAATGTGATGATCCTCTTCGCCAAGAACGGGAAATTATTTATATATATATACAAGACAGCCTTTATATAGCACTGTGCCTTATAAATGGCCACATACACCAAATGTATAACTTATTTTAGATAAAACTAGAAGGGTACTCATTGAAACACAAATATTCCCAGCACCTTTGATATCTATCAGCAGTTTGAATTGGCTTTTCATGATTTTTCATTAGATTCTGAAATGTCAAGTTCAAGTACATTTGTTGACATACAAAAATATGAAATGCAAATCGTGGGTATTTTCACTCCAATTACGTTGTCAAAGTAGAACTTTTTTTTTTTTCTTGAAATGTGTCAATTAAAGTCACCCCCAGCACTATTTCCATCATTCTATATACGTTATAGACATCTTTCAAATTTTAGGTTTATAGTACAGAAGAGTTTGACATCGAAGCACCTGAGCATGTGTCCAAGTCGCATGAAATATACGTTTTTGGAAATCTGGTAAGATTGTTATGGTTTATTATAATTTTTATAAAGAAATTTTGCTCAAACTATTCTATTTCAATGTATTCTTACATTCTTAGAAAGACATCAATTTTATTAGATGAGGTGTAATTGTCATGAAAACGTCTTCAAGAATAACTTTATATCTATTGATTGAATTCACATGAAAATGAGTTGGTAAGATTTAGATACGAGTACTAAGGAAGAATCTCTGGAAATCTGTGTAAATACTTCTTCAGTTAGTTGTCAATGCTTTTCAGACAGATATTGATGGTGTAGATCTGGTTGGTAGTATTTCACTGTCGATTCATCTGCGCTACCATCGACCGTGGAGGAGCAGCGGACATGTCCACGTCAAGTTTCCCCTACCGAAAATACTTGTGTCTTGTGAAGGTGAGATCTTCATGGTTACGCAGTTGTAATTTTTATTATTCTGATTGATTTCCATAATAGTGCACACTTACATGAAAATGGCGTTTAGTCTTTGTGAGACAGTCAGATATTTTAAACAAGCCTAAATTGGGGATGAATGTACTGACAGCAAGTTTATGGGGTAGTATTTTCTATCATAACTAAAAACATCAAAATAAAAATTATAGGAATGAAAAGCTATTTTTTGCCAGATATACATTACAATTTTTATTATTCTGATTGGTTTACATTATAGTGAACACTTACATGAAAATGGCATTTTTCACTGTGAGAGACAGTCTGACATTTTTAACAAGCCTAAATTGGGGATTAGATCCTGTGATTAGAACAGCAGTATTTTAATTTGCATACACATGACCAGTCACTCAAGTGATACAGCAATGTGTGTGACATAAAAAAATATAAACAACCTTTCCTGTTCCGATCATGGGACCTAATTCCCAAATTAGGAATGTTCAAAATGTCCTACTGTCTCTCAAAGAGACTGAAAAAATGCCATTTTCATGTAAGCATTCACTATCATGTAAACCAATCAGTATAATAAAAATTACATGGCATTTCATTTTTATAATTTCTATTTTGATATTGAGTATATTTTTTTTTTTTTTTTTTTTTTTTATAATAGAATTGTTAGTCCATATACTTGCTGTCAGCACATTAATATTTACGTCTGATTCTGCCTTTTACTTTTTGAAATGGTTTCAGATGTTCAATATCAATAGAGTGATATGTAAAATGCTATGCTACATATATATCAAATGACATCTAAATCATTATGTACAATTAATGATGTGTAGATTATAAGATCTTATCACAACTTTGCACACTCTCTGTACCTGTAACAGGAACTATTTTTAGTCTTTTATACATTTTAGTAAAACTTTGAATACAAACTGTAGAGAATGAATGGCTGGTGTTATTGTTTCTAGGCAGTGGTGCTGCGTTTGAGCAGGTGGCTGGTGATGACGTCTTCTCTCCGTGTGACCCACTTGATGACAGTGTGCTATGCGCGTGGAGGGAACTCACCGACTGCCACATGGTCAGTATCAACATGCCAATGACAGGGGTATAATTTTGACTTACCGGTACGTTTATGCAACCCCTGTCTTACTGTATGTGTTTATAAGTGAACAATTAACCTACTTCACTACTAATGTAAACATCCAGATTATGATGTTTTCACAATCTAGTTTTGTATTAAAAGTATTTTGTTTTAACTTCACTTGTACCAAATAAAAATCTATTTTTTTTTTTTTTTTTTTTTTTTTAGGACAAAGATGTTCCATTTCTAAGAGCCGCAGTTCCTGTGGGCAATCTTGATCACACGACTTTAGTTGTGGCTGGAACGCTGACAGTCACAATCGGGGCTACAGCATATCTTGTGTGGCTCATGATGAACTCGAATACAGAGTGGAAGCAACTTGAGCGTCGAGGGGGAGATAGTGAGGTGCAGAGTTCAGGCACAATTCACAAAGCGACAAAACATATAGAGGAGCAGAGTAGAACAGTTAATGTGAACACTGAACATTCTCCCGGTAAACCACAAACGAGGTCACGCTTGCGCAAAAAACATTGCAAGCCACATTAAATGTGCTGATTGCAAAACCCACTAAGGCCCCATAAAAATAATGAAATGTTTCTCGTCCCCTCCCTCCTGTGTATAGGGTAGCCTCCTGAACATTTGTATTGCCTCCCCAGTGATAAAAAATAAACGGCCCTCCCGCC
Organism: Streblospio benedicti; assembly: GCA_019095985.1. Taxonomy (NCBI): domain Eukaryota; kingdom Metazoa; phylum Annelida; class Polychaeta; order Spionida; family Spionidae; genus Streblospio; species Streblospio benedicti. The sequence goes on from CM032669.1 coordinate 44,951,124, forward strand.
TGGCTGCAAACAAAACGACCCCGTGTCAGAGGCCTGTCATTTGTTTGCTATGCACGCTAGATATTATACTTCATTGATTATACTAGTTGTTTTATAAGTGACGTTTTATGACTTTGATAATAGAAAGACCTTGTTCACGTACAATTGTAACACATGTAGTTCATTCATGGTCCAATATTCAACTTGAAAAATGAAAGATTTTGCACGGAAGAAAAATAAAAAGGGAACCCCTCCTGATTTTTTTTATAATATAAGGACGCAAAAATCAGCAAAATAAAAAATAAAGAATAAAATTGACCTCGCTACTATGTGTAGGAAAATAGGCAGGACGAGAAACATTTTATTAATTTTATGGAGTCTAAAGTGGCAAAGGATAAAAGTATTGATGTGTGTGTGTTAAAGTGATTAGTAAGTGTGAAATACATTGTGTTGACTGAAGCATTATTTTGAATTTAATTTTTCAAACCCAAAAAATTTTATTACAATTTTGTATGATTTTATTGTTTTTATCTTAGTCATCACTCATCAGTCTTAACATTCAAGAATAGTCTTAACATACTTGTAGACGCTTAGATCTGGTCACAAGGGGGGCAGTGTACACACCCACTTTGTGTGTTATTTAAATAAAATAGTTAGGCTCCAAACAAATACCAAATATTACTGGTAATATGAACACAATAGTTTTCCCGTTGCCAAAGTGTAAAAAGAAAATTTGTAGTATTAAGTGGCTAAAATGACCCCTTATAACTGGAAGTTGTAGATTAGACTTATGTCGTACTTCCTGGACATAACCTGTGAGTTTGAATGAATATTAAGACATGAACGCAAAATGGGCGTACATTGTGTTTAATCTAACGTTCATTCAGAAGATCGAAATTGTCAGAAAATAACTTTATGGTGTTTGTAACTGATACCATTTTTCTACACTTCAAAATTAATCAAACATAATTCGTTTTGACTACTGCTCTAAAATATTGATAGTTGTGGGCTAAACTCTGAAGACACGAATACTTCGTGTTCAAAATCTTATATAAATAGTCATGCTTGTTTGCCATAGAAAACTTATAGGAAATTTATGAACATTACATGTCTCTATATGATTACGCTTTCAAATGGGAATGTTAATATTCTATTCTACATATCAATTAAAGTAATGCAAGTCATATTGATGAAAACATACAAATTTTAGTTGTATGCGTGTACCAATATATATACTGACATAAAATTTCTTTCTAATGAGGTCTGATTCCTTTAAACAAGAAAATCAAATACAGGCCACTCATTCATCTATTGCTTGAACACCTTCAATGGACACCATGGACCTCTTAACTCTAGATCTGCCAGTTTTTGTTTTAGGTAGACACAGACGCACCAATCGTGATTCTGATTCATTGAACCATGACGAAACTGATACATGATTGCTTTATGATTATGATTTACAATCTATACCATGCAATCACTACCTCAAATTCTCTGTCTTGATAGCTGAAGCCAAGGCACTGTATTCTTTTCTGTCTATCTGCATATGTATGGATCCTTGCATGCATGCATGGATTTGTTGATACAACTCTTGGCACTTTTCCGATATAGAGGTGTGGCTTCCACAGAGCCATTTCAGGTCTATACTACTACAGATGACAATACAGGTCCCAAATTGCAGAACTATGAATGCATTGCATGATCTTCTATAAGTAGTGGGTTTACATGAGTACTTTATGGACTAAATTCTAAAAAGTACATTTCATTCTTTCATCTGTTATTAATACGAAATAAAGCAATCTTTTATTTGGACAAATAATCATTTTACAAGTATATTCATATCCATAGAATATACTGATAATTATCAAAATGTACACATCATATAATGGTGATAAAAAGCAGACTTTGCAAACTTTAAATGGCATAGTACAAATACTGGTCGCCAATCTCAGAGAACTAGAGGTCCGGCTTCCATTCCCAAAGATACTCTCACATGCTGAGACTGAATCATATAGAATACAGAATATCAAACCCTGCTCTATGGACACACTAGACCTCTTTTCATTAGTCACAAAAAATTCCTGACATCATCTTGGAAAAAAATGTTGAGACCCCACAAGCCACTTCTCTGACAGCAGTTCTGGAAGGCAACAAACTGATGAGATGAAAAATGTTTTAAGAATCACACTGATTGATACTTTCCATCACTTCGTTGTAGTGTGCCCCTTGGTTCATCTGGACTTCTGTGGTCAATATACCCCTTGCATTCGCCGTCTGTATCTTCATCCCCCACTGACATCGATGACCCCTATGAAACACTGCAGCTGCAAGAATAGCTGTTCAATGGCATCATCAGAACCGCCTTCGTTTTCCATGCTTTCTTCCTCCTACGACCTTTAAGCCTCGCAAACAGCTTCTCCCATTGTGGCCACTCATCATCGTCATCAGCATCGCTGTCGTCGTTGACGCTCTTTATACCACCTCCTGCGTCCTCTTAACTCACAACGGCAGACACGTTGTCCTTCACCACCAGCGTCTTCTACCCTCCCGACCCCGCCAACCCCCCGTCCGACCCCAAGTCTGACCTCGATGACGACCCCACGGCCGACAGGTTCTCCGAGAGCAGCAGTTTGAACACGTCATTCTCATCTTCGTCGCTCAGTGCGGTGACGCGGCGCAATCTATGCGTGAGGAGCCGCGCGGCCACAGAGAGGTCGTGTTGGAAAATGTGCAGGCCGGTCTGGGACAACACTAGCGGCTGCGACAGGCCGTCACCTGAAACGTGAACGCCATAGATCAGACAGCGCGTCAGCTGTTAGTGATAGTCAGACAGCGCGTCAGCTGAAATGCGGAGCATTTTACTTTAAATGATTGCTACTAATTTTTAGAACAAGTTTCTAAGGAAAAAAAATTGTTATGGGCCAACAGGTAGCAGCAAAGAATTGGCGTAAGGACAAGAACATGCATATATTAGCATTGTCCCGAAATGAGAACTTGTTCCGCTATTGTTTAATGATTTTCTGTATAAAATTATTAGCTCAAGCCCATTGACCCCTGATATGGCTGTGATATTGATCCAATTGACCTGTACTTTTGACCCCTGACCCCGAACATGCCTGTGATGTCGATGCCGTTCATGTAGAGGACGGGGTCTGGCATGGAGTGGCGCCACAGAAGGCGGTACTCCCCGTATTAGCTCCCCTATAGCTAAAATTTCAATGGGCTTATGAGTTAAAAAAAAGAGTAAAAAGGCTAATGAGAGCGCAAATAGTATTAAAGTGTGTTGAAAGTGGCATTTTAGCCCATATTATCTTTGTTGTAATGTAGTTGCTAACTTAAATGTCCTTGGTACCCTTGCATGCTTGTACATCTTCTGAGTAATTCTTCAACATGAGAAGGTTCTATAATGAATAAGAATATGATAAAAGCACTTACCTTTCTTCCTCCTTAGGAAAGAATAGCATAATTGTTGCAGTTAAACCCAGCACAATGATTTGATGGCATATTGTTTATCACTAGTCAGGCCCCTAGCAAGCGGTGGGGCCAGTGGGGCACGTGCCCCCTCACTTTTTGCCAGATTTTGGTCTGAAATAGAGAAAATATTAAAAAGTGCCCCCTCACTTTTTTTGAAGAAAAAAATAATATCTTTATTTGGCTTGAAAATGCACTAGAATTGCTCTCAGAGTATCTAATTTTCAACATTTTCCCCCCGGGACCAGCCTCGAATGTGCTGGGATTGACACAAACGCTCGCGCCATCCTTTTCACTACAAAAATTAAAATCTTCCAGGGGAGCATGCCCCCGCACCCCCTAGGTTTGGCTTCACCGCGTTTCAGCTGGCATAATACGTTTCTGTGCCCCCTCACTTTTCTAACCCTTGCTACAGGCCTGCTAGTACCACATAGTATCAGGGTACTGTAAAACTTACTGCATAAACTCTGAGCAATAAGCAGCGCCACTGTGCTGCATGCAGCACACATTATTCAAGGCTTGCTGGAGTTTGGCGTCTTATTCTATGTCTTTGCATGAGTACTTTATGGACTAAATTTTAAAAAGTTCATTTTCTTTTTATGTCTGTTATTAATACAAAGTAAAACAATCTTTTTTGGGGCAAATATTCATTTTACAAGTATATTCATATCCATAGAATATACTGATAATTATCAAAATCTACACATCATATAATGATGGAAAGAAGCAGACTTTGCAAACTTTAAATGGCATAGTACAAATACTGATCGCCATTTCCATAGTTGTAGAGGTCCGGCTTCCATTGTCAATGATAATTACAAGCAACAAAGCAAGACAAGAAAACCCTGCTCTATGGACACCTTAGACCTCTTTTCATTAATTAAAAAAATTTCCTTATATCATGTTGGAAGAATACAATGTTGACTTTTTGAAGATACAGTGCACAAATCACTTTATCTGTTTCATACTTCTTTCAACCAGCTGATATTTTGATAGGTCAAGTTAGATACAGAATGGCAAGTGAGTGTTATTGTCAAATGTTTGTTTACTTCGCTTAATTAAACTTATGAATCTACAATATATTTAATAGACTTTATTTATTGTCAATTACACACATTAAATATACCTGTATATAACGGGGTGTTCTTGACATGCACAAATCCTCAAGAGACGATATGCATTATGATAGTTAATTATGATAGTTAATGACATAAAAGTTAGTCATTTATTTATTCATTTATTCATGAAATCTTTTGAGTATTATTGATAAAGTCAAATATATGTTTGAACATAATTTTATCAATTTCCTTATTTTATGTTCCATTTATTAGGATATTAATAATTTTCTATATGGGGTTTGAATAGCCATGGGTATCGCTCTGCTAAGACCATCAAGCAATTCCTGTCTTTGAGCTGCATGGGAGGGAGAATGTAGAAAAAAATGTGTCGTGTCCTCTAGCCAAATGGCATGGGTTACACATGTCATAATCGATAAAATTGTATTTCCTTCTGTGGCAATTCAAACCACTGAGACCCATTCTCATTCTGGCATGGTTGACTGGCCCTGTTCCTCTTTTTTTTTAAAAAAAAGAAAAAAAAGGTATATTGAAATACAATATATACCTTTTATTTTTTTCTTACATAGTGATAGAGTAGCACTATATCTTACATCTAATTGAGTTCATTTCACCTTTTTATTGGAAGGTATAAATGATTTCAAGAAATATTTTTTTGTCTTATTAATATGTGGAATAAAGTTAGGATATCTTATATTATAATTCTGGTGCCCCAATTTAGATGGTATTCCATCTACTATGTAATTTGGTAGATTATTTTGTGTTTTTTGTACATGAAAAAGTATCATTTGCATATTTCTACGACTTTCTAAATATGGAACACCAACCTCCTTATAAAGTTCCTTATTAGAAGGTTTTTTTTATAAGCACTTGTAATAAACAGTAGAGATTGCCTTTGAATAGCATTTAATAAGTAAACATTTTCACAGTTGAAGACCGAAACAGACTTGGGATGCTGTCGTGCAGAAAGATCATGCACACTTTGGACATGGGTCTGATAGATCCTGGTGACCAAAAGGCTTGCAGAGGACAGTTGAGATGTAGACTGGGCAGTCCTGCTCCAATAAAATCATGATTTGATTGATACCGAATGTGAAAAATAAGACCAGTTGAAGCAGGAATATTATAGTACACCATATTCCAGCTGGTTGGTTTAAACATATTTTATTGAACAATATGTGCAATTGGATTAGGCTGCATTTGGTTGTTTTCTGGTGCTCTGAACTTTTTGCCAAGAATTCTGGCAGTCCCCACTTGAGACTACAAGGGTCTATGGGGACAAAACTGAATACTAATTTTTATCAGAACAAAAATTTAAAAGGGGACTATGTGCAGTCTGCATGGTCGTTGTGTATATGCTAAGTATAATTTATAGGGGAATGAATGAGTGGGTTAAATGTGTTGATTGTAAACAATTCTCATCATTTTATACTTGTCTACTCCAATAAGTACCTCCTGATAGAATAATATAATAATAGTATTTCTGAATGGTTCATCGTAAAACAAATGTCTAAAACTCCATTGTCAAAATTGATCACAGATTTATTAGCAAAAATATATTTACATTAAAGTTTATCACCGACTGTAAGCCTTAAGTATCTGCTGAATACGCTGAAAGGCATTAAAAATAATACATGTATTATTGAATCCACTGCTTCATCACACACAATGTACAAAGGCGAAGTCATCTGTTAAATATTGAGTAATGTGTTAGCAAAAGCCATGTAGTATATATTAATATTTGATATAGAAAACATTCCTTTTTCAATATATCTATTTCACTTGTTCAATTATATTTACCATACATGAAATGCAGTAAATTGTAAATTCACACACTTAAATCAGCAAATATTTCAACCAATTAAAAAACAACTTTCATTCCAAACCACAATTGTACACTACACCATGTCTATTTAATAGACAGTTTGATTTAACGAAATCAAAATTAGCCACATGATATACACCAAATGTTACTAACATACTTGAAGTATACTTCTTGGATAACAAAAATAACAGCATATATCAACCAATTATCTTAGAGTAATTGGTTACTAGTATCTAATTCTAGTATCTACATGGTTACTAGTATCTAATTACATATTTTCCCACAGTAGACATGATCAAAAATATCCAAGTTACTTTTTTTTAATCGTAATCATGTTGAATAGTTTGTGTTGAAGTCAAAAGCTCACATTTTAATGATACACTTGAATAATAATTTTTCAGAACCCCCACCACCCCACCCGTCAATATTCTTCAATAAGAGCTCATTTGCATCAACTTCCCCAGGTAATAAGCAAATCTACAACAGGTAGATTGATTTTAAGTAACACCAAGAGAGTATTAGACTATATACATATATTGGAGTTCGCAGGAAATCGCATGAAAAGGTATGAAAACGTCGCGAACTAAACCTCTACATTATTATCCACTTGAGAAATCAAGTGAGAAAATCCATACAAAATCCAAAGTAGAAACACGGTAACAGCAGGATAACACCAAACTTTTTTAGGACAAAAGCAACTTCTTTGTTAACTTTCAGGATTGCATCTTTTTAAATGAATTATAACTGCATTCAACGATAAGTAAGAAGTACTGAAATCTTTCATAAATTCTAATTATTAATTAATGACTGAGAAAGTTCTAAGGCAATAGACATGCAGATAAGTCAAGTGTATTTCAGTACACACTATTATTCAAAACTTAAGCCATACAAGAATCTAGGAGCTGATATACATGTACCCAGTACATCTTCATAAATTTAGCTCTGAGTAAACTTAATTGCCACTGAAATGTTTAGACTTTTGCAGCTTCAACATAAACCAATGAAAATTAGACTTACAGCTTTACTACATTACATAAAACAACCAATGAAAACCAATGGAAATGCTGATATAAGAAGTCGAGACCCTTTTCTAATATAAGAAACCAGCTATCATGACAGAACTATATATTCGACTGCTTGGAATCCAGACAGTACATATTTAGAATTTTGTATTACAAAATTAAATAAATATTTTACTCTAATTTGATAGTAAATGTTCACAATAAACAATGTACATGAAATATTTGGTGAAATTGGCACTTCGTTGTAGTATTTACACGCTTAATAATAAAATATGAAAACAAAACTTAAATACAATGTCAATTGCAACATAATAACGAAATGAAAATGAAAATTGATATCCTTCTAAAACGTTTGGATTTAAATCCTATATCACCAAACTTCATTCAAAAAGTCAGCGATTTTCGTCAAATTCTATTTTAAAAAAAACACACTCAAAAAAAATTTGACACTTGCAAAAAGGAAAGCAGCAATTTCATACTTCATGATCAGAGAGACAAACACACAATACTGGCCAAAAGCCTCGCCATAATGTTCAGATCAAAAAAGTGGATGTGACCAGACGAGTTTCCGTTTCGGTCAGTGAATGCATCAGCAGCACATTAATTGACAAAAAGCTAAGCCTTTTGGTCGGTTTTAGTTGGTGCTGCTTGCTGATCCTCCTCTGCTGCAGCTGTTATTGCGGGTGGTCGGTCAGCATCGTGCGTGTATCGGCCCAACACCATGTTGGAGAAAAATGGCCCAACCTACAACAGGAATAAGCAGAGAACAGCTATACTATGTGATTCAATAGGTAAAGCTGTGGGGGTAACACGGGAATGCCCTAAACGAAATGGAGGCATAGCCTGTCAATTCAAATGTTTTCTGTGTTTTTTTCTTCTAACTCCCAACTTTGTTATTGTTGTGCACTTTAGTTACTCCAACTCATTCTTGTTAGTTACGGGCAATATGACAATTTTTACCCCCAATTTGTTCACTGTTTGAAGAGTTCGACTTGTTGTCGCGCCTCCCGAATGTACACCTATGTCTTATGTCGACATACTACCCAAAGTGTCTTTGTTTAACAGTATAATCAACATGAATGTTAATTGGTACATTTTAATTGTTAAGCAGTCTCTTAAGGATATCATTAGGAATAGAACATTTGAACGCTGGATTCATATGTAAGAAGTAGCATGTGCAAGTGAATTAGATATGATTTAGATGAAATATGTAAATAAGCTAAACAATGTCATAACAAACCACTAAAATGATTCCCATGGACCCTTTGCACACACATAAGTTTCTAAGTATATGACTTTCTGTTCCCATTATCAGAAAACGTCTTACATGTGTAAAGTTAAATATAAAGTTAAGAAACCATGGAATAAGCAGCTTTTTGATTGTAGAAATTCCCATTTTTTATCTGGAAGAACAAAACTTCCGTCACACTTCCAATCATTTATTCATTTACATTAATCAATAGCCATGTTCGCCCAGCATCATACAGGCAACATTCAATAACATAATAACATAGGAATAATACAATAATAACATAATAATAAAACAATTATGATACCGAACAAACTGCTACTACAAGTTATGTCCCGAGGACGTAACAAGCACAGAATGTCAGTTCGATTTTTTGTGTGACTACAGACATTGCCAGGTGTGTTCTTTTTTTTTTTTTCAATTTTGTAGTCATATGGTAAAAGACTGACTGTTTTGGTTTTATTTCAAGAGGGCCAATGACTGACATTAGCCCTTATCGTCGATGATTTTCTCACCTCATTATAGTCTTGGAGCGCGTCTGTGATCATCTTCTCTATGTTTCTCATCATGGCCATCTTCTGGTGAGCTTTCAACGGGTACACCACCTCTCCGGTTGGTGCGGACTGAAATTAAATGTGTCAAAACCATGGTAAGGTGAAAAGTGCTACTAGTCAGCAGGGCAAGTAACCCTGCATAATATACTTATTTTAATTTTCATTGAAAACTTGACAGCAAAATTTATAATACTAAACACATTCAGCACTATTGTTCGATAATTAGTGCTTGTGAAAAATGAGACTTGCGTAAAAATCAAGAAATATCATGAATGAATAATTTTGAAAATCAACATACTTTATACCAGAATGTGAGAGAGGTTGTAGGGCCTCCTCGCAGCTGGGACTCAAAGTGATGGAACCTGCAAACAATAACAATGTTAATAGAAACTTTTCTTATACTTGCTTAAAATAGAGTATATCAGGTAAATAGTATGTGGTCTCATGTTGTTTCAGTTGTCTTACCATGCAATACTAGAGATAATCATCCAAATCCAATCTAAAGTTTATTATGATAACAGTTCAATTTTCGAACACACAAGTTCTTTTTCAATCAACATAGAAAAATATGCACCTTAATTTGTTGTAACCTTAATTTTTAACATTTATATTATTTATATATTTATACTTTATGAAACGAAAGTCAGTGAGATACATCTTTGGAATACCTGGTAAAGGTATTGGAGGATCGTGGAATCGAACTCACGACCTTCCAACCATGATTCAGACCGGTCATATGTCATAGTCGGCTGTGCAGACCACTACACCAATCCTCCCAGACGACTGAGACAAGCTTCGTAACTTGCCTATATGCTTCCAGACACACATGTCTGACACCTGACGCTATATTTAGCCTAGCCTTTTGCCTTTTAGCCTTAATCGACATGCATCCACTAACTTTGTACCGAGTACGTTGTATCAATGCAGGATGCATTGTGCCCGTTCCCACTTCACTTTTTGTTACATTTACATTAAAAGATAAATGTTACAAATTAAGGTTACAACAAATTAAGGTGTATTTATGTTTCTATGTTGATGGAAAGGAACCGGTGAGTTCGAAAGCTGTTATAATTTTAGATTGGATTTGGACGATTATTTTTATTTGCATGGTAAGCCAAACTGAAACAACATTTTCTCATACCGTTTGTTGCAAATAAGAAAACCACCAAAGATTAGTCTTCATTTAAAATGTTGAATAAAGAGAAAATGAACTGTGATTAAATGTCAATTCATCGAAGAACGCTTGAAATATTAAGTGCCCTTTCAGATCAAATTAAAGGAGGTGTTTGAAAAACACAAGTCCCCCACACCCCTATGAAGTTGTTCTACTGCGTTGACAAGCTTGAATTTAGCAAAGTTAAGTACACACTATCATAACTTCATCAAAAGTGGACCGAAGTAAACCAAAATCTAATCAGGTCCTGACATATATTGACCAATGATTATTGTTAATTAAACATATAGAATTAAAGCATGTTCATACTGTGCACCTGTTAATGTGGGACGCTGACGCTGACAAAAGCAAACCTAGCATATTCACTCCGGATCGGAAAGGAGAAGACTTAAATAGGCAATGTTTTGATAAAGTGCCTACCAATACATGGGGAGGTAGAGCACATCTCCTGGACTGAGCACGGCTTCCAGTCCTCGCACTTCCCGGAATCGTGGAAACAGGGCATAGTTCGGGTTGTCAAAGTCGATCTGCAAAGTCACGGTAATAGCATTATTACTCAATTACACGATTCAAAGCCAGGGTTCAACAATTACTTAAAAACCTGCTCAATTTTGCTGGGGTTTTAATGGGCCATTCTTTTAAAGGCATTTCTCTAATAAAAGTGGGGTTTTAGCACAAAATATTTAGTATTAAAGATAATGATAAGTAAAAAAAATATTTGCTCTGTAAAAAACAGTATCAATTCATGCTCCCTTTTCCATACACTTATTTGCTAATAGAAATATTTATGGTGCGATCGTAGTGCCACATTCGGCCGCTAGGTGATCAGTCTCGATCAACTAGACCCTGTGATGAAGTAGACGAGGAAACGATTTAGTCTTTATCAATGTTCGTCTCAATAATTCCCAGAATGCACTGTAAAACACGTGAAAAGCCACATGCTTTGGTTTATTTGTCTGAAAATTACCCAGAGTTCATAGATATGTGCATAAATATTTCATTGAGACAGCGATTAGAAAACAGGTGTATTGCAAGAATAAGGAAAATAAGATTTATATTATTCGTGATAAAAGTACCATCCTGTCTTGTTTATGAAAACACTGAAAGTTATATACAATCAAATGATTTTTGCAGTTGTACTGTAGATTTCCAATGACAGATGTGACATGACATTTGCGAGATAGAGAACTTCTTACGTTTTGATGAACTGAATAGCTGGCTTTTTGTATGTGGTATTTAAATTACTTTTGATATTTTATGAGGGTCTTTAACAGTCTGACTCACAACCTCCACCCAGTGGAGACTGGAGAGCACTGATCACAGTGTAATAAACCATCTAAATGATTCTCATTGAGAACTCCACTTATCTCTGGTTCTGTTATATTCTGTGGGGTCAAAGTTACAGTTAACTTTTTTAAGCTTTTATTTTCACATTTTATATTCAAAATGTTTCTTGCAATAGATTTTACATTTAAGATGCAATTTATTTAAGAACATTAGATCATCAAGCATAACTGTATTGGGTATGATGGAAAAAATTCACATTACTTTTTTGTAAACCAAAACATCTGTTGAAACTTTCTGTACCCTCCATTTATCGAAATGCCTATTGAGAATGTTTCAACAAATAAATATCTGGTATAATCATTGAAATCACTTACACAGATGAAAGCGACATTGATAAGACAAGTAAAAACCCTCTATTTACAATGTCAGAGGCAATTTACTCTTAAGAAAATCAACAAGTACACAGATGCATCTAAACAACGCCATTTGCAATAGCAATTTGAATCACATGGCTATCCAATAAATTTGAATTTGAAGCATTAGTTACAATTTCACCACAATGAACACAATAACCCAAGGACTTGTAATTTATGTCAGATTGTGCCTATTATGGAAGCATTATTCTTTTAAATACACCAAAATTCACGTTTCAATCAGAAATAAATATTAGCACCTGTGTTTGCCTGTCATGAGGGTGATGCACTGGGTATGGGTACAGACACTGGAACTGCTCTGGTGGAAAAAGGATGACTCGCTTTTTGCCTACCAACTGAGCAAAGAAGTTCTCCTGCTCATCATAATGACATGGAGTCACATTTCCTACAAGAACACATGCAATGTAATTTTAAAACTGAGGAATCAATTGATGTAAGAATATATACATTTCCGTAAGAGAGTAATACATGTTCACCATTTTACCAACCACATTCTACTCTCTCATAAGTGTACATGTATTTCAATTACATCAGTAAAAAATAAATACCTATCTAAATTGACATGGTCAAGAAGGCTTGTATATAAGTCAATAGGGCTATGAAACACATATTTGACTTCCTCAATAATATTCAAACGTTTTCATGAATTCAGTAAAGATAAATAACTAACTTTCATCTCATTAACTATCGTAACAAATGTGTAACGTTTCATGAGCATTTGACAGGCTCATTGGCCATCCTGCCAGAACTGAAACCAACTGAGTCCATTGATGACAAATATATTTGTGTAAATTATTACAAATTTCTTAGTTCTCCATTACCTTCCATGCCAACAAGCAGCAGATTAGATGTAAGTGGACCCCAGTTATTACTTTTAGATATATTATTAATCCACTGCCAGTTGAACATCATGAAGTCAATGACAACAGGTTTCGCAGCCTGGTCGTTCAGGGACTGCTGAAGGTAAAGTCTGAAAAACAGTCAAGATCTACTATTATTTCTTTCTCATAATATATTTATTCACCATATCTGGTAGATACATCACCCTGCATTTCTTAAAAATCTTAAAAATGAAGAACTCGTGTAACAGCAATGGCATACAAAATATATGAACACATAATTTTCATTGACCAAATTTTTTATGAAAATTCTGTTGTGTGAAAAGTAAATACTGTATTTGTTCTGATTAGCACACAGTGCGCTTACCAAAAAGAAATTTCAAACAAAAAGAAATGTCAAATATTTTTAATAAGTGCACCCCGACAATTTTTCGCAGTTCTTGCATTTTTTCTTTTATTGCTTACCGCAAACATTCTTTCACAACGCAACCGGTGTGTTAGTCTTTTTCACAACACACCCGGCGCATACCAGGGTGTTAGCTTTACAAAATGGCGATATAAACATGAAATCTTTTTTGGAAAAAAAAGCAAAATTTAATTAATTTAATCTGTGTAAACAGGGGGGGGGGGGGCGCTTAATGGGACAGGTGCACTAATAAGAACGAATACGGTAATCCGAACTATGAGACTTTTTGCCACGGACCAGATGAATACTATTAAACATATTTCATTTTTTTACATCATTGGGAAGACCACAGCAGAACACAGACATGGTTGTGCAGAAAGACTAAGCACGTATGGGTTCGCATTGTGCCGAAACTGATGAACGTACAGTATGTTACGTTCATAATGGTGACGTTATGGACAATTGGGATACTTTTACATATTTCAATTTTCACTCATCTATTTGCTGTCAGAATAAATTTATTGTTTTGTGACAATAAGTGGCTTTGTTTAGCAGATATGGTGATTAAAACATGTCATTGATGAACGTAATGAAAAACGGTCGGAGATTTTTTAGAATTTTTTTAAATTTGAGTGATAACGGTTTAGTGACAAAAAACAACAAATGATGAACGCAAACTTATGAAATACCATGTACAGTACACATTGATCATAATTATGTAGCATGGTAGTATTTAAATTAAGTATGCTGAAAAGCAGACAACAGCATAGCCTCGTTCAGCCAGTTATGAAATACATTTTGTACTACTAAGGATGATGCATAGGTATATCTGGGCTATGACTATGTATTGTGTAAGTTGAAAGTTTGTGTAATTGAGGGGTGAGGGGTTGGGGTGTTGTTGAACAGTGGTGGGATAGAGGGTGACATGGGGAGGTACTATCCTGACATGGACGGGTCGTGTCAGAATGGGGAGTCGGCGTTCATACTCCTGTGGTGGGTGTGGGGGGCGGAGATTGTTGCTAGATTGGGTGTATCATGACAGTACGGATGGTGTAGACCTGTGTATGCAAGCAATATTTATTTTTTTCATTTCATTGTAGAATAGTGGGGTGGTGGAAGTATTGGGGATGTTTACTTCAGAAATAGGGCATGAGACTGATTGCTCTTTGTTGTTTTTTGTAGACAAAAGCTGTTAAGAGGACTTGATGCCAGCCCTTGGGCAGTCTTAATATAGAGGCTCTACTGCAGGGTGTATCTAAATTGCTGTCAATTTGTATTGTGCAAGTACATCAAAGAGTGTATGGTCATGAAATTGTTATCAGTGAAAATTTTGTGGCATTTTTTGGTTGTATGCCTGGGGGTGCTCAGTGTTGTCTTGACATGATTGGGTGCTCAGAATGGGGGTTGGGCATTGCTAGAACAGTGGTGGATGCTGTCAGGACGAGGGACATATTTGTTGTTGATTAGTGATCAGGGGATGTGGGCAACATAGGATGAGTTATTATGTGGCGTCAAAATGGGGATTCAGCATTGTTACTACAGTGAAGGGTGTAGGGGGTTGGGTTGATGGAGTGGGTTTATGGGCTATAATCGCTATACGGTCATCTAGGCAAATGCAATTTAAGTTTTTATGGTTGTTATGATGTGCAAATTAATTCAATATGGTTATCACTCAAACAATATACGCTCATCACTCAATTTAGTTTCAAATGCGGTAAGGTCATCATGGGTTAAACTTTGAATCGTCATTTGTAAGCTACTATACATCGAATTTAATACATTTTGAAACAAGATAACTACTACACAAGAATGCCACTTGATTATCGTAAAACAATAAGTTTATTCTGGCGGCAACTAAAGGAGTGAAAATTGAAATATGTGATATTGCCCAAATCATCCATAACGTCACCATTATCAGCATAATGTACTATGCGTTCATCAGTGTCTGCACAATGGGTATGCGTCAAATAGACCCAAATGACAGAGAAAAGCTTTGAATGGACGATTCAGACCATTGTGAAATAGGGTGAGCAGCCAGGCCATACCCTCAAATTGAGGAATAATTTAGGGCCTGTCCAAATAAATTTAGGATTTGATTGATTAACATAGCAAAACTTTGATTTTGAAAGACAAAATAATGCTTCTAAAATCAATTGTGCCGTACAAAAAATTAATTCTTCCGAAATGCGTTATGATTTTTCATGAAACTGGTATGACCCTTCTAATACTATAACTATTTGAGTATATCATGCATAAAAATCTTACCTTTCGTCTCCTGGTTTATGTGCTTTCATTTTCTTAACAAAGTCTGAAAATGTCATATCCTCACGCCTCATAGGCTCTCTGAAATGCTTATGACTTGGCACCTTCTTTTCATCAAAATATCGAAATTCATTAGTCGGTGATATGTAGACCGAGCATTTGCCATCTCCAAAATTTGCTGATAAATATTGATTTGTCCATTTTAATGCAGGCTCTGCAAGGTTGGATCCTTCCAAAACCACTGGTAACTGTAAATGTTTAAAGAATATGTTTAAATAGTTATCATTTGAAATATCTCAAGTTTTGTAAATAAGTTGACATTTATCACTCTGAGTATCAGATGTTCTGAAGAGACCTCTGACTCATAACTATGGTGTCTAAAAATACTGACCAATCACAGGCTTCTCACCTTCATTCATCACTCGGCAGTGATGAATATTAATGAGGTCAATTGATTAATCAGAGCATTGCCGAAGATTAACTTCTATTACTTGTGTATTAGACGTCCAAACAACATGTAAGACGTTCAGAGAAGTGCCCTCACGGTACTGTTTGGACGGTGGACGTTTTAATGAACACGTTGAACGCACTGTGTCTTACTCTGGTCACTCGGTATTCTCGTAAACCTTCAGCCATTAACATATTTATAAACAAGTCAGATATTTTATTAGTTGCTTGTAATCTGGGCATTTTAGTATACACGTATTGTTAGTGCGCATACAATGTGTCTAATAAAACATATTGTAATCAAAATATCATTGGATCATTCATAACACCTGGATATGAAACCCAACTGACGTTATCAAGACAGGAAGAATCGAATCGGCATTCTGCACATTCCGAGTAGTTCCGAGTGTAATGAGTATGCGCATAAAAATGGGTGTGGCTGGTTCAACCAATCAGGTTGCAGTATTTAAACAGGTCACATAAATTATGTTAATCCACTCTCAGGCAAAACATATCAGAGGTCAATTTGCTTGACATCTGATACTCAGAGTGACATTTATCCATGTATTCCTTCAAAACAAAACATAATGAAATCTCTTAATTTGCACAGTAATTACACTGTAAATGTGTTGGTTTATGGTCTTAAGTGAAGTCTCTGCTATGCAGGATCAGATGACTCTAAATTCACGCTATCAAGATTGGCAGTTTATTCCGCCAGCGAAAGTTTCCATGGAAAATTCCACCTTTCTTCCATCCGGAAGAAATACCAAATTTACTACTTTTTCATGAATAATTTGTAACTTTCTAACTTAATATAAAGTATCTGTAATAAGAGAATATGATTTTTAGGTCAAGCTAAAAGTGTTAGTATAGTTACTAAGTTCTCTGCAATAGTGATTACTTTACTTCTTGCAGTATTGACCCAAGTATTGACCTAATAGTACTGTAAATTTACCAGTATAACTACTAAGCATGTCTGAATGTCAAGTAAAATGTAATTTGATACGCTATTTTTGGGCCACATCTTCATAATTCTGATTGGTTTACATATCGATGCTCCAACAGCAAGTTCATGGAGTAACACTCTATCATAACTGTAAAAAGATACTGAATATCAAAATAAAAATCAAAGTACTGAAAGCTGGGCTTTATAAATAGAGGAAGCAAAATTAAAACATTGAACAAACACAATTCAAGGGTTGTATTGCTACTAACGTCGTGTGATTACACAACAACTACGACATATTAATGTGCTGATGTGCGGTTTGAGCCGGTGGCGGGGCGGTTTGACAATCTGTTTTGTCGGAGAAACTACAAACTGCATGGCAAATTGTGCACTATATTGTGGAATGCAGGTTTTTGAGAAGGCGGTTGAGTGGTCAACTTCCAGAGCTGGTCTTGGCGACAATAGCCTGGGCAACTCTGTTTGCCTTGCTAATTATTATATTCATATAGCTTATACCATTGTAGAGTAATGGCAAAATGCCATTAATTTAGTAGCTTTGTGTACGCATAAGTATAACTATTGCAGAGAATTTGGTAAGTAGGCCTTAGTCTTTCAAAAGACCTTATATCTCTAATAGTTTTTACTTCTATTATTACATAAACTGCTCCTGTAAACCATATATCAAGTGCAAAGGTGCAAAGATGAAGGGGAAGTACAATTGTGATAGCATCTGGCTCTAATAGATCTATATAAGGTCTTTTACAAAACCCTCTAGAATTCCTCTGATCTTGAATATACAGCCTCGAACATCCTGGCCTGTTATTAGTAGAGGTGGGACCTTCGGTCGGTTTTAGCCTTCGAACCTTCGGGACACTTTACCGAACGAACCTTCGAACGTTCGTAGATAAGTAGGTGAGTAAATATTAAATTTTAAACACCATGTTTGGAGATAAATGTTGAGCAGAAAAATGGCAGACACAGTAAAACCTATCTTTTTTTTTGCGTCGTCGCCTTTCTAAAATGGTCACTGTATCATTGTGTAACATGTAACAGCTCACCTGTGTTTCTATCACAAGGCAATCAGATCATGATTAGTTGAGGTCTTTTAAGATGCCACGCACCGGGTAGGTATAAGTACTGCCTTTGATGATGCCGCTACACTTGCTGTGGTCAAGTTTGCATTAAATATTATGTGATTGGGCAGACAAAACACACTGGTGCTATGGTCACTTGACTTTGTAACTGGCCTAACTAGCAACTATTAATCTTTAGGCTTAGTATAGCTAGACGCTATGCAAGTTCTCACCTGAAATGACCAATTGGCCATTAACTTAAGTGTTTGATCTGTGCCAACACTTGGCAACTGCCGCCCAGGCGAGGCGTTAAGTAATTCTTTGATCTGAATTGATAATGGCGATTAAAGCTATTGTCTACTGTGGTCTTATACTTGCCTGTTAAATTATCAGTTACATAACAACTGTCCACCTGTAAGCAGCCATGAGGCTGTGCAAATAACTGTACAAGTCATTTGATTACTTAACAAACGCTTGACCTTAAGGGTGCCTTTGTTTCATGTTCAATGATTATTATTCGACCACCGCATGAGCAAAAATCAAATCAAATTAGCGTCAACCCGAAGGTTCGGTTGTGAAATTTACCTTCGAAGGTAATGGTAGACGAACGAAGGTTCGAAGCTTCGGCCCACCCCTAGTTATTAGCCTTTAAAATCAAAGTACTGAACGTACTGAGAAGCCGGCAAATGTTACACATTCATAACGCAATCTGTAGAATACTTTATAATCAGCATATAGTTAGCTCTAACTTAAACCCCATAGAACATGTTGCAGCAGTGAGTATATACAGCTCTCATGACAAACAAAAATGAAAACAAAAAGGTTTTAACTTTGGATTGGAATGGGGCGAAGCGCACATTGTCCGCCTTGACGAGCCCTTTAAGCAGGGGTCGATTTAGCTCCTGGCCTCCCAGCCCGTGGCCATTTAAAATGGTCTCGAGCCAATTGACTCTGACTTGAACTGGCCCGTTTGGCCATTTGAAAAAACATGAATATTGGGTGTCCAAAAAGTCACAGATAGGACTGTCAAGACTCACGGTTTTTGACTATGAAATCAGTATTACAGCAAGTTCTATCATTAGTTTGGAAAAACAAGCTTATTCTTCACTAACAAGTTTGTTTAGTTTAGAGTGAACTGAAACAATGTACGTAGGAATGTAATGGTATTCTTCATCATCATATTGCCGGTTTGTCAAAATGCTGAATAAAATCATAACATTTAAGTTTAAAATTGAATTACTTTTTAATATTAAACGTTTTTATTGGTCTTTCAAAAGACCTTATATCTAATAGTTTTTATTTCTATTATTACATAAACCACTCGTGTCAATGAGCAAGTACAATTGTGACGGCCTCTAGCTCTAATAGATATAAGGTCTTTTACAGAACCCTAGGAATTCCACTGATATTAAATATGCAGCCTCAAACAACCTGCCCTGTTACTGTGTTATAGCCTTTAAAACCAGAGTAATCACTAGCAACAGCTGCAGAGGCAACAGAACATGTATGCATGGGTGATCAGGTAAGGGTCAGCCAAGATATTAAGTATGTAATCCCAGTGTTTGAAACTCGCAGGAAAAAGTTCGGGGCCAGCAGGGCCCTTAACTTTAAATAGTTGGGGGCACTGATAATAAGTTGAGGGCCCTGTCGTGATGTGTGTTTGAAATGTTTGCTTAAAAAAGTGGCAAAGTATGGAATTCGTTCTGACTAACCAATATTCACCAAAAATAGTTAAGGGACAGCAGGGCCCTCAAGTCCTAAAAGTTAAGGGCCCTGGTCAAAAGTTGGGGGCTCAGGGCCCTCTGGCCCCCTACTATTTCAAACACTGGTAATCCTGATGTGTTTCTTTTTTTACCAAAATGGATACACCTGCAAATAATAGTCCCCCAAAAGTTAAATACAGTACACCAATAAAAACAAATAAGAATGTCAGACTTCAACCTCCTACCTACTATAAGTGCTTGTTGTGTGACAAAGAAAAATTAAAATCATTTGATAAAGTAAAACTATTTGAGAATGTTCATATCCAATCTTTTGCAAGCTTTGTCTAATTGATTCATTATCCATGATCAGATAACAATAGAGTATAAAATAAACAAAATATTACAAAACAGAACTTCATCAAACATTCGCCAATATGAATAAACAGTACCACATGCTAAAACTTCCCGTTACTAAATGGGGCTGGCTTATTTGTGAATTAATGAACCAGAACCACATCACAGATAAACAGTACCACGTGCTTAAACGGGGAAAATACCCAACTATAGCTGGACTGCTGTTTCTAAAATAGAAGCCATGTGCTTTTAGTAAATGACGTCACGTTAGCAAAACTCTTTGCAAAATTGACGTCATACAGAGGTTTTTAGAATAGGCCTTAATGTCAGATCATTTAAAGGCCTTGAGATAGGCTACGTTTTTATATTCGGGCCAATGAATGTTGGGTCGGGCCAGCTGCATTCAGTGTCATCTGGCCCGACTGTCTAGCTGAAAATTCAGACTTAAGTCAACCCCTGAAATAGACCTACTAGGCAGAGAGCACAGTAATTGGTCGTTTGGTCGTCAGAGGCGACTCACATTTTGTCCAAACGACCCAGACTTCGACGAGTCGTCCGTACAGACGACTTACAGTTTAGGGACGTGTGATCATCAATATTTGAAAGATATTACACCATTATTTGCTTTCTTTTCATTCACGTTTCAATCTGCGTTAGTTTCATGGGCCCGCCCATATTTGTTTACATTCAGAGCACCACCACCGGCAATCTAGTCTTGATCATCCAGACCCTGTGGTGGCGTGCGCTCACCAACTGCAATAGTCTGGGTGAACGAGGCTACCGACAATCCACTAAAATAATTTCAACTAGTTCACGCGGGTAGTGCGGGAAAACGTGTCTGCGCACTGCTGTATTTGTGTTGTGATAAATGCATGTTGCATCGGGCACCAGTACACACTTGCCAAAATGGCGACTGGTAAGGAAACTGATGTCAATATGTTGAAATTTCTTGTTATATGCTTAAGATATTAAAGTAACATTAAAATGAATTATGTACGATCATTCCTAATGAGGTTTTACATAAAGTTATCTACTTTTAACCCCGATGACTCTGCTTCTAAATAACCATTTGACGGATTATATAATGAAACATGTGACAGGACCTTACATGTCAATGCTTTTAGCAGCCAAAAACGTGAAATGTTCAAATGATATGGCCGGTTTAGGCCGTTAGCTCTAGGAGTCTGTATTGATATAAGTGTTGTTATTTATAGTATTTGCTTGTATGATAAATGTATGCAAAAACACAATCACCAATATTATTTCTGGACGACCCAGAATATCACCCGGACCACCTACATTTTGTGGTAGGTCCCCGAGGGTAGGTCGTCCGGATGGGCAAGCTACGATTTAGAATTACTGTGCTCTCTGCCTACCCAACTACAGCTGCTCTGAAAATAAATTGCTGTTCTAAAAATAGAAGCCATGTGCTTTTACTAAAAGCCGACATAGTAGCCACAACATTGACTACCTTTACATCATAACAGAAGCTTTTAGAATAGGCCTTCATATCAGATCATGAAAAGGCCTTGTGACAGGCTAGTATGCCTATACGAACATCAGTAGCTTGAGCTAAAATAATTGTTTTGTTCTTATACATGCTTATTATCAGGTAAAACTGCTACTTAATAGCCGAAAAAATAGTGAAAATGCTATTTCTTCCTATATACATACATAGGTATACAAAGGTAGAATACTGGATGCAGGCAAATGGCCAAAGATGGTATTTTTTCAGACGGAAGAAATGTGGAAGTTTCCGCCAGCGGAAGAAACTGTCAACCCTGACGATAGTTCTGAAAATTACCTGGTGTTATGAACTCTCCCTTAATGTTTAAGTATTATATATAATTTTTTTTTCACTATTGTAATAACTACTCGTATTATTGTAGTCAATGTAGACATGTTTTATGTCATGTTTACAAAATTTTGTATAAAATAGAAACTTTAAGCAGTACTATGGACAATTTTCAAGCAAAAAATTAGTACACACCCCTGAAGAAATTCTATTTCGTGCTTCTTGAGAATTATAATGTAATCTTGGGATGGGATCAGTGGGGAAATCATAATTTTTCCACAACCTTCCAGCACTTGCGGTGGCCATGATGTTGATGTTAGTAAGCGCCCCCTCGTGCCTGACAAAAAAAAACACAAATCATTGAAGCGCAAACGTACATTCGGATCTCACATTCAAGAAATCTGCACCAAACTAAACATATCAGCATACCATATTATCATTAATATTAGGTTTAAAAAATTATTGGATTTATTTTAGTTCTTGATTTTTAATTGAAATGGTCAAAAATATTTCTATTTCATAATGAGATATATACAATTCTTTTAAAACCAATTCCCAATCATCCTGTTTATACTTGCTATGTACTCAGCCGTTATCAACAGCCTGCTTAATGAAATATTTCAACTCATTTTCGTGAAATAGCTTTAGTGTGGTAGGCTGACAACAGGTAGCATATCTACGGGTTGTATGAAGATACATTACATTGGAAAAAAACGTGGGAAAGATAAACGTTTTTGTTTCTCTTATGTTTTCTTTATCGCCCTATCCATCCCCACCATGCAGTTTCATCCAGATAAGTGTATGGTGCTCCGCTTATCAAAGAAACTAGCATCTGACGAAGTTAGATCATGTAAAAAAGCGAACAGAACTATTGGTTTTCTAAAACGCAATGTCAACATTAGTTTGTGATCCATCAAGTAGCTCGAGACTGCATATAAGTCATTAGTACAACCACAGCGTAAGTATGTGAAACTGTCCTAGCTATTATCCACACAGTTGACAAATATAAATGTAGGTTTATTTGTCCAAGGCACAAGCATGATCGGCACCAGCAGGAGAACTGACCAAAGTCAGGTACAATTTATCCGTACCATAAAACAAGAAATACCAGTACACAGACAAACCTGGTTTATACTACACAAACAACACACACATAGTGGCGTAACCTCTTTTCTCTTACAAAGTAGATAAACTACTGGAACTAAACAGAACATATACAGAACCATATACAATACGTTGAGACTGTAACTGTGTTTACATGTAATGACTAATAAGGTGAAGGGGCTAACAACTACAATGATGTTACACGTTATACGTTATAAAAACATACAAAACACTATCCCATAATATAGTCCTCAAACTGCTTAGGTAGTTTCCTTGTGCGACCTGGTTGATGATCGGTAGTATCAGATGGGGGAGGACTCCTATCACATTCTGTAGGTATGCTGGTAAAATCCTCACCAGCATAATCATATGGTGCTGACTCCATTGGCACGGGGTTAACCATTTCAAATGACTCCATTGTAGGTACTGATTCAACCGGTACAATGTCCTCTGTTACATCAGAATGGTCGTCTGCAGAATCATTGTGTTTACAAACACTGTCTCTAAATTTGTAGGATGGTACAGTGCAGCATTCGACCAGTTTTACCTTGTATAAAGACGCACATAGTTGAGACCCAGAGAACTTTCTAATATTGAACCATTGACCATCGATTGAAGTCACTATATAACGGTCCCTGGACTTTATCTTATCTCTATCCTTATATAAATACAATATGTCTCAAACTTTATTTGTTGAGGTACTCAGATGTGGGCCTCTACCACCTTTGCTGGCCATACTATGACGATGGTTTGAAGTTGGTGCTGCTCACTGATGAGGTTGGCATTGGACAAAGGTATTTGCTCATTAGTACACTGGTTGTGTTGTAACAACATCTCTCGAGCTGACAATCCCCTATTTCTTATTCTGGAGGTTAATTGTGCAGTGGCGAGTGAAAGTGTGGTTTCTGATACTGGTCCTCCATTGGGCTGCAGTTTCGTACGTGTTCATCCTCCAATTCACAATCAGCCTTTTCAGCCACTGGGTTTTCGTTTTTGGCATGGCCAATCTCTAATTGGACATTAATGCTTGCAAGAGTGGAATCATTCTGTAGAGCAACAAATCCAGGACCAGGATAAGCACGTACAACAGCCATGGGTCCTTCCAATGGGCGTATATCTAGGCATAATGAGACCAATGCAGTACGATATTATCTGCCTGCTCATTAGGTATCAAGAGAGAGCGGGTGTACAATGTAGAATACTCCCTGAGAATGAATATGAGTTGTCGGCAGCGCTTGATAATGTCAGCGGCAAAAGAGATTCCTCTGGGGGATCTCCTGTAGACTGCTCGCTGAGGTAGATGCTTGGGTATACACTTAAGGGAAGCACACATATGGCAAGACTCTGACACTTCGTCAATCAATCGATCCATATCCAGAGCAAATAACTGCCTTTGTACTGTTTGTCTTTGCTGGTGTTTTGTTGGATGGTCAAGCTTCAAATGGAGTTCAATTAAGAGACCATGTGTCAATTTGCAAGGGATAACTATTGCTTTGTGTTTCGGAGATAAAGGTGTTGGGCGACATACAACAAGTAAACCATCTGAGGCAAGAGTAGCTTGAGCTAGGTATCATTGACATCGTTAATATCAGTAGACTTCTTCAAAGGGCGGATGCCTTGTGATATATGAGCATGCGTACGGCGAAGATCTGGATCTTCCATCTGTGAGGCACGCCATGCTGACCATGTAGCATATGATAAGTAGGTCCGGCCGTGAATGATGTCACTAGCATTGGTCAGACGAATGACAGAGACTTCTGTCTGTCTAAGGAAACAGCAAACCTGACACTTATCTTCTTTACACTGGAGTGCATTTTGACGGGCGAAGTCAGAAGCAACATTTGCTGATCCAGTGCGGGGATGAATGTCAACACTATACCTGTGGGCTACTGTTGGGAACGTTATCACTCTAGGACTGACAGAGAACTCACTGCAATGTAGGCGTTGGTACGCTTGCATGCATGGTTTACTGTCTGTGTAGACACTCGTGCGGTGGATTGACTGTATGATATATGGTGAGAAGTGCTTAGTGGCTGCCCCAATACTAAGAGCCTCTACCTCACGGGGAAGCCATTTTACTTGGTGTTGGTGAATCTTAGCACTGTAGAAGCCGGCTAAGAGTAAAGAGTCTTTGCGATTGATGTATAATGTGGCTCCGATGCTGGACATTGTTTGTAGATCCATCGGTGATTAGCACTAAGTTGTCAGTAGGTCCAGGTAGACTTATGGACTTGTTGTTATCAAGACCTCTCTGAGCCATAAGGAAGGAATCTTTGAGAGATTCTGTCCACGGAATCTGGTCTTTAGAAGTCATCTCTGCTATTCTTTCATCAAGTGGTGACATGAGCTGAGCACAATTTGGGAGGACACGAGCAAGTAACTTGTATGCCCAAAATGGAAGATCTGAGCCCTTTGACTGTTGATGGGGGTTGACATGTTGTCAGTGTGTATAGCCTATGGGGGCTAGCTGATAGTGAGCCATCACACCATATCCATCCGAGAATAGTCCTTTTGCGTGGGCAGATGATGGTCTTGCTTGGAGACAGCTTTAAAATGCACTTGTATAAGGCCTCCAAACCCGGAATCCCCATGGCACATCTTGTGTACACCCTGATCCCATGAAAGGGTGTCGCAACTACACAAAACTTCATTGACTCATGGTTGAGGGGTATTTGATAGAAGGCCTTGGAGAGATCAGATGTAATGATGTACCTCAACTGGGCAATCATTCGAAGGGTTGCGTTGACATCTGTCATAAGGGATGGCTGGGGTTTGCAGTATTTAGCTGCCACTAGCCTGGAGCCTCCATTTTTTGACCAAGAATGAGGGGTTTAGGTATTCTGCCACTATGCCAATGTCTTCAGGTCATTTGAATACGCCCACAGCCTCAAGTTAATCAAATTGAGCTTGTAACTTCAGAAGTCTGTTTCTGGAATGGAGAGGCATGTAGCCCTTTCGTTGGGGAGGAAGGGCAAGCCCCATGTTGACAGTGCATTGGAATGCGCCCTTGATGCCTTTGTAACCAGTTATGTCCAAAGAAAACGCCTCTCTAAATTCAGATAGTAACTGCAAATGCTTGTTGGCACTGCCAATCCGTAGGATGTTGTCTGGGTCTTCAGATACCTTTGATATGGGTGTCTCGGGTTTAGGAGGTGTGAATCCTGGTTCTGGACCGCATCTAGTGACATTGAGGTTACCTGGTAGAATTGCTCGTTTTTGAGTAATTTTTGTGGTTGACTAGAACTGTTAATCAGTTACAGCCTACAGCTTCGATTACGTCGGGTAGTATCCACTGATGGGCTGTGCTCTTGATGTTATCAAAACAGGGTTCAATAACTAGCTGAGAATCACATAGGGTGTCTGGTATATAGAGATATCAATGAAATCCCCTGGCCATATGGTGGAGGGTTCTGCTGGAGCTCGGACCAATAGTATGCGTCTAATGGATGAATGAGCTAGCTTTAGACTTGATCCGTACGTGATGGGAGCACGGTCACCAATTATGATCTGACTAGGGGTGAACTTGATTGAAATGTCATTTACACTTAGAAATGGTGTCCCACCTAAAATGTCCACTTCGAGCTCCTCGACTACGAGGGCATCAAGTTTTAGTTGTATGTTATGCCGTGTGATAGTGAAGTGGGTCTCCCCAAGAATGGCTAATTGAGTAACACCATCAGCCTGTAAGGCAGACTGTGTTGAGGGCGAGACCTTCACACCTAAGTAATCCGCGAGAGAGGCCTTGATCATGTTGTTTTCAGTACCGGAATCAAGTGTGATGCGCACAGGGTGTTGAAGGAAATAGGCCTTAAACTCGGGGCTTTTCCAAACATTAGCCCTCCTAGTAGAACAACCTGTGGAGTTTGGAAGAGTGTACTCTTCTGAATCTGACTCATCAGCTGCAGTGTCGTCATTGCTGAGTACACTTGTGGGTCTGCTTAGATTGCGTTTGTCTGTCTCTGGAAAATATTGACACACATTGAGGAAGTGTGAGTGATCAGGACCAGCTTCCTTACACAGTGGACATACCTTGTTTGTTTGAGCTGGTCTTTGTTTGTTGCGAGGTTTGCTACAGCTTTTAGAAAATGATCTAAATACCTTGGCTTCTTCATTGGTTGCAATTTCCTCTAGCTTTGAGTAAAACGCACCAGAGATTTCTGGCTTGATGGAGACCAGTGTCTTAGAGCAAAGTGACGTCGCATAACATTGTTTTACGAGCTTTGGAAGTTGTTGGTGCATTATTTGTAACCACAAATACACAATCATGTTTTCGAGGGAAGCTGACATCACATCTTCTGGTTCATCACCATGGTGTGTTATTCCACTACCTGCCTTCAACAAGTTGTCGTCGACAAAAGCAAGTAAGCGTTGATACAAATCCTCCGGGCGTTCGTTGGGCTCTTGTTGGATTTGGCATAGATCCAAGAAGTGTGCACATGTACTGTTGAAGCCATAATGCTCCTGCAGAGCCTGCCAGATGGCCTGTAAAGAGGTGCACTTCCTGGTGATGGTTGAACGTGAAATCACTGGACCATCAAGAGGGATGCATCAACATTCCTTTCAAATCATGTTATCCCTGTGTGAGACACGGATAATTTCACATGATGTATCCAAGAACTGGAGTGATATGGGCATTTATGTTTGTTTAGTTGGGTTGTGTCAATTACCATGAAATGTAGCATGCAAACTTGACAACTTTCAAAGACTTGAGTTATAAGTACACACTGCAGAGTTAACGAACCTGTTACAGTTGTAATCATGGATTTTGGTAAAGCATTTATTAAA
The DNA here is from genome assembly GCA_019095985.1 of Streblospio benedicti. Classification (NCBI taxonomy): domain Eukaryota; kingdom Metazoa; phylum Annelida; class Polychaeta; order Spionida; family Spionidae; genus Streblospio; species Streblospio benedicti. Next base: position 44,978,909 of record CM032669.1, read on the forward strand.
GTCTCTCACGATTGCCTGGTATATAAGCTAAACCGTGTTGGTATTGATCCCTTGATCAGAAACTGGATCATGTCTTTCCTGTCCGACCATTCATAGAAGTTTGTAGTTGATGGTGAGGTATCAGAGTCTGTGTGCCAGTGACAAACCGAGTTCCCCAGGGTTCGGTCTTAGGACCACTACACTTCCTCATATTCATTGATGACCTTCCCAACTACACACAATACTCTCAACTCAGACTCTTCGTTCGCTGATGACACAATAGTTTATCTCTCCATAAGTTCCATGGATGATTGCAATAAACTCCAACAAGACCTCCAGATCCTTGAAAGGTGGGAATAGGACTGGCTAATGCAGTTTCATCCTGCAAAATGCAATGTCCTCAGGGTTACAAAGAAGAAGACCCCGACTAAAAGCGCTCTGTGCCGCTGTAGTCAGAAATGCTAGTAAATATAATGCTATCTGGCAGGTGAAAAAGAGGATCACTTAGCAGGCGGGGGATAGGTGTAATATTTATATACATAAAACACGCCCCCCCACCACCACCCGGGTTTGTGCTTCAATTGTTGAAGTGTGTGGTTCATTTCAGTGCGCCAGACAACCATGCATATGTACTTCTACAACCACATAATAAACAACTCCCAACAAAGCCTGCATAATATTTGCACAAACAGGAACGACCCTAGGGGCTGTCACTGTCACATACACAGAATAGCTGAAACACTTGTTCTATCTTCTAACCAATCAGACCTCCTAATCACTCACCTTGTCTAAGAGACAACATTATTTTGTGTTTTTAAAGAATTCAGAGTGTTTGTCGTCCTCCGTATATAAATACACCTTACTTCATTTTGGACCAATGAAATTTCCATATGGCATACTGTCCGTTTCCATCACATTAAAATCCAAAATGGAAGGTAACAAGGATGAGGCAGACAGATGTATACAAATAGCCTTAAGATGTATACAAAGTGGTGAAAAAGAGAAAGCCAGAAAGTTTTTAGACAAAGCAGAAAGACTTTATCCTTCTAAAAGAGCTAAAGGTACCGTCATGCATGCTGTTTTATGAAAATTAAACACCATAAATCGACAAGCTAGAAAGCCGTGGCTGTCGATGATGTAGGGTCTTAATCTACGTAATCGAACAACTTAATCAACTGCGTCTCGTGGCAATAGGTTACCTAATTTATACCCTTTGCTTCCACTCATGTTTTCTAAGCACATACCTCAACATATATTTTGGGCACCAAGTAGACACTCTTTTTGCTATGCTTGGTCTAAAATCTGTCAAATGGCAATGGGACCCACGCTTTGTGGTCAATAGAAGAAAAATAAATCTAGATCTTACCATGTACCTGTTCCATTTCTGAGCAGGATTAGGTGGAAATTGTGAGCAAGACAAGTAGCACCTAAAAGACTTCTCGTTTTTCACAAAATCTACTCGTCCTCCAAAGAACTTAAGCTGACATTTTCTCTTTAGATGTAAAACTTTAATGCAGAAAAAAAAAAACTATAACGCTCTATTAATCATCATGTTATAGTATTCACCCTCTGCCTTGTGTACTACATTTAAAGATAGTACCATATCAACTCCCAAGCTACGCCAAAGATATACTAACTGCACGTATAGTCAATCAACCCCAACTACGTAGTCTACTATGCACCACGTATAACCTTTAGCAATCCCCCGCTACTACTACTTAAGTACTACACTAGACTAACGTTGACAATTGATTTATTCATGTTGCACGTTCCGATATTTAACAGCAAACGACACATCGTAATGTTGCCAAAATGGCGGCGGACAGGCAAGGTGGTGGTGAAAAAGGCCAGAAAACTTGTAAATTTGTATGTGAAAAACCTTATTGGTTGTCTGTCGCAAGGTTTTAATCGTCAATATGACAAACCTGCCAACTATTCTGAAATTGGGGAATCCTTCCGAAATTTGACTGTGATTCCGAATCTTTCTACGGAATCATGTTTATTCCGAAATTTAGTACATATAACCAAATATTTTGAAAACTTGTTTTTTTTTCTTCTTAAAATACCTGTTTTTACTTGCACATGGGCGCAGCCAATGTTAAATGTATTCAATTGAACTACGCATCGTGTAAACAAGGCTTTCACCGGCTCGCAAAATTGTATTTGATTTAAATGACGTGTCGTAACAGCTTTAGTCTCAATCAGCGAGGCCCAGTTTGTGCATGCTGTCTATTATTCAGCAGACAGCCTCGATTAATGAGACTAACAGTTTCTGCTGGTTGTCATGATGATGTGCACAATGCACCTGCTCCAACAACAAGACCTGTCCACGGTATATGAAAGTGAAACTGATACACTGTGCGGAAGCGAGGAGGGTGGCGGTTGCCACTCTCCTCACCACTCAAACTAAACCAAAATGTGAACAATTTTATACAAGCACAGGGTGTTGATTAGGCACTCGCCACTCGCCCCTGGCTAGTGTAAATTTCTGTTGGCTAGTGTAAATTCAAAGTCACTCGCCACAGTCAGCGAGTATGTTTACTTGATTCCAACACTTTAATAACTAAGGATGGCTAGTTTGGATCGAACATGGCGAGTGTAAATTGAGAGATACTCGCCACAGAAGGCGAGTGTTCTACTGAATGAGTCACATTCCCTGCAAGCATTTTTCTCACTGAAACACGAACTATTTGTTTGAATCTTAGCATGAGATGTTATTTTATTTTGATAATCTACCCAAAGACACCCAAAACAAGAGGATTCAATGCTTAATTTAGCTATTTGAGACATTTTTTTCACTCCGACTGATGTAGGTAACTTTTATCAAAGAGGAGGGTGACAGATCGGGGAAACTTACCAAAAGCCACCAGCCTCTGAGGTTAAAAATTTGTTGCTCAGAACACTAATTTGACAGATCAAATCGCACTAAAAGTTGTATGCAGACAAAGTATATAAAAATTCAATATACTTTGATTATTTGTTGGACACAATAACGCTGTCAAAGCTCTAATAAAGCTCATAATAAAATATGTGCTTACCTTCCGCCATTTTGGTTTAGTTGGGTCGCTTCCGCACAGTGTGATAAGAATTATTGAAAATTAATGAATTTGTGCATCTTCCAGGAACATAATGTACAGGGAAAAGTATTCAAGAATATACAATGATATCGCTGCATCGAAAAAGAGTGTGCATCACGCCCGGTATCGGGTGATTATAGTATCAAACATGTGGTGAATGTAACATCATTGTGGAGGATCAGAAATCAGAAGAACACATTGATTTGGTGAAGATTCGTGGTGCACGCAAGGCGCATTAGTATTGTTGTACATCCTAGAATTTCCGTGGTTATGCGCATATTTTCACATCCTGCTCTTCCTCACATCCTGCTCTTCCAAAGCTACATCTGTCACTGTAAGTTTGGGTGTCAATAGACTCGGCTTTGCGGAGTAAGCGGTGCTGCAGGCGGCACAGAGGAGAGTGCAAGAGGGGGGGGAGGGAAGGCACAGTTTGTTTTCTGAAAATGTGATGCATTTTTCTGCAATGCAGTGTATAATTTATAGTAAATTAGGGTACTTGACAGGGCTGAACGCTAACTTTTTTTCATGTGCCCTGCAGGGCACATGATAGGCCAAATCCATGTGCCCTGATCTAATTTTAATGTGCCCTGAAAATTTTTAGCTTTTATTACTTATCATTAGTTTTAATTATAATATCAATCATAAGTCTTATCATATGAATCATTTGGTTCCATATTATCTAATGTATATGGCAATGATATCTGGGTCGGATATTTATACAGAACTCTCCGCTAAGGCCACGTATTTCTGGCTAATGCATAATATGCATTTAAGTGTTTGTCCACAGATTATGCATTTGCAATGAGGAAGGCAAATACCTCATCTTCTTCATCATCTTCATCTGACTGTGCCTCGGGTCTGACAGCACCTGCTTCAAATTGGAGGCGTCGGGTTTTTTTCTGAAAATGTGATGCATTTTTCTGCAATGCAGTGTATAATTTACAGTGAATTAGGGTACTTGAAAGACTTAAAATATATCCTTTTTTTTCTAATATTTTTTTCTGAAAATGTGATGCATTTTTCTGCAATGCAGTGTATAATTTACAGTAAATTAGGGTACTTGAAAGACTTAAAATAGATCTTTTTTTTTTTTCTAATATTTTTTTCTGAAAATGTGATGCATTTTTGTGCAATGCAGTGTATAATTTACAGTAAATTAGGGTACTTTGCGGGCTTTGCGGAGTAAGCGGTGCTGCAGGCGGCACGGGAGGAGAGTGCAAGAGGGGGGGGGGGGGGGGGGGGGAGGGAAGGCACAGTTTGTTTTCTGAAAATGTGATGCATTTTTCTGCAATGCAGTGTATAATTTATAGTAAATTAGGGTACTTGACAGGGCTGAACGCTAACTTTTTTTTATGTGCCCTGCAGGGCACATGATAGGCCAAATCCATGTGCCCTGATCTAATTTTAATGTGCCCTGAAAATTTTTAGCCAAACCTCAGACGTAAATTAAAAAAGTAATTAAAAAAAAACACGTTTTTTTTAGCTTTTATTACTTATCATTAAGTTTTAATTATAATATCAATCATAAGTCTTATCATATGAATCATTTGGTTCCATATTATCTCATGTATATGCAGGGCTGAACGCTAGCTAGTGCCCTGGTGTCCTGGGCACATAAAATCTGAGTCAGGCCTCTGTGCCCTGGTGGGCAGCGAATGACACAAGCACTCGCCAAAACGCCGACGGCGATAATAGGAGAATTTCGGCGTGTATTGATTAAAACATGCTCGACTGTTTGGCGATTGTAAAAAATTGCAACTGAAAATCTAGTATAAATTACACTACACTCGACCTCGTCATTTAAAAAATCTAAAAAGCATGTGTATATTCCGAAATTCATGGATAATGACCAAATAATTTTTAGAAATCTGTGTTGTTATCGTCCGCCATGACACCTGCAATGAGGCAGTGGCTATTTGTCGGAGTCGTAATGAGTAAGGCGGGGTACGTTATGCTAAACAACATGGAATTGGCGCTGGTGTGTGATAAATGCACGGGTGTCGTCAGAATAGCATGTTCTACTACAAAATGGTGACCGGTTATGATTTCTCTTAAAAATATGAAATAATTATTGGAATTTACATGGATTAACAATGTGTCATTGAATGTTAATGATGTAGATCTGATGTAGGTAATATATATGACTTTCAATAATAAGACTGGTCACTTGTGTTTAGCTTGAAAGGCGCATTTTGCACATCCAGTCTGCTATTTCAAATCTGTGTCTGTCACTGTGTCAGTAATCCAGTGGCAGTATTATTTTGCTTGTAACCTACAGCGCCGCGGGGGTGAGAGTGCACGGGAAGATGACACGGCGGTGGTGTGGGGGTGGGGGTATCTATCCCCAAATTGTTAAAAATGTGATGCATTTTTTCTGGAATCTAGTGTATGATTTACAGAAAAGCTGGGTACTTAATATCATTTTTTGGGCTAGCACCTCTAAGAAATTATTGACCACTATTTAAAATCTAAGGTGCTTTAGACCCCTTTTTATGATTTCGTAAAATCATCCCTGCAGTCATCCGGTCTATACCTGCCAATACAAAACTGAACAAAATGTAGTAAAGTTTATAAATGTTTTTCTTAGTATTTATATTCCTTTAATAACATGTTTTATTTTTATTCATAACAGAATCTTAAATTAATAAAGACAATTAACAACTGGCAATTGGCTAGTGTAAAACAAAAAAACACACTAGACGATCTCGGCTAGTGTGAAATTCTTTTGGCTAGTGTAAATTTCAACTCACTAGCCAATTTGGCTAGTATGAAAAAAAACTTGTGTCATTCGCTGGTGGGCACACCATAAAAAAATACAAGTTATTACGTTTTAGCCAAACCCAACGGCCATAACAACAATGTTAGTATTCCCTATGGTGCAAGGTAGTAAATTACACATCTCTATATTTATTGATTGAAATTGCCTTGCTGGAGGAAGATGGTAAATTAATAGGTTATTATACGAGTGGAGTGGAGATATCACCCAATATCTCACTGAGTGGTTTTGATAACAGTACGAGTGTGCGTAGCGAACGAATGCTGTTATCAAAACCACAAGGTGAGATATTGGCTGATATCTCCACTCCACGAGTATCATTACCTTTTTCTCCCACGCATATACTCGGCAACAAGGCATAGAAATCACTTAAAACTATCCAATTTCTATCCAAGAACAGAAGAAAGTATTTCAGTTGAGTTCAGCTAAGGTCAAGGTACTGAACATCTTAAAACCAAATATGTAGGATTTATGCTGTGGCCCTTTCTCCGATGGAATGGAATCTTCAATTATGTTAATGAGCAAAATACCTTACGCTGATTGCGTGATCAGTTTTCTTGTCCACCCTCAGCACAAAGTTATGCTCTGAATCATTAAACTTAACAGTTTTGTTCACTATACTAGTCTCCACAGTTGAATTGACGTTGGTGTACTTTGGCCGACTTTTGACAAACTTATGAGCGTTACGTAATAAATGTTGTTAACACTTTACAGGGAGAAGTATTTGACCTATGGTCACCAAACTTCATATTTAGCTTCATCAGTGATTGCTCTGGACCGCGATTTTGCGACTTTTTCCCCATAAAAATGCTGCTTGTCGCAATTCTAGACTATGGCCGTGACGTCTGTGTCGCAGTTTATTTGGTTTATCAGACTTCAAAATAAAAAGAAATAGATCTAATATATTCGAATCATTCACGGGGGCGGCCATGTTTGTTTACATACGAAACCCCAATCATAGCGCCACCACTGGCACAAATCGCTGTGAAATGCATTTGATTTAGGCTGCAATGCAACCAGCCTCTATATGGGTAGCGCCTTGTATGAATCTAACATTACGGTGCGTGGATTGAGGCTACGACCTGATTTCGATCAATGAAAGCAGTCATTTGTTGATGCCGGTAAGGAACTAACATGACGATAATCAGTCACATTTTTGTTCCGAAATCTCAATATTATGCGTCTCCCGTGCCTCATCTAATTATATCTTGTATTCCGGATAACAAGAAAAGCGATTGGTAAACTGCTGATGAAATGTGGACGTCGGAGAACTAATATTGCTTACGAAACGAATCCCATTTCCAATGATGAGTTCTTATTCAAATCTGATTTTTCACCTGCATTGTTGATCAGATCTTGAAAGATAAAAGCTTTTGATGTCCAACAGTCACACAGTTATTTTAAGTAATGTATAATGATAGCAAGGCGCCTAAAAGCTTCTTAAAAGACATATAAAACTTATTTCTCATCTAACAAATGTTTTTCATTTAACCCATGTTAGATCCTGTCACAGTTTTCATCCTCCGAGGTTTCATCATCATATAAGTCCGTCAAATGGCATTTAGAAGCAGTGTCATCGGGATTAAAAGTAGATAACTTTATGTAAAACCTCAATAGGAATGATGGTACAATATTCATTTTAATGTTACTTTAATATCTTAAGCATATAACAAGAAATTTCAACACGTTGACATCTGTTTCCTTATGTTGTTATGGTAGCCATTTATATACTAGTGCCCGACGCAAGATGCATTTATCACAATGCAAATTAAGCAGAGCGCAGACACGTTTTTCCATGCTACTGGCGTGAACTAGTTGAAATTATTTCAGTTGATTGCCGGTAGGTGGCGCTCTGAATGTAAACAAATATGGCTGCGCCCATGAAACTAATGCAGACGTGACGGGAAACTCGTTTTCTTTGGCGAATATCTTATTAAAAATGTTACAAAAATTCGGCAAAATATTCATAGTGCGCCCGACGGGCCCATGGTACGATTGGGATTGCGCCATTTGGTATGTTAAGCGGCCAAAGGCGCAATGGCGCAGCCTAGATTGAACACTGTTTGTGTACTTTGGCTTACTTTTGAAAAATTTATGGAATATTCAAATAAAACTATTATTACGACTGCACTGGGAAAAGTATTTCACCTATGGTCATTAAACTTTACAGTTTTGTTCACCATACCAGTCTCCACAGTTGAATTGATGTTGGCTATGGCTTACTTTTTACGAACTTATGAGCGATATGTATTAGTAGCTTGTTACCACTCCACAGGAAGAAGTATTCAACCTATTATCACCAAATTTTACATTCAGCTTTCTTGTACAACTGTCCAGACGAGAATTTGGTGTACTTTGGCCTATGCTTGATGAATATATGATGTGTTTTTAAAAACAAATTATTACGAATTTAGATTTGAAGTACTTTGGCCCTCTTTTGATGAAGTTTAAATACAATGTGTTTTTATTTTCATTGTGATTAGATGTGTTGCCTTTCTGTGATATTCTTTATACATGTATGTACAATGAATTTGAATTACTAATTTTGAAATTGATTGACCTAAAAGGGCCTGATCTAGGAAGGGGAGATTTATGGTGTTTCTGACGACTACTTGTTTGAAAGGGTACGATTATCAGAATTGATTAAAGTAGTGTTGCTAGGTATGGCGACCAGACCATGTACTGATTTGTACATCATTTTTAGCTGGCAAAGCCAGGTTATAGTCACGCTGACCACTTGCGCGAAAGTTGACAGCTGAACAGCTTTTATCAGTGCCCAATTGCCCCGCAGCTGGCCCAATCCGCGCATTAATATGGGGTGTGTTTAGGTTTGTAGTATTGCCACTTCCAGTGGTAGAGCCACAAACGATATGTCTTTGGAAAGGGCTTGTCAAGGCGGACAATATGCAATTCGTCCCATTCAAATCCATCTTACGACGGCCGAGGAATCAAGCATCGAAATTTAAACCTTTCTGTTTTGAGTTTTTTTTTTTTTTTTTTTTAATCCCTATGATGAAATGTAGCAATAACATCGGTTGCGTTGTGTTCGTTCACTCCCAATGATTGCGTTATGAACGACACTGTGACATTTCCAAAACGCAGGTTTGGTAAGGGGACTGTAATTTTTTGACAGATGTGCAGATGAATCAGCATAACCCCTGATACAAAAAAAACCCTGACATACATCTTTTCTTATTAAATCGACGCCGATGAAGCAACTAATTATATTTTTTAGCTCACCTGTCAGAGACATGGTGAGCTTGTGTGATCACCTTTCATCCGTCGTCTGTCGTCCGTCTGTCCACAATTTATATTTGCACAATACAGCTAAACCTCGATATAACATGCCTCAATTTTGTGCGAATTTCTGTGTAACGCGGGTTGACCGTGGACCCCATTTATTTCATCTTCTTATACGTGTATATCCTTATATATGAAAATATTGTCAAAAATATCATTTATTCAAGTTGTTTACCTTCGAAGGAGCCATAATGGCCCACAAGGAAACTTGCTGTGCGCATGTGCAATCATTTCCGTGTTTTAGGTCTAACACCACACGATCTCGACCAATGGCAACGCAGCAAAGGCACTTTCGGGGTTAATGTGGTTCTCGAAGTATAGACCCCAATGTCCGCGTAAAATCGAGGTTTAGCTGTAGTTTCTTTATTTTTATTCAAATTTCATAATTTTTTCACAGAAGTATGCCTATATCATTCCATACTTTGTACATATCCCTGGGGGTAAAATTGAACACGTTCCAGGGGTCCATCAAACTTTTTTAGTGTAAAAGTGTAGTCTGTCTATTAGTCATCATGCAAACTGCATTACTGCTAAAGTTCTCTGGAGATGGATAGAAGTCATAATGCAACCATGTCTCTTGTATAGTCAGCATTTAGTCATAGTGCAAGCTGATTTTTTAAAATTAAAGTTCTGTGGTAATATGAGCCAGTGTTGATTCTAGGATGCGTAAATGCGGGAATCACGCATGTTTTTCGAACCTGGCCCCATTTTTTATGCACGTGTGTAGCGCCGGCCCCTAATCAATGGGACTGGCCCCATTTTCAACTGTCAATGCGGACAGCATCCAATATTTTGAGAAATATTTATATTTGTTTGCATCTAGTTCATGATCTAGTTCCACCATCTTACCTGTAAACTATCGCCTTTTTGCCAGCTGTACCGCAGTCAGCAAACGAATACAAAAACCGAAAATGGTAACAGAAGCAGGTTACTGCCGGGCGGGCTGCCGGATTAGTGATTCGAATGCGCCAATCGGACTTAGTCGGCTGTTTCCGTGATTGACAAGTGAGACAATATGGCGGATATAAAACAATTTTAAACTTTTCTTGCTGTTTTTCATTGATTCCATCATTATCTATCTGTGTCAGTGTTTTATAATCAATGATTAATCCTCTTTGCGCGTGAATGGGGCCATTAGTATTGTTTTACATGCCAGACTTTCTGAGGCAAAGCGCATTTTCTACATGCCAAGTGCTCTTCCACATCAGTAGACTTCTGACTATAATTTTGGATGTCAATTGTCTCAGATATGCGGCACCACGGGGGAGAGTGCGAGAGGTGGGGATACCCTCTTGCAAGGGGGTTCATGGGGATTTTTTGAAAATGTGATGCATTTTGTCTGTAATCTAGTCACATAATTTACAGCAAAATTGGGTACTTGAATGATTTAAAATAGATTCTTTTACTAAGCAAATACATACATGTATAGAAATAATATACAGGTCTGAGTCGGATATTTATACAGACTGTAACTAAGACGCATAATTGTGTTTTGTTGAAACCAAGTTAATTACATTTTGATGTACATTTTTACTATCCATTAACTATTCTAAACACAGAACAGTGTTGTAGAATAGTCTTATTTCAGTCTTTATAAGTTAAAAATACATGTTAAATGGGAAGATACTGAAATTTTGCGTGTGTGTTAAATATGGTATGTTGGTATGTTGGTATGGTATGTTGTGATTATCCAAAATTTTCTCCCCCCAAATTTTTAGAGCCAAACAAAAACTGGTCCCATTTTTTATCATCCATTTGGGAGTTGGCCCCAGTGAGAAAAATCCTAGAATCAACACTGTGGGCAAAGATATTCTAAAATATCTTTGATATGGGTTGGAATTACAGTGCAACTTTGTCTCTTTTGTGCCAAGAATTGACATAGATACAGGTGAGCGATTTAGGCTCTCATAGAGCCTCTTGTTTCATAAATGATATCGGCAGGTCATACCCATATCAACTTAACCCATTAGTATCGGCATACGCAAAACATAATCACGTAGTATAAGCACTCGCGAACATTATCATTTTGACAGTTTTACGTCCAAAAAAACGTCTTCGACTATCTTCGTCGTGTGGGTACAACAGCGTAAGCTGTCAAATGCCATCATCGCCAACACATATGCATAAACCAAAGCGATTATCAAATAATGCGTGTGATTTGAGAAATATCCTTTCGTCCATAACTTCATAATCAGTTTATAATTGATCCGAGACGTGAATTCTTGATGGGTATGTTATTGTGACGATGATAATCCATTCGTTTAAAAAATATCTCACTCTCAAGCAATAATTAAACATGCGTCATTTGCAATGTGCAAATTTATCACGCGCTATAATATTTCAACACCGATCGTAGCACTATGTGATCAAGAGTAGCTGCTTAATTAGCCATTATCAAAGCAGAGAACGTGCGGGTTTGTGGTGACAAAACACAATTTTGTGTGGACAGCGCATGATACAATAGAGACTGGATACTTATGTCCTTATTTGGAATAATGAATATTTAATTGGGTATTTCCTAATGACACCATCGAAAAATATATCAACCTTATTCTCAATGAAAAGAAAAGGGTTTCCCCTTCAAAATGGTATACAACTTGTGAGAGTAGTTTTCGTCCAAATTAGAGTATTTTGAGCTTGAATTTTGCAGTGTAAATATGTTTCTTGCGTAGATATATATACAAATGATGCATTAATATTATGAAAACCCTGCTTCACTGCCACAAAATTTACATCGAAATGTCAAGGTAACGCGTTTCTTGTTGTCACAAGTCTAAAACCAGGGAGCATGACCCCCTGTTTATATGTGAAAAACAGCGATAATCCAAGGGACTTATTGGTGCAAAATCGGACGTAAAGTCGTCCCTCAAGGGACTTCTTGATATGAATGGGTTAAATAAACATATGTACGTGATTCCACAAGGTGAAAAGTCTATAACATTTTAGCTTGTCGACATGGTATTCTTAGCTTAAATCGCCGGGATCTCAGGCTATAATTGGGTACGAGTGTGCCATTTTGACTTCAGAAACAGTAAGATTTGCAAAAAGCATACCCAAAAATATAGTAAAATTCACTCAAAGTATACCGATAAATATACTAAACCCAAAGCTCATCCAAAATGTACTACAGAAATAAACAAAGCACTCATGGTACAGCGGTTTGCATTGTGACTGGGCTATTGGACTTCTCAGATTTGCGTATTTGGAATGTATAAGATACTCTTGAGTTATGATATTTCTTCTTTAATAATGATACTACGGTGCTGAAAGGCGACACGAGGAGATAGTGCGAAAGGGGGGACACCCCCTCTTGTAAGGGGGGGGGGTTCAGGGTGATTTCCCAAAAAAATTTTAGAAAATGTGATGCATTTCATAGAAAATAAAAACTTTGTTTTCCTGTGAAAATGTAGATATCAACAGGTGCTTGTTTACATCTGTGTTAGAGCACTATATATTACTTCCAGGTGCGTGTTGGTAAATGCTTCTTTTTCACGTTGATGGATAATTAGTCTTTTTCCTTTCAAATCAATGCAAAAGCATAGAATTTATGATGTACAACGTTTGTTCAGTGATAATTTAAATTGATATAGAAAGTAAGCAACAAAGGATGTATATTATGTCGTGTGATCTGACATCTGCACGTGCACGATAAGAGGAACGCCATGCGCACTATCACCTGACACTAGCGGGAAATGAAAGCTCTTTTCACCACTTTCAATAAGGAATATCATATGTAAATATTCCTGCAATACCACCTTCAAAATCCTTTTTTGTGAGCTCCGGGTAATTCTAGACTAACACAACTTGAAATATTCAAAGGTCGTTTTCAAACAGCTAGCTGCTTGGGATGATGGTATCATTCTGGTCTCCACCTTGGGGTCGTGAGTTCGAGTCCCGTCAGGCCCACTTGACATAGTGAAATGGAAGCTTAGGGTTGAAAAACCTGTCTTCAGCTATGTCAGAATTGTGGTAGTAGCTTGGTTGCCATAGAAAAGAGAGAGAGAGTGTAATTGTATCCACAAGCAAACTGGAAAAAATGCATTAGAAAAGTATTTATCGTATGCCATGTATGGTACGTACTTTTCTAATAGGATTTTGAGTAAGGATTATGAATCTCTAATCGTATTTTAGTTAGCATGGAAATTGACGAAGATATGGGCAAAAGACTGGTCTTAATCAAATTTGCAGACGACATGCGACTGATGCATCAAATAGATGTATTTCATTCATTTTCTAATGTTTATCAGCGTGACATCTAAAAATGTTTTGTGGAATACACATTTTGAATGATATAGCATTAAATGCGATTGTAAATGCCCTTATAACACATACTGAAAGTAGCGACGAAGATTTGTGTCTCAAAATCAAATAAAAAAAGACGAGTGCACAGCTTTTCTGCGCAACTTGGAAATGGAGAATGAAGTTAGCTCTAACATTGACACCACAAAACATGATACCACCATATATGTTATATAATAGAGCTCTCAGTGAGAATCATTTAGATGGTTTATTGCACTCTGATCTTTTTGCTCTCCACGGGTAAAGTTTAAACCTGATATCCCTAATTAGATCAACCCTTAGTGATTTTCATGTTCTTACAATTTGTATTCGATATAAAATGGTTGCCTAAATATCAACAACTATATTGAGTTATAAGAAACTATAGTAGTCTATTGTGTATGAAAGTTCCATTTTTGTCACAGGAGGGTCAGAAAATTAAATGCATCAAATCATCTTTCAAATATTTAAAGTAGAAATATTGTCAAAGTAACTAAAAATATTAAATCATGTTTGTGTTATTATTACAATATTTACATAGGTTTTTACTGGGAAATACACTAAAATTAGCTAATGATTTAAGATACAGATTCCTTAGTCAAAATACTGAAATTTGGCCCTTAGAATACTGAAATTTCATCGATAGAGGCTGGCTAGTCTGAAAATTTAATACTGTTGTGCCAGCATGGCACACCTAACAATTATTGTGCCAATGAGATGAATAGTGCCACTGGCACAACAGTACATCCAAGAGTAATCGTTGCTGCGAAGGGGAGCATACAGTATACTTTCATTGAAGTGTTTTGCCTGAACAAGGGGAGTCATTGGACACAATCATGCTTTGGCTTGCTGTGTTAATATTTTGTTTTTACACTCGTGTTATTTTTACTTTTTATTCTTTATTCATCCATTTTAGATGTACATGTAGTCTTCCATAATCTGTGATTAATGTTTCCTCGTGTATTGAAATCATCTATTTTAGTCATTTAGTTTTATCATTAATTGATTGTTAAAGAGCTTGTAGTTATTTCTCATATTTCAATGATTTGCTATACATTCAGAACTCTTGGCTCGAATAAATGGTCCCTCGGCTACAAACGGCAGTGCAGCTGGACCAGAAGAATCAGAGTCATCTACATCAAATCATATGCCTCAAGCAAGTGGAGCGGAAGGTCCAAGACATCGGAAATCTGCAGCTGGTGCAGCTGAACCTGAAAATACAACTCACACTGAAAAAAATTATTCATCAGAACAACTACAGCTAGTCCGGAAGTAAGTGACACAAAGTTCTTTAGAGTTTTCATGTAGCCATAATAATGCATTGTGTTAGCAATATACAGTTACTATTTTGTGTCATCAAATATCATGGTTTGCATGAAGCCATGTATATTTTAATCATCTGGATATATTTATAATACTAAGCATCCAATTAGTTTACTGTACTACTTTGTACATATCAAATTTATTTCCATAATATGTAATCAAAGCTAATTTATTATTATAGTTTTCTATATGAATGTCAAACAGTTTGCAAAAAATTTGGTTTCTGAGGCGGACAGTAATTGTCGAAACGTTAAACTATTATTTTTTATATGTATTCTGGAGCATTTTGAACAAATGGAACATTAAAGCATTGTTTTGACTACTATTAGATAAATATGAGAGGACCTGCTGCAGCTCAAATCATAAATCTAGCGAAAAAATAATAATTTCTGTCTAATGTTTGAAAGTATTTTGTGTTGAAAATTTTGCATCCTTGATACTGTTTCATTTAGCTGAAGAATTATAAAATTCCATGGTTATTAGTGATAGGTATGACCGAAGAATACAGCGGAATTGAAATAGAAATACTTATTTTATCTTTTAGAATTACAAAGTGTAAGAATTACTATGATATACTTGGTGTTGCCAAAGACTGTGGTGAAGATGAACTAAAAAAGGCATACAGAAAATTAGCGCTCAAATTGCATCCAGATAAAAACAATGCTCCGGGTGCGACAGAAGCATTTAAAGGTAACTTTGAAGAGTTTGAAATTAATTGTTGCAATTGTGTTGTATTTACATGTACATGTATATGTTACAAATTTGATGGATATTGTAATGTTCAAGGAGATAATGAATTTTAAATGTACTACCAGAGACTTAAAAGGCGTTATGTAAACTTGGTATACTCTAAAATTGTCAACAGATATGGTTCTTGTTTACAAAGAGCAAATTAAATATGCATGATGGAAATGTAGAACATTCAATCCCTAAATAACTGAATTCTTTGCAGCTGTGGGGAAAGCGTTCGGAGTGTTGAACGATCCCGAGAAGAGGAAGCGATTTGACATGTATGGCCATGAAGAAAACACACCGGCACCGTCTCGCAGAAACTACAGAACGAATGGTGGCTATCATTATGAGTATGATGGTGAGTAAATGCACAGATTCACCAACTTTTGATCTAAATACTGCATGTAACAAAACTTCTTACATAGATGATGTAAATTGTATGCAGAATTACTCATTTTGGAAAAGAAACTGAATTATGAATTAAGCAAGTAGTTTTAGTAAATTTATATTCTATAACATCCAATCATAAAATACATTAGTGACTACTCTCCGTTTGTGGGCATAAAAATTGTTTTTAAGGCTACAAATATGATAACAATGAATGTTGATTTTTTTTTTAAATATTTCATCACACAATATTTGTTAACATAACATTTAATTGCTGAACATGTAGTGCATTTATTGTTTTTAGATGACATATCAGCAGAAGAAATCTTTAACATGTTCTTTGGAGGAGGTTTCCCACAATGTTAGTATTTTGAACTTCACGTTATAATGATTTTCTTTATACAATTTGTGTAGATAATTTTAAAGTGTTTAAACTTAAAAAAACTCTCAAGTTACCATTGTTAAATGTTATTACCATGGTCAAATGTTATCATAAATAGAAGTTTTATTACGTTATCTTAAATATTATATCTTGTGTAAATAATACAACATATTCTATTCATGAATCACTTGTTTATAGCCCATGTTAGGACGAGACGAAATTTCCATACTCATAATGCAAACCATTTCCAACATCATCAACAAAGTGATGTGAGTACCAGTGTTTTTTACTATCTATTTACTATCTATTTTTTAACATTTGCAATAATTTGACACTGTTTTAATATAATAGCACAGTTAGAAAGAATTTAATTTTATATTTCACTATGAATTTTCATATCATTAAGATATGAATGCATATAGCAAAAGAGACAAAGACTGTTTCAAAAATTAACAATAATACAAGTTTTTATGTGAATGTATTAGTATTATTAATACTATCAATTATTTATAAAAAATTAGTCATTTTAATTAAGAAAATCATCGGTTTGATGTTGTAAAATAGTTATCTTGATAATTTAGGTCAGTGGTATGCAATTGCACTATTGATTAATGTGTTCGAAGCCTCACTCCATGATTACATAAGTGTCTATGATATATGAAAGTGTGCTTTTGTAAGCTTTGAAGTGAAGTTTTGATGTGTTTGGGATTCAGAGACAATCTCCATACTTCCTGCAAGTGGCACCAGTTCTCTTTTTGCTGATACTCTCAATCATCAGTGTGTTTTTGGCCCCAGAAGATTTGTATAGCATGAACAGAACATCGTAAGTTGAGGCTGGCAGCAATGTTAATAGGATTGATGTGGTGGTTTGTAATTTAAAAGTGCAGAAGGTGCAGATGATAATTTGAAGTTGACATGAAAGTCAGGTAGCTGTTTTCTTGTATCATGACTGTAATTTAACTCACGTTTCGAAGTTTCCTGAATTCTATAAATATTGGGGGTTTTATGCAGACGAGATACCCTCAAGTTCTTTTGAAAAAATAACAACTAAAACTTACCTATTAAAGCAAGTTCAAATATCTTGATCTGTACCTTTTGTTACTGCATGTGGTTCAGTAATTAAGCGCCTCCCGTTTTACCATTTACAGGGGAGAGTTGCTCTTACTCAAAGAATCACAAATACATTCTTAAAAAGATAATACAGACATATACTTTTTGTGTTTGTACGTTTGAGCTACTATTCTGACCATGAGAGGTGTGACTTCTCAATCGAGCTCAATACCTTAACCTCCCTATTGAAGCCTCCTAAATACCTTGACAGCCTTCTGCCTGGAGTGCATATTTGAATGATAATGTTGCTGAGAACATTGAAATAATGGACTCTTGTTCATGATGAAAAAAACTTGACAGTTCAACATAAATGTTGAGTGTTTCTTCTCCCTCGTCCCGCAGCCGGTGTTTTCACTCGTCATGCAGCTCTGTCCCATCATTTTCCTGTTGGTGGTTGCTGTTCTTAGTGCGTTCTTTGTACGCGACCAAGACTTCTCCTTCCAACAGTCAAAGTGAGTGCAAAGGGAGATTGCTGGTCAGGTGCTTCTGGCTTTCTAAAAATGTCTGTAAACTTGTATACAATATTTTTGTAGTTGACTACATTTTTTGCTTCCTTAATTATGAGAATGCGCAAATGTTATTGGAAAAATGGTGCCATCAGTTCTTTATTTGGAAAGTTTTATGGTTAAATCTGACTTGTTTTAGAAAGCCAGCAGGTGTATGGATTGACCGTAACTTGATATATTTTTGCGAGTGTCCTTAGCGTTTGATAACTTTCTGTTCAATATAACCTCGGTAGAATCTTTTTGGAAAAAATTCTTGCTGTGTTGCATAGTTTTAGATTCAATAGCTTATTTCAATGAAAAGGTGAATTTACAAAGGACACTGGTTGATCATTTCATGCATCTTTGTGACTGACCCATGGCTCCAAAGTGTAGCATGTGGTGACACTAAGCGTTTGTATTATTCTTTGTGTGAATGCAGCTCTCCCCATCAATGGTTTAAGTGCGATAGCATTGATCTTTCATCACCAGAACTAAAATAAAAAAAAATGGCTGAGAAATCATTGCAATTGCAACTTATATATTATTTGTTTCTTTTGTTTGTTGAGCATAGCCAGGTGTTATACTCCACGAATACGGCCATTTCCTAATCACCATGGTAAATCACCATGGTAAATAAAAAATCCATGGGTGATTGAATGCATCTTAAGAATAATAATCATCAGGTGCATTTTTACAGGATTTTTAATAAACGAAATGTGCTTCAAAGGCAGTCAGTCTTTGCCAGCGATGATAGAAACAACTTGCCATCAACATATATGTAGTTTGCTTTGGACCGTGAGCGCCCTGTTTTAAGCAGCGATTCAGCACGGCTCGTGTTGTTGGTTTCAGAGCAACTACGGCTTCCTGCTGCAGCTGTCCCCCATCCTCTTCATGATCCTCCTGTCTATGCTCAGTAGCTTCCTAGTCAGCGATCCACTTTTTAGTCTCGATCGCACGCAGTAAGTTTATATGTTTTCTTATGCTTAATATGTTTGGTATTTATTAGAGGATTGATCTATATAGCTTGATCATTGTTCCTGTGTGAAGTTTACCTTCCCCCCCATACATAACAATTAGTTAAATACTTATCATTTATTACTAAGTAGTATAACTTAATTAACTAAGTTAAGTTTCTTCTGTTAATTGTTTGAATTACATGAGATAATTTTTTTAATATGTATATATTTGTTATTCCAAATTGTGAAAAACCACGGTAGTTCATTTAGGATTTATTTTGCTACACAGTGTTTCAAGCTAGTGCCTTCACAGGCATAATGAACTATTGTATTTTTTGTTTGTTATACAAGATAAGACTATTTTTTTGGAAAAAAACTGATATGATTTACTTAAGATATTTAGTTTGAATGAATTTTATTCATGTTTTTATTTTTAGTGTTATTATTTGGACTTGGATATGATATGATTTATTGTTTGTTTTTTTTATAATACCCCTATTTCTGTGTCATCTACATTTCTGAGATCATTAGCATCTGTATGTTTTCAACTCTAAATTGCCTATTAAATTAAGATTTCTCCACATTTGTTATGTATATTAATTTTAGAAGCTTATACATAGAATTTATTTTGATGCTTTCATAGTTTTGATTGAAAGAAAATGTCGCACAAAATGTTATGAGCTATCTTCACTGTAATTAATATTTTATTAATTGACTGATCCAATTATCAAACTTAAATAAACATGTATATACATATGTGTATCTAAATTTTGATTATGTTTTGTTTTGAATTGTATATTATTATGCGGCTGAATTCGAAAGATGGCAGAAATGTTCCTAGTATTCTTTTCCTTACTACAGCTACAAACAGCTGTATTGTACTTACAAGCCATCTTATCTCTGCAATGACTAATGTATTAGAATTTGATTAGATATTGATATTATTGATATTGTAATGCGAGTCTCATTATTTGAATATAAGTCAGAAAATTGTGTAAGGTTTATAAATGTACACACATTATATCATTGTTTACTATAGCAAATTGAATTCTGTGATTGTAACATTGACTTGCTTACAATAATACTATCACAGTTGTATTAAAAGCAATCTATTACCTCTGCAGATATTGCTCAGCAATAACTTATTTCTCTCCGCAATACATGCAACGCAGTAGTAATTGTCTCTTGCCCCGCTTGCAGTAAATACAACACAGTGCGGCACACGCACAACCTGCAGATCATGTACTACGTGAAGCAGGACTTTGCCAGCGAGTACAAGGGCAGCATCCGGCGGCTCGAGCAGCAGGTGGAGGACGAGTACATCGGCAACCTGCGCTCGTCGTGCTTCCGAGAACGCAGCTACAGTACGTGTTCAGTGCCAGTCACTTCGGTCTGCATGCAGGGTCAGGGTTAGGCTCTTGTCCGCTCCTATTCACCAAGAGAAATTTGTCAATTTTTGAGCCAGCACAAGAGGTTTTTGTGAAAATTAAGTGTATTATTGACAGTTACTCTTCCTGCTGAATAGTAGCACTTTCCTAACTAATCATGATCCTGATGCATGTAGTTGTCTTTACATGTAGACAAGGGTTTGAGTATTTGAATTACTTATTTTATATTGGTATAGTATTATTTTCGTAAACTTATTTTGTAATACATTCGCATGAAATTGAAATTAGATATATGGAAGTTCTGAACATAGCCGTTTAAACATATTGAAGTCGAATGATTTCTATTGCAACTAGAATTGGATTAGTTTATGGTCATTTAGAACTGTTTAAACTGAATTTTGTAGATATTTTACAATGCTTAAATTATATTAGTATTGTATAAGTTAGTTTTGTGTTAGGTTAGCACTGTTAGCTAAGACAACTGTCATGAGAGGCACATCTCAGGTTGGGATCGGGTTCATTTTAAAAGCATAAAATAGAAATAGATGAGTGGTTTTTTTTCCGATCATAGGTAGGAGTTAGGAGTGTCACAATCATCCATTTCAAAGTGTGTTTGGCATCAGTATCGTATTTGAAATTTATTTGATTTTTATATTTACGTGTTGGTTATTACATGTATGTCTTATTCTGTGGTTGGAGACTTAATTTGAAAATTTAGAAATTTAAAATAGACTGTAGAATAATTTCATTTAAATTATTTTAACAGATTTTTTTCTTTTAATAAACTTCCAAATTAAGTCTCCAACCACAGACTAATATGTACTCACCAACAGTAAGTATTTTATTCCATCACCCGGCTTAAAATAGTTCATTTTTGTATGCTTCTGCATATGGTTCAAATTATAAAACAAACTATCCTGTTATGTTTTTGTCTTTGTAGAAGAGAATATGATGTGGCGAGCGCGGAATTATGGTGACAGCAAGCTTTATGAAAAAGCCACCAACCTTGGTGTGCCGTCATGTGACAAACTACAAAAGATCTATGGAGGATAACCGCTACCACTGGTGATCAAGACTGGTTTTCTAGGACCTGTTTTGTTACAATTTTGGCTGGTGCAGCTTTAAGTTGGAGGATTTCACCTCCTATCAAATCTCTGGATAGTTATTGTGTGCATGAACAGTAAATCATAACGAAGTATCAGCTTCAAATGTTTTTTTACCAGACAGCAATGATGAATATATATGTTGTTTTGTTTTTGTTTTCCAGTTATTAATTCGGTGTTATTTAATTAAACTATGTGATCATTTTAAAAATTGTTACTCAAATTTAAGGATAGTTGCTGTTAGAATTTTAAATTGCTTGATTCCAGCCAATTCTTGCAAAACAGATTGGTGTGAGATTTTACCTTAATGCAATATAATCTGTACATTTATTGGGTTATTTAATCTGAATTATGTTTCCGCACATTCATGTTCTCCAACCTAAAGCTGCATTAGAAAATTTTACCAATGGTAAAATATATTTGTGATATTCTATTTATTTAGAATTATGTATTCAAAATATGGTTGGGTTTGCCTATCTAGTTCATGTACTTTACAGATACATTTGTCATAGTCTTGACTGAAAAGTCAGTATAGGTTGTTCTGGTTACAATGCTAGACAACAAGCTTTCAACCTCATCCAATCACGAACCCCAAATTAACTTGGGGGAAAAAAAGTTATTTTGTTCACACAATTTTGACAACTAATATAGGCATTTTTAATAGAATTGGTAGTGTTGAGAAAGGGATTGCAGTTTTATATCAAATTTAGTATGATTTAAATCGTCAAAATTTGCAGGTATTTTGTGAACTGATGCTATGCATTAGAACATTGTATTTAAACTCTCCAATAATTTATTGGATTGTTTTCTACTCGCAATATTTATGCAGTGGGATATTAGATTCCTTTGGCAACATTATATGATTGATATTTTATTTTCCATTACAAGTTAGTGTTCCTCCAAATAAGTGAGAAGTGAATGAATTTACTAGGCAATGATTGTGTGCTAGCTCAAATTGTAATGATGTTTTATTTGTAGACCAGTACAAGTGATGTGTTTTAGATTTATAATTTATTTCGGATTTTGTATGCACCATATGACCCTTTAAATTTGCAACATTAAATATTCATGGTCAGTCTCCTAAAAGTTTGCATCCTTTGTAATTTGCATTTCTAGTGTTTTCAAATCCTTTCAGATGTGTGTATGTGAGATTACATCCATGCACACCTACAAAATTAAAAAAAGCCATTCTAATTGAATGAACTTTTACTGCTTTCTGAGTCGTGTCAAGTCCACGATTAGAGGAATATCAGTGGAAAATGCGTTTATCGAAAACACAGTAACTTTCACTGACATAATTGATTCAGACTTGTGTTCATGGTCCGACACAACACCTCTAAAATGCATGCAAACTCAAAGGGTGTTAATGTTAATATTTTAGATCTTATTTTTTAACTGAAAGTGTTGTTAATAATAATAGTCCAAGTGTATGATTGGTATGATTTTTTAAAAAACAAGAAATTTGCAGTGAATTTAGTCCCAACTGATTGGTCAATGTGATTTCTTTTTCCACGTGTACAGTGTGGCAGTGTGGGAAATGAAAGGTATATTTAGTCAGTGTGCACATGTTGATGTTGTGAAGTCTGCGTCTGCAACTTTCTTGATAACTTTTCTTAATCGTCATACCTTTACGACGCTAATTTTAAGAAATTATTTTCTATGTTTGATATGGGCAGAAAATGTCTATCTCAAAGGTTTAGGATATAGTTGCCTTAATTGACTTTTGGAATGTGCAATGTTGATCAAATAATTTGTGTGATGTCCGTGTTTTGTGTGCAGAATGAAAGATCTGTGTATGTAGTTACATAGAATTCTTACATTTTTCTTTTTAGAAATTGTTAGAAAAGCACTAGAGGCAAATTAGTGTAAATATTGTTTACAAAAATACATTGAAGTATTTTTATTGAATTGTAAATATGTATATTTGTGGAACATATTTGTAATTGTGGACACAGTCAAGCCTCACTAGAAATAAAAATTAATCAATTTCAGTGTCTGTCAGATTTGAACACCTTTCTAACTGGGTGTAGGTAACGAATATTTACAAGTACCCTCCAAAAATAAGAAATATAGATTTTTATTTATTAGAAACCTTTGCTTTAAAAATCTATGATCATGACCACAAACATTTGCTCGTCTCTTGAGGGGGTGACACAGGATATAGGAACATGGAACATGGGGTCAAAAAATTGTGGAACATGGAACATGGGGTAAAAACATAGTGGAACATGGAACATAGGGGGAAAAATAGTGGAACATTGAACATAGGAAGTCCTAGTGGAACATGGAACATGACTTTTTCCCTCAATTTTTTCCGCACTTTTGTCGCGATTTTACGGTGTTTTAAGGACCCCATTGTATTGCAGTGTCGGTCAATATGATATACACTTCATAATCGTGGCAATCCTCCAGCCAATGTTTGGTTTCTACAGCATCTACCTAATGTGCTTCTTTGGCTGAGCAAAGAGCATTACCAAGAGACCTAACGTCGTATGTTTCCTATAGTGGACGTAAAAGTTCTGAACAGGTGCTCGCAGGTGCGTTCTTGGGGATGGTTTACATCTGAATACAGTATATTTGTAGGTTTTCTATACGGCGGACTCACAACGCCACGCAAATATAATATTATTTCACTTTAATTTTTTTGTTGCATTAATACAATATTTTGATGGAAATAATGTGTATATACATTATTTATTAGTTCATCTTTACACCACACAAATATAATATTCACTGTTGTCAGTTTCAGCAACTCTTGTCACCATTTTCAAAACGTCTCTCTGCGCATGTCAAGTCAATCAGCACGACTTCCGATGCCGAAAATCGGGTCGTACACGTGAGAGAGTTGAAAGGCCACCTCGTCTCGGTTCAGGGAGGCGATAAAGATACGAGGACAGAAGCAGGTCATGAACCGAGACGAGGGGGCCTTTCAACTCTCTCACGTGTACGACCCGATTTTCGGCATCGGAAGTCGTGCTGAGTGACTTGACATGCGCAGAGAGACATTTTGAAAATGGTGACAGGAGTTGCCGAAACTGTCAACAGTGAATATTATATTTGTGTTGTGTAAAGATGAACTAATAAATAATGTATATATGTGTATTCCAACACGATGAACTCGTTCAAGGATAGAAATAATGTGTAGTAATATGCAATTCCATCCATATATATAAGTCTATGTAATCATTTCAACTAAATAGTTTATTTTGAGCTTGTATCCTGTGGATTGGAAATTTTGACAGGTGAATTTTGGCGAGTGTCAGTGCCGTGTCGATGTTTGCAGGTTATTACAACAATAACTATTTAATATTTTGGTCCTATGTGTTGAAAATAAGAAACTACATACATTTCTTGTCAGAATGCCTTACTTTTATAAGAATTGATGCAATAATTAATGCACAGCTTTCAAAAGGGCATCTCTTATCGTGGGTCCGTTTTACTACGGGAATGGCTACATTAGACTAGCACAGAAATCTAGCAAATATAACGTTCCAACGAAAATATATCCTTTAGAAGTATTTGAGAATGATGAACCAATGTGCGATTGATTTGACACCAAGAAATATAAAATTAAACAATAATAAGTTTGTCAAATATAAGTTGAAAGTTGGAAGATATGTGAAATGTTGACACTTGCCGTTTGATCAAAGAGCATTAGACCTAAAACACAACCACACGGTTGTCGCATTAATATATCATCTTGATGGAAACAATCTTCAGTAATATGCAATTCCATTCATATATATAAGTCTATGTAATTGCTTTAACTGAATAGTTTATTTTGAGAATCAGTGCATCGCCATATATTTGACAGTTGCCGTGCGGCGAGAATACCCATGACTAAGCGTGAACAACATGGTTTGTAAATGTTCTGTGAAGTTTTTTTTTTCGGGTATGTCAGCGCCCAGAAATGGTCTATATGTTGTAGATCATAGTATAATGAATAACTTCTCATTCATAGCTATCTATATTTCTAACCATAAAATGCAAATATATCACATCAAAATTGCCCAATTTCCTATTCGTTTGTACAAGAGAGCTCTTGTTGTCCATCCCCAACAACGCACCTGCGCGCACCTGCTGGGAACGCAGATATGGACGTGTTGCGTATCTCGTTAAACTATCTCTGGGCTGAGTGAATAGGTAGTTAGACTCATGACCAGAAGGTCATGGGTTCACTTGAAAAATATTGTTCAATTCTCTACCTAGATGTGATAAAGAATAAAAAAAGAGATTAACTAGCATTCCTAGTTTTAATTTCCTAATAATGTACATTTGATTACATTGATTACATTTTCAACTTAAGTCTTTTCAATGAAAGGAAATATATTACAATGATAATATATAAAACGTAATGTTAATTTACAAATAACATATAGGAAGTTAATACACACTTGATGGTGAACTAGGTTTGTAAACAATGATACACTACTTTAAATGTAGTGGATATTAAATGTCTAATCATTTTAAAACAAGATTATCTTTATCCCATATAAATATAAAGACATAATGTAATCCAGTACTTCATGAATATCTAAGATGTATACAGTCCTAAGTGATAAATTGTTCAATTTAGGGTTGAATTGTTCATTCTATCATTCTGTGCAAAAATCACCGCCAATAACCCACGCTGATTGGTCAATCAGCGTGCTCAATTATACGATTGACTGCACGCTCCAGTCATTGACTGCACGCTACGACACCACCAAAAAAAGTCTAATCACTTACCGATAGTTGTTGTATTTATTATTTCTTGGTGTCAAAAATCAATCGCATATTGGTCTTTTATCATTCACAAATGTTTTTACAGTGGATAATTTCTAAACTACGCTAAATTCAAAGGTTTTAACCGAATACCAGTCTCATTCTATCATGACTAAAATCCACACTAAATGAGTGTATGATTCGTTTTTATTTTGAAATAAATCATATCATAACGGTCTCATTGCCATTTTGACCATGCGACGTCACGGACCACAGTCAACACTAGACTAGTACCGTCACATTTTCTATACAGCTGCTGACGTCGCACGGTCAAATGACAATGAAACTGTTATGATATGATTTATTTCAAAATAAAAACGAATCATACACTCATTTAGTGTGGATTTTAGTCATGATACAGAATGGTATTTGACCACGAGATTGGAGTGTCAATCTTGAAATTGAGCATGCTGACGTCTGATTCACCCTCACTTCGTTCGGGTAAATCAGACGTCAGCATGCTCAATTTCAAGATTGACACTCCAATCTCGTGGTCAATTCCTACAATGAACAAGTTCTCCTTTATTAGTCCTTCAGTTTTGGAGTCATTGAGTTTTAAAAAATGTGCAGCAGTGAATGTTGTAGGGGAATCGGTGGGACATTCCGCCAGGTGCTTGCTAACACCTAGTTTTCTGTATTTGGGTGTTATTATTTGTTGCTTATGTACTCTCATTCGAGCTGCTAGAGTATCGTTTGTCATTCCTACGTATTGCTCTTTGCAACCCTGGCAGGTGAGTATATATAAAACATTTCTTGATTTACAAGTCATGTGTTTTTGTATTTTGAATGTTCGTCCTGTAGAGGTGATTTTAATTATATTACATTCTTGTAAGAA
This sequence comes from Streblospio benedicti, assembly GCA_019095985.1. Classification (NCBI taxonomy): domain Eukaryota; kingdom Metazoa; phylum Annelida; class Polychaeta; order Spionida; family Spionidae; genus Streblospio; species Streblospio benedicti. The sequence continues at coordinate 45,005,784 of CM032669.1, forward strand.
GGGGCATGTCCCGCACCTTTTGTCTTGACATTTTTGACTATCTGTGTTGTATTCTCCGTCGATTGATGCGAACTTTGCCTTAGTAAGCATCTTCTTAAGGTTTTGTGGTTGTCGGGTGCATTTTCTGTATTTTGTATTGTTTAGAACTTTAAGCATTGTTATTATTTTGAAGTGTTTCCAGAGTTGATTTGACTGTTTGCCCAAGATTAGGTTTTCTTGGGTTGTTAGTAGATACGAATGGTAGAGTGTCCAGTTTTTGTTTTGGTCTTGCAGATCTTAATATTCCGGGGGATGTTTTTGGCTTTGGCAATACCGTCATTGATGAGTGAGAGAGGATATCCTTGTTGTAGGAAAAATGTTTTCATTTCCTCTAATCTTTTGTCCCTAATCTGTTTGTCATCAATGATTGTGCTGAGCCTGCAGGCCTGGAATAAGGGATGCCTTGCTTCGTATGTCGGGGGTGGCAACTTTTGAAATGCAAGTATTGGTGAGAATCCCTGGGTTTGGAGTAAAGGTCCATTAGTACTAGGTAGTCTGCCATATCGAGCATTATTAGACATTTAGATTTGTGTTTGATTACATTTGTCTCAAATGCACAAACTAGTGTTGGAATATCAAAATAGGTTATTATTTAGAATTATGTATGTCAAAGCATTACTTGTACAGTGCCGTAGCCAGGATTGCAAAAGATGGGAGGCAAAATATGTTGAACTAGGAGGTGCACAGCTTTGCTAGGGGGGTTTAGGGGCAGACTTCAATTTTGAAAGTATGACCCCCCAATATCTGCCTGCCGCCACCCCCCCCCCGGGCCCTTAATCCACTTTTACAACAAATTTGGAACTGAAGACTATGTTAAAAAGGTGAAAAGTAGATACAATAGATCTATGATAGCAAAATTTCGGACGGGTACTCTTCAACTTCAAGTAGAAACGGGTTGATTTTACACAGCTAAAATTACAAGAAAGACGTTGTCTAGTCTGTAATGAAAACCATATAGAAGACGAGTTTCACTTCTTATGTATATGTAATAAATATGATAATTTCAGACATATGTATAAAAAAAATTGTACATAGATCTAAGTGTGCCGAGTGCTACTTACTGTCTTATATTTTGTATTACACTGACTAGTATAAAGCCAAGTTTAAGTACTACTGCATTATTTCATTTATTTTGTATTACACTGACTTGTAAGCCAATTTGGCTGGGTGACATTGTTATTTGCGTACCACACAAAATTTCTAAATTTCCCTGGGGAAGCATGCCCCCAGACCCCCTTACCATAGCAAATTTATCACCATTGTTAGCGCTTCTTTACCCTCCCCTCACTTACAACCTCTGGCGGGCACATAAATGGATATTGGCAAAATTGTTGAAAGATTTCAGTATACATACCCACAATATGGAACTGAACATTGATTTACAAAGATCAATTGTGTCATTTCAAATGAACAGACTTGATGAAAACCACCCTTGGAACACACATTGAATTGCCCAAGTTTCATGGTGATAGGATGTATGGTTTAGGAGTCTATGAAGACCATACAAACAGACATTGCTTTTTATATATATAGATTATACAAATTCGTAGTGTAATGTTATTTAACGAGACTTGCTGGAGTTAAAAAAAATCTTAAAATGTGCTTGTTTTTTATTTTAGTATAAAAGTACAAGCATTTCCCTTTTTAAAAATGCATAACACTTTAGGGGTTTCGGGAATAGATTTTGGTTTATGGACCATACAAAAGATCATGTATACAATTTCAGTACAGTCAAAATTAACATTGACTGAATTTTCCATTGTATTTGTATGATCTTTTGTACGGTCCATAAACCAAATTCCATTCCCGCAACCTTTAAAGTGTTATACATTTTTAAAAAAGGTAAATGTACTTTTATGTTATTTAAAAAATTTTTTAATCAGCAAGTCTCCTTAAAAAGTAATCGCAAGCAAACACTAATCACTGTGCCTACAATGATAATCGTAGTAATGCACATTACGAACATACTGATGTGAATATTTCACAAATTGTTAGATGTTACATAATCAACACTCTTGAGTATCAGATGTCAACAGATTGTCCATCTGTTGGCATCTGGAGAGTGATTACCATTACTAGTATTTATTTTTCAACTTGAAAGTAAATATTTACTAAAATATACTGATGATAAATTGATATCTGTGATATAGTATGGAAGTGTTTGAGTATATACTGGAATCAAAAACCTAAATATCAAGCAGTTTGTATTCATTTCTTTTGATACTATTAATTATAGTAAAAAATAAATCTAAATAAATTTTAAAAATGTATTAATTTAGGACAGTTTTTAATCTTTCAAAGTTTTCGATTCACACTCTTCAAATTAAGCCAAAACAATAATAAAAAGAAAAAAAAAATCACTGACAATAACAAAAGAAACAATCACAAATATTTAATTTTTTATTTTTTTTTGAACAAGAGGACCATAAGATATCCCATGGGATGAAAATTTAAATTGGGCATCAAAATTACAATGATTCAAATATGACATGATAAGACAATCCATACAAATTTTTTGTACAAGTTTTTACACCCAGTTCAAATATGACAAAAAGCAGAGAAAAAAGAAAAAAAAAAAAAAATACAATTTTTTAATATGGACCCCTGGGGAGGGGTCAATTTTACACCCAGGGGAATGATTCAAATATGATATGATGATAAGACAGTCATATAAGTTGTGTACAAGTTTGGTGGAAATAAAATGAAAAATAAACTAGTTACAATTATGTTGTTTATTTTTGAAGCACCCCTGGGGGTGGGGGTGGGTCAATTTGTCACCCACAGGCATGATTCTAATATGGTATGAGCATTACATAAGCATATAACTTATGTGCAAGTTTGGTGAAAATCTAATTAGAAATGAAAAAGTATCACTTAATACAATTTTTTTAATTATGGACCCCCAGGGGAGGGGTCAATTTTACACCCAGGGAGATGATTCACATACGATATGATGATGAGACAGCCATATAAGTACTGTACAAGTTTGGTGAAAATCAAATGAAAAATAAAGAAATTATATGGAAAATATGAATGGTCATTTTTTTTTATATGGACCCCTGGGGAGGGGTCAATATTACACCCAGGGGAATGATTCATATATGATATGATGATAAGACAGCCATATAAGTTGTGTACAAGTTTGGTGAAAATCAAATGAAAAATAAAGAAATTATTTAGAAAATATGAATTGTTGACGGACAGACGGACGACGGACGAAAGGTGATCCCAAAAGCTCACTTGCTGTTTCACAGCAGGTGAGCTAAAAAACCCTCAATGCTGATGGCAAATAAAGCAATGATGAGCATAATGATGTCTGTTTCTGTGTTAAGCCAATGCTTTTTCAGATGGGACAGCAACGTTTATTTAGCAGTCATTTGTTAGCACAATATGTGTAAATTGGACTATATTGTGTGTACTACTAAATAATGCAATCAAACTTTTAAGATTTTCAACACGACTATCATAAAATTGGTTGCCAATTTCGTTCATTACAATCATAATCAAAACAAATCAGAATTCAATACATCATTGCTGTAAAATCATTACTGAAATTATTTTTTTAAATGTTCAATATTGTGAGGCATGATTTGCGCTTTTTTAAAAATAACTTACAAAAGGAATCATTGATGAAAATGGTACATTTTTAAGTTGCAACATGTATTTGAAGGTTCAATATTTCAGTTGTAAAGTCTGTATTACTTAATTAAAGTTAAATAAACACCAAAAAAATAAACTTTACCAATTTATTTACATGTAAAATTTGTTTACAAATTATGTGATGCTTTTAAACAATGTAACAGAATAAATAAAATAGCAAGCTTTTTATAACTAGAGAATCGTATACACATGATTTGATATTTCTAACAAGTAACTTAAGTATGAAACTTATTTAATAAAAAGTAAAAGTAAATAAAAACAAATTCTTCTACACAATCTGACAACATACATATTTAAGAAACAATCAATACAATTTCCTATTGGCTGAGCTCATGACAAAGCTATGCTGATCAATTGAAATTAAATCATTTCATTAACAGCATTTTTGACATTGTCAATTTCCAAACCAACATTGACAGCTTGATCCTGGCGGTGGGGCTAACAAGACCATATAAATGCAATCAAGAAAAGTTTTACACAAAAACTACAAGTCTATAATTTCCACCACTATTTGAAACCAGTTTTAGTTAATGAATTCATTTAAATCTAAAAGTAAAATTGCAATAAAAATGAAAAAAAAACACCATGAAGGTTAGCGTAATGAGTTATTACTTTACATTGGAAGATGTGGTAATGAAGACTCAATTCATAAAGTGTACACATATAGGGTTGATTATGGGATTGAAAAAGTCTTGGCCATCTTGAAAATATTTTTCTTTTAAGAAAATTAAGTTTACATTACAATGCAATCTATGTACACAGTACACATATCAAACACCTTTACTCCTGGAGTCATGAAAACGACTTTTCTTTACATACAGATAGATTGGTCTTGTATTTAGTTAATTGGCTTTCCGCACACATTAACTGCAGTAATACAAAGTCCACTACATCCACACTACATCCGTAATTTCAATTTCTAAATCTTACCATTAGATGACATTTGTTTTCCTATTTTTTTCAACGTTTGCAGGTATCACTGCCTGATCATTTTAGTTAATGTCAATAAGAAGTTACATACGAGAAATAAAATCTAAGTACATAAAAAATCAATGTCCATCGTGAAACATTGCATCCTGAGGTAAATAATAGAGAAATGGATCTTAGTTCTCAAAACTTATCATTAACAACCTAAAATCATGAAAAATAGATAATAATCTTGCTACCCAAAAGTAATCGTTTCCCCGATTTTAACAATCAGTACTTTGCCACTATATTCTGGTCACATCCTATGAGAAAACATAACATGAATACAGCAGCGTGATATTGCGCACGTTTCTTCTGGTACAAGTTTTCCCAAACATGGAGAAAACACTGTCTTTTAACTGTCTACCAACTGGTTACCATCGGTTACCTCCCATTCTGTTTCCTCCCCCCATGTTTCCTCCCCGTTGGCCTCCCATGCCACCTCCGCCCATGGAGTTGCCGCCACCTCGCAGTTGTTGGACTTCGCGTGTAACGTTGCTGAAAAGAGCACAGTAAATTGTAAACTAGTGGTGCATGTAGTTTTTTCCCCACACGATTCTAAAAGAAATGAATTCAGAATGAAGCCTATCAACAAACATCTTATAGGTTGTTTCCCTGATGCCTCCAAATTCCTGCCATAAAAGTCGGCTCCTGATTTTTGGAGGGTTCCGATAAATGTTTGGCCCAAAAATAGCTTGATTGGAAAAAATACTGGCAATAATAATACAAGTATCCTAAGCATACAATGTACCCTTAAAGTTTTAAGAATCATAGCACGAGAGTTCAAGATAATGCTCAGCCCCAAAAATATTCGTTGTGTAAAATCCAGTATCAATGTACGATGTCTTTTCCATTGCAAGTGTAAGGAAAATAATATTTAGGGTTGAGTCATTATTTAAGGCTTGGGGGGTGTCAGGGGGTCAGATTTTTTTTTTTTTAGACTTCGGCGCTTTGAACTTCTGACCCCCCCCACTGTTTGCAAATTAAACATATGACCCCCCCCCCCCAAGAATGCCTCAAATATGGATTCCCACATCGTCGGTTTTCACGGCTTGATAACTCACACTGCCTTAAAGTCCTTGTTCATACCAACCCGTGGGCCCAGTTGTAGCGTTCACGTGGAAAAATTATTTTCGGTTAGACTTACGTCAAAGACAAAATCAATACTCGGTTCCATCTTACTGATATAGCAAGATCGTACGTTTTACGTTTGAATTCCCCGCTGGACATTTTGGCAGTGGGCCTTCTGATTGGTCGGTTTCTGAGTGTAAGTTCCACATAATTGGATATAGTGGTATCACGGCTATATACTGCGTATATAGTCGTGAGATATGACGATGGGATTCCCATCATCGTTCCCAAACATGTCTTCATATCCTGGTAGCTATATAATGATATGAACTTTATAAAGGAAATAATGGAGCAATATGAGGAAATCCAGATTTTATGCATATAACAAAATCTATTTTAAATAGAAACTCTGTGGCATATGAAGCAAATAGAAAGTGTGATGCGGGATCGGTTGGAACAACACGTTAGAGGTTAATGGGGTTGGCGCCACATATTTAAAGGAAGACTTTATTTAGGCAATACTATAAGAGCCCATGTACTGTAGCTATCTCAGGGGTCAGCTTTAGGATTTTGAAAGGGGAGCAAGGGCTAATAATAATATAAATGTGTGGGGAAGTCTTAGCTGGCCACAATAAGCAGTATAGAGCTTCTTAATCTATTGAGGATTTTGATCAGAAAATTGTCATTACTTTTTTGCATATGGTGAGAATCTGTACTTGCTATATGCCAACAGAGTGGTATGGTGGTATCTTCTTCCACAAATGAAACAGTGCAGTCTGAAAGGTTCATTATTTCCCAAAGAAAGCTGTGTTGACAACATTCATGAATATGGAATATTTTTATATGCAATCTGAAGATGTTCCCCAACTACAGTAAAATTAGAAAAAAAAATTGACTTGAAGTTTTTTGTTAGAATATTTCAATTGTTTTCCATAGACATCCATGTCCAAAATGCTGGGGACTTGATGATGCCCTGAGGACCGTTTCAAAAATTTCACCCGTGCTCCGCCACTCCTAAAGCCTATAAATCAGAACTTTTGACCTCTCCCCTTCCCCCCCACAACATACGTTTTCAAACTTGTGACACCCCACAACATTCAAATTTAAACATATGACCCCCCTATTTTTTTCCGACCCCCCACGCCTTAAATAATGACTCAGCCCTTATATTCTCCACATTTGATATATATTACACCTTGTAAAATACCATGCCATCTTGTTGACTAACAACACAAGGTCACATGATGTTAACATCATCGAATGATTTTCGCCAGATGTACTGTGCATTTCTGACGTCAGACGTCAAATTTAGCATTACAGAGATAGGCTGCTTCTTGCATGCATTGTGTAGTTACATCTGATGAAAATCATTCGGTTTAAATTTTTCGCCCACACGTTAGATGGATTTATATCACGCCTTTTATAGTGTAATTTAAATTACTCTAGATTTTAAGACACTATTTAAATCAAAGAAACTTTTAGAATGCACCGAATAGATCATATTGCTTCTATGAAAGCATACTTGTTTGGCCACTGAGCATAACTTTTTAAGTTTTTATACGGGTTTGCTTTGTAATGTCTGACTATACAGCAGCCTTTATTGCTGATGATTTCCTGTCTTTAAGCTTGTATATTTGGTTTGCGATAGATGCTAACTGCATCGTTATAAAAATATGGTGACTAAAGAAAAACATGGCAAAAATCAAGTAGACAAGATTGAGCCTGTTTTGTATGCGTAATATTGCCAATCAGACAATGTATAACTTACTTTAGCTGATCTTTCAGTGACTGGATAACGTCAAGAGGATCATTGGCGCCGCCACTGGGTCTCATGCTTCCCATACTAGCGGAGCCCATGCCACCCATGCCTCCGCTCATTCCACGATCCATGGGGAGTGTGGGTTTATCCAGCAGGGCGCTGCTAAATAGAATAAACAGGCATTAGCGCTGATCACAAATGCTACTATCTTAAGCAATAGATAAAACAAAATAATGACAACAAAAACATAAACCTTCAACAAACATCCATTTTTACCCACTGAAGCATCAATAAAAAAAAATAATAATAATAAAAGACTCCTTCATTAGATTTTTTTTTAATTCTTAGGCTTTCAAAATTATCTGAACAAAAAATATGTGACCACACATAAAAGCTAATCCTAATCTATTTTGAGCCTATAATTCACATCACAAGTTATTGAAAATAAACTTTTGTACAAACAGCCAATTTAACGGGGAACATAAGTGAAGATTTTGCAATCATGTGATTGGATGTTTTTCCTGTTGACGTTCAAGTGCTGAGGCACGGACCCAAGATTTGAAAAAGATCGCATGACAGTTGGATTTTCATTGCCATGACAAGTAATTGAATAAGCTGTGAAAAATGTACTTGGTTCTGAATGTACTAAAAAAAGTACCATGCATGTTAAACTCAACTCTAAAACCCTACTAAATGTGAAAAATGTGGTGATCTCTGGCTCACAAGAACTCACTTGTATGGGTTTTCAAACTTGATGGTGGTGTTACTCATGGGCAGGTCGATGTTGCGAGATGTGCGTGGCATGTCCATATCCATGTCCATACTGCGGTTGAAGTTACCACCACTGCAAAAACAGATATGAATGTTGAAACTCATCTATAAGGTTAAGGATCAACTAGCGATTTCCAATTCTCCTCAGTATCCTAGTAGCCATACTATATTCGTTTCCTAGCAGATTGGACCCCTGGGTTTTTTTTTTTCTAGAAAAATCCAACCCACCTGGGTTTTTCAATAGCATGATTAATATTATACTTTTAGATACGCTCTATTTCTCTGAAAACATATCGTTATTCATTACTATTTTTCATTGCAATTTTTCATAACATATTTAGTGTATTTAATTAATTTTGAAATGCAAATTAATGTACATTAAATCAATAAATTCATATTTGATAGCTAATGGGATGTTAAAACACCTTACTAAGTTGACACTATCCATATTAACTAAAAGATGAAAAAACCCATATAAATAACATAGTTGTTAACTTGAAATAACATTTTACATTCAATAATCTATATTTGTTTGCCTATGTTCTAATCAGAAAAATGTACACTAAGTTAAGTCATTAAGATTTGATTTGAATCGAGATGGTACAGACGTGTACTTTTTATTAGGAGCTTTATTTATCTGATTTACGGAACTATCAACTCATGTCACTTGATAATAACTTTTACCAAATTCAGAAATACTCTCTCGTCACTTTACAATGCAGAGCATAGTTAAAACCAAGCTCAACAAATAGAAGCCACTAATGATTGTCCATAGCTTGAAACATTTAATTTGCAAGCATTGATCTAACAGTTTGTAGCTGGTTCGGCATTTCAGTAATATAATTAACCTGTTAACCTCTTATACAATTCCACATACCCTCCTCCACCACTGCGTCTGTTGAAGTTGCTTCCACCCCGGGGTGGGCTCATACCTCCCTGGTTTAAGTTCATACCACGGTTCATGTTACCTCCCTGAAAGAAAAATATAGGGTCTCTTTCAATCACCTAGACAGTGCACTCACATGTCATACATTAAACTGTTTTAATCATAATATAATCATGGATTTTATACAAAGCTTCCGCTAGTTTTCATCTAAGTGCTCATGTTGTAAAAAACAAATCAAAATAAAAAGTGCAACCATACCTGATTGCCCATGGGTGACCTTTGGTTCATGTTGCCTCCCCCTATATTGCCACCTTGATTCATCTGTCTGTTCATGTTACTTTGGTTCATATTTCCTCTATTCATGGCTCCTCCCATGTTGCCTTGATTCATCATTCCTCCCATGTTGCCGGCCATGTTTCCTTGGCTCATCATGTTGCCTTGATTACCCATATTACCAACCATGTTGCCTCCCATATTAGCGCCCATATTTCCTGGATTCATCATATTGCCTTGGTTCATGGGCATCTGGTTCATTGGGCCCATGTTGGCTTGTCCCATTACTGGGCCACCTTGGTTCATAGGTCCCTGGTTCATAGGTCCTTGGTTCATGGGCCCGTTGTTGCCTCTTGGTCCTCCTGAAAACCAATTGTTACAATAAAGATTATAAATTTAAATTAAGATTTCACTTTGACAATCTCCAGTGCTGTTGAAAAATCAACTTCACACTTGTAGGTCTAATGTGCTGACAGCAAGTTCAGAACTATACATTTTCAATCATAACTAAAAAATGGTAATGAATATCAAAATAAAAATTATAGAAATGAAACGCTATTTTTTTGCCAGATCTACATTGCAATTTTGATTATTCTGATTGGTTTACATAATAGTGAACACTTACATGAAAATGGCATTTTTCCAGTGTCTGAGAGAGACAGAGTCAGACATTTTGAACAAGTCAAAATTGGGGATTAGGTACCATGATTTGAACAGCCAAGTTTATATTTTTGATTTGCATACACATGGATAGTCACATAATTGGTGATACATGAATGTATATGCAAATCAAAAATATAAACAAACTTGGCTCTCAGCCAAGTTTATATTTTTGATTTGCATACACATGGATAGTCACATAATTGGTGATACATGAATGTATATGCAAATCAAAAATATAAACAAACTTGGCTCTTCCAATCATGGTACCTAATCCCCAATTTTGACTTGTTCAAAATGTCTGACTCTGTCTCTCTCAGACACTGGAAAAATGCCATTTTCATGTAAGTGTTCACTATTATGTAGACCAATCAGAATAATCAAAATTGCGATGTAGATCTGGCAAAAAAATAGCGTTTCATTCCTATAATTTTTATTTTGATATTCATTACCATTTTTTAGTTATGATTTAAAATGTATAGTTCTGAACTTGCTGTCAGCACATTAGTCCTTTCATAATTTGAAACCATGATCAGGGTCCTTCTTCACGAATGCACTCCACGTTGCCATTTGTATTACTGTGGTTTTCAGCTAACATAGGCAAAATATACAGCGTTTTGAAGAGAAGCAGATATGGATCTACAGTGTATCTTTCCAATGTCATATTGGCTATAGCAGCTTTCTGTTGCCATTAAAAGCAGCTATCACACAAAAATTACCCTTACCAAAATTCAAAAACCACTCACTCTACAGCCCCCACTGACCCGGAGATACAAGTTTGATCCCCCATCTAGCATATGGTCTTCTGATTCCTTACCAAGTTACCATATATGCTAGCATATGTCCAAAACCAATCAGCATCTAGGGTGTACAGGTTTTTAAAATCAATTTTCCGTAAAAAATTGATATTTCCATGTGCTTCAGGAAGTGCCAAAATCGGCCCCCAGGTGTCAGATGACGCCCTCAGATAAGCTCATCTTGTGCACATCAAAATCATGCTAAAATGGGTTTGCATGATGCAAAATCGCATGCCCTTTCAGTATATGATAATGTAGTTTACAAAGGCCATATTAAACTCAGTTACCCCGCATGGCAAGAAAACAGACTTTTTTTGGGTACTATATGGTACCCTTTGTAAGTTTGTTTACAAACAAGAACACATTCAACCGCTATTATTTTTAGGTCTAGACCCTTTTATATTTACCTTGGTTCATCATATTGCCACGAGGACTCATGTTGCCACGTCCACCACGCATGCTGTTGCCTCCACGGTTCATGTTGTTTCTCGGACTCGCATTACCTGATGGAAAAAAGTAATGGTGATTGTGAATATTACATTCAATAAATAGTTGAAACCTTTTAAACATGTTAAAAGCTGGTTAAAAGTGCCTGACTACACTTTATATTGGTGCTCTTAATACAGAATGAATTAATAAATATGGGTAGGTGGTTTACCTCGGTTGATAGGACCACCTCGATTGATGGGACCACCACGGTTCATAGGACCACCCCTGTTCATAGGCGCACCACGGTTCACTGGCCCACCTCGTCTGTTAACAGGTCCACCACGGTTCATATTGTTGTTGGTCATGCCTCCACGCACCATGCGGCCACGGAAACCAACACGGTTGGCAGCAAAACCCAGTCTATTGGCTCCTCCTGGACAAAACGCCAGAGAACGAATATTCAAAATTATTTTGCATGCAATTGCTAATTTGCCATGACTTATTTTTAAGTTTTCCTGATCAACATAACGCAAACTAATGAATGACATCTAAACAGATTTAGAAGGAGTAATGGAATCTGTTCTTTTCTTGTCCAGAGAAAATTTAGCTGCTCTGGGAGCATTTCAAATATAATTCCAATCAAATAATTATGAGCCTGTTTATTTCGGACGGACATACGAACATACATACATACGCGGACAGAAGCAAAGTTAGAAATCTCCCTCCGTCCAAGGAGATTTAATTGATCAAAAAATACACTTCTATAAAAATTCTATGACTTTCAAATATAGAATTCACACTTTTGCCAACTTCCATTGATTATAACATACATGTATGTAAGTAATGTAGCCACACAGACACTGCATATGGATGGATGTTTAAATACAACGAGATATTGTGCTCTTGAACTTACCACGTCCTCTACCCCTCATGCCACCAGCATCTCCTGACCCTGTCTTGAGCTTCTTGGCAGGAGACTGATCTGAATTTCCAGATGCCGGACGTTTGCCAGCTTTGTCATTATTGGTTGTACCTTTTATCTGAAATGCAACAGAATAACCCTTAACGTTCAAACTTTGGCTAATAGGAGACCTACAGCTAGTCAGCTACAAATCTTATTGGCACCACATTGCTGCAATTTTTAATGGACTACCCAGTTTCGAGTTTAGTTCACAACAAAATGAAATAAGAAGCAAGTGCTGCGTTCAAGAGTGTTGAAAAAGCTTTGACTTAATAATAGCATCCTAAATATTTTTGTAATGGCCTGTCATCACCCTATCATCACATTGTGCATATTGCAACAAGATTAACATCCTCAAATTAGTACACGTGTAACTCTTCACTGGCATTGGCCTTTTAAATATTAACTTTTTAACCCTCCCGCACTGGCTTACAGGATGTGTAATAGCAAAATAAATGTGCTGACGAACAATGTCATTTATGTCCAAGAACAAAATAACTTTTATGGAGCCTCCATAAATACTTATTTCTTCATATAAATTGTGCATGTATTCAGAAATGTTTTGCCTTTTATATTTTTACCACTGAGTAATAGGATTATGGATTTATTTCATTAGAATACCTTCCAAACATCTCGCAGTTCCTGCCCATGTTTCAAAATGAATGAACACAGGCACACTTTAAAAAGATGTATTTCTATAAGTTGTTTTGCTTGGATATGATGGCTTTGTGTCATCATAGAGGGTACAAATGATACAAAAATAAAGTTTCTGTGTGAAAAGATGGGATAAAGTCAGGTCTTTTTTATGAAATAAAAGCGTAGTTTTGTGCGCCCTTGAGGGTGCATCCGATGCAGAAGAGTTAACAATGTTTTTATTACCTTGCCCTCAAGTTTGGCGATAACCTCAGCACAGATCGTGTTCACAGTGTTTTGCACGGAGCTCACCAACTTCTGGGCAGCTTCGGTTTCAGGCACACCTTGCCCCTTTGCTTTACGCACAGACTTGTCCTTCTCCAGGGCGACGACCATACGCGACATGAGCTGCAATGTGAACCCAACATATGACAGCAAAAACACAATACAACATTCATAATTAACCATTAAGTGCAACTGAACGCTGCCGTCGCAATATATTTTTATAGATTAGAAATTCTTAAGGAAACCCCGTCACACGATTACACCCCCCCCTAAGTGATAACATTGACACATTACCATCTAAATGCACAAGAAAGTGGCTGTTTTTGGCGTGATATTTTTCTAATTAAAGTTGGTGCATTATGAAACAAAACTCATTCAGTGCACACTATTGCATAACATACTGGAAATATTTAGACTAGAACCTTGCTAATAAACGTAACTGTGGTTTCAATCGTACCTCGAAAATCGTATACATAAAAGAAATCACCAAACGTGTCAGTGGTTAACTAACAACATATATAAGCTTGTAAAAAAATATGTCAATATTGCACAGGTGCATTGGTTATCATTTTGTACGCAGGAAACGGAAGCGAAGGTTTTCTTGAGAATATAAAAAATTTAACCATGAACAGAAGTAAAGTAATCAAGCAGTTTTCAGCAAGAATACACACCATTTTCTGGTGCTTAATGCGGTTGATCTTGGCGCTTGGTTTGCCTTCTTCTGCATTTGTCACCATATACTTGAGCCACTCAAGCTGAACGTTGATATTCTTCACTAGCATCTTGCGAGCATCGTCACTTAGATCTGCAAAGGTGATAACATTTAGGAATCGGGATATAGACTTCATGCAAAAATTATTAAATGCAAATTAAATATATAAATGCATAACACTCATTCCTAATCATTAAGTTTTGTTCAACATACCTAAATTGTCTGGTTTATCAGCCTGCCATGGGTTCAGTGTACCATCACGCAACTGATCGAAGTTGGCCATTAACAAGTTGGAGTCTTCAAGCAATGACCGGTCGAAACCAGCAAGAGCCTTCTCAACATCCTCAATTTTTTTGTATTGGATGAATGCATACCTGTAAGAACAGGTGGAAGGTTAGTGAAAATACATTTGCAAACTATGACCATATACTCATACCATATCTATAGATGGAGTTGAGCTATGAATGGACTTATTTTGACGACAAATCTAACGAAAAGAGTATTCAATAAAACTGGCTAATAAGGACTTAAAGCACTCCGTAATAGATCAGATGTGTAGCATTTTGCATTACAAGTGGCTTGTTGGCTCAGATCCATAGCAATAATAGCCGGTCACACAATATATTTTCTTTTTCATGAAAGCTTAATTGTGTCTCCAGTGACATGAGAAAAAAATATTAACTGCAAAGCCATGATAATCATGTACTAGATGTACATAAAACAATGAATGATCAAGTAATACAATTGTGCTAGTTGCTGTAATTTGAATTTCAAATTTCACCAATATTACCTCAACCTTAAAACCTCGACTTGTATTTGATACGGTAACTGTGATCAGTTAAATAACTGTTGATTCAATATTATGATCCATCAATTGTTGCAAATGATGTCAATGTCCATGTATTTTGCACACAAATAATCAACATGTCCACACACACATGCCCAAAACATAGCAAGCATCAGAAGTGCTTGAAAACCTACCGATACACTTTATCTCTACTATTGGTGAAATTGTGTGACCATCTCAATTTGAGACTATGTCATAATGCCTATGATTGCAGGCACAGAATACGGAGTGCGATAAGCTGCCAGGAAAATGTGTAGTCTTAACATGTCTGGGGACAGAATACATAACCCAACCATAATGATGCAAGATCCATAATTCTGAAGATAAGGTGCTACATTCATTTCACACTTCACCTACAAGGCACCTTACATTCATGTAAGTCCACTCACCATACCCCTTGATGATTTACTCAACCCTTTACAAGCTACTTTGTAATTGAATGAAAGTGTATTACATATTGTTCACTTGTGTTTTGTAAACAAAAAATGTTTCATCATTGAACATTCTCTACAGTGTATGAGAATCTGAATCAACTGATTGCAGTTGTTTAGCCATATTGTCAAAACTCATCTAAACTCCCTTCTAAATAGGATGTATTCTATGGCTAAGTATGTAATATTGAAGTCCCGATATTCTCACATCACCCATCATTAACATCAAAGGTTTTAGACTGGATACCGTCATATTTGCTGCCTATCAGTATTCAAGAAACATCATAACACTATGAAAACATAAACGTTAACATATGTATGGCTAAAATTGATTTATAGTAATAACGAAAATTAGACATGCATGAAATATTCACATATTAGGTATTGCAACAATTCGTGACAGATTTGACACCAATATGTATGTGTTACCTTATATCCTTTGATTGCAGCTGTTCATTTTATACAGCAAATTCTTTGGAGGACTAGAAGTCAATCGTTTTCTATCAATATTGGAATTCTCTTGGCACGTTTACAGAACAGATCTCATTCAATACTATACTTTTGACCATACATGCAGAGATCATTTTGCCAAGAACAATTTGAAACAGGTCTACAGTTCACTTTTGTTTATGTTCACAGTTGAAACAAATTATTCTGCTAACTCAGAACCATTAGCAGTTCACACACTTTTAAGTCAAGCGGGAAAACATTAGGATCGACAAAAGCAGTTTATATCTAAATTTCACCCTAAGCCATCCACAACTATTTCTAAATTTAGATCCTATCACAAACAAGTGTCTCGATATTTTTCAAAGGTAAAAACATCTCCTGGCTTAAAACTGTATTACAAACCATGTTTACTATTAAAAAATATTAACCTATTCCATTTGCTTTCACATAGGGTAAACAATAACACAATCTTTGTTATAAATTCTCTTTAAGAGTTTCTGGTTTAGCTATTCGCAAATTTCTGGTCAATATGGGGAGATGGTTCAATCGAAAATTCACAAAATCATAAGCCATTTAATTTTGCATATTCTCAACAAGGACATTTACATTCTTTGATCATTCTGACAAAAGTCACTAATGTTCAAATAAAATTTATACCATTAGTCATTTGACATGGATGAGCTGCATGTAACCATTCATAATAGGGATAACGCCCAATGACTCAATGTAAATGCAAACATGGATTTGTCTTGATTCAACTTAGCTGCTTTTATAGAAAGTGCACCTACAAAATATGGGTGCATGCTTCCGTCAGTGATACAGAAGTTAAAATGATGAAATATCATCACAAATTGTTAAAGCTGTATAGATCTACCAATAATGAAAATGCACTTTATTCCAATCTACCAAAGACGGCCAGACCCAACTGGTAGAAACACAGTGAACATAAATGTCTGTGACATGTCTAAACGATTTTGACTTCATTACAATTACTGTTTAACAGTATAGCTGATCAAAGCCAAGTACTTGAAATGATCACATGCATGCACAGCTTCAGTATTGAATGCCATCGTGTCCACAATGGCAATCTAACCATCGACAAAATAAACAATTATATAAATAGACAACTTCCAAATGGGATGGTTGCATATCACTCTACGACTAAGATTGGCTTGCAAGGAACCTGCAGCCTTTTCTCCTGCTCACCGATTGGTTCGTTCGAAGGTGCCCTTATCATTGGGCGTTAAATTGCGGGGAATCCATATGGCCTGGGCAGTTGGGAACCATGTTCTTAGGACCTCCTCTGTGATGCTCTCTGGTATCTCAGGGTTAATAAGAATGCCTCTGTGCAAGATTTCTAAAAACAGACACCATACAAACTTGCCTGGTCAGAAACAGGCTTTAAATTGCACAAAAGTAGTCACCAAGTTTATTGTCTTTGGCTGGACAGTAATGATAAAGCAGACAGCATTTTGCTCTAATTTTGCCACCAAGCCTGATGAAAAAAAAATTGCCAAAAACTGCAACAAGTTAATTCTTCACACGTGCAGGTCTATTGTCATTTTCATGTGTAGCTAACAATACCAGCATACCAAATGACAATATATCATTCGTGCAAATAACTACATGAACCACTTGATAGACAAGATATCACACATCTCCTTAAAGGAGTTGCAAATTTTTTCTGAAGTAGGTTGTTATTTACTTCTTGGCAGGTTCTTTGAAAAAAACTACTTTATTATGTAGCAAATTTTATCCTGTAAAACAAGAAGAGTATAAATATAATTATCATATGTAATATTTCTTAGGTTTTAATTGATAGAAATGTGTACAAAAATATCTTCAGGAACAAACCATTCATAATCAAAGATACAATGAAGACCAATATAACACGTGATCTTCACATATTGTACCATTTGTTCAAGAGAATACTCTATTCTCCTTTCTTTCACACACATTCAGACATCACTTCATGGCGGGCCGACCATGTATTGAAGGATTAGAAGCTGTCTAGTATTAACATTGTACAACCTAATAGAAAAAAATATGCTACCTGAACATTTTTTCTACTTAGTATTTCTGGAAAGACCAAACCACTCCCACTATATGTTGATTCAAATAAGTAGGCAATGACAGATTTGATAACGAACTTTCTGAATCTGACTTTTGGATGTGCTCATATGATAAAACATTTCACAAAAGCACATGTGAAAAAGAACGTTCCATATTATTTGACAGGACATAGAAAATGTATGGTTTCTTAAAAGATGAAGCATACATAGAGGAGTATTTAGGTATCAATAATTCTGGTCCCTTGCAAATCAGTATGCCAAGAGCTTACCAACTAAGCTTCAAGTTTGGGAAGTATGTATACCCAACAAATTGCCCTGTTTTGCTTTCTTGAAATACAAATCAACAAAGTAAGATGTACAGAAAACTGGATTGTTTATGGGAAATGTTAGTACTAAAATAGGCAATTAAATCAAACTTATGGTATATATTGCACTGTAGAATACATTAAGATGGAGAAAAGTATGATTTCATTTGAAGTAGAATCACAGCACAAATTTTATATTTATGTTTGTAGCTGCTATTTACATAACAAAACTTAGGTGTGCATGATGGATACTCCAGAGTTTGGACAGCTTATGTTGCAACTACATGTTTATGATACCAATAAGTTGTTGCAAAATTGTGTTCACAGTCGATTAGTGATTACACAAGAAATGTTTGTGTGAAATGCTTTGCAGAATTAGCTTGGTGAATTGTCATGGAAGGAGAACTTGGCTTTGATAAATGTTTTTTTCTTCAAATTAGGCTCATAGACAGTGCTCAACAAGCTGATTTTCAAAAGCTCATGCCATAGCAGGCACGCAAATGTTTTAGGGTTGGCTGATTGGCAGATTCCAACCCTGTGATCATGACCAAATTGAACAGTTTAATACCCCACTCAAAACAGTGTTGTCCTCTTTAGAACATGACCAACATAATAGGCTCACAGCTCTAAAAGATCTTTCATCCATTACTTTAGCATGTGCAAGATGAATGTCTAAGAGAGTTCCTTGGCTTTTCATTAATTATCTTACTTGGTATGTGGGAAGAGAACAACCACCAAACGTCATTAGATAACGAATTATATTTTGAATGATTGTGTATATTACAAGAGAAGATTCATAACGCGCTGGATCATAAACCAGAAAAATCAGTTAGCTTAAAAATGAACGTAATCATCATAGATAATGCAAGCCTTACAAGTTTCATTTTAAGATGCAGTACTTGCAGCGTCAAACATATCGACCATTTGTACTGCAGTAAGACTTGGCAAATGGTTGACTATTAAAATGCGTATGAATAGCCTCAGGTATTATCAGTTACCATGAAACCAATAAAATTAGTCAATACTTTCTGTTGTCTGATATAATGACCTTTCAAAAACTGTATTCCCAGCCAACATTAAGGTCATGCTTCGGATGTGAAGTAACAGTGATTGAAAAATCCGAATAAATTTGAAAACAATGTTCTGATACACAATCTTATTTTATGTTCACACATTATGTTTGTGAAGTTTCCCCCTAAATCTCCACACTTTAATTATTCCTAAACAATAATATTCCTGGGCTGGAAAAAGGTAAACTGCAATGAAGATGGTAAAATTAGTAATGAGGTGATACAGCTTAAAACACATGAAATTATTTTATATATTAAAAATCTTTAACAGTAAGTCAAATTAATATAAAATGCTAACGTCATTATTGCATTTGTAACATACAAGAAATTTAATTATATTCACTCCAAATTTTAGAAATAAAAATTCAAATGAAGCTGCCAGTACTAAATCCATTCGAAGTGAAACAAGGAATAATGACCTTTTCAGTATTAAAACCCAAAGCATATTTCAAAAGAACGAATGAAAAAAAAATCTTTATGACAATTCAATATATCTTGGAATATATAATTACCAAAAATTAGAAGGCAGATATATAAAAAAACACTTTTCGCATAATCATGTGAATAAATTGTGTGACTGACCTATAACCGCCATCATAAGTTTTTTCCCTCCCCAATTATAAGCTTTCCTCCCTAGATATTGAATAATACATCAGTGTGATGTGAGGTTGTAGTAAATCGACAATAGATGCATTATAAGCAACGCAATTTCTTAATTTAGGAATGGATAGTAGTCTTGACAGTATTATATTAACTATGACATAGTAACAAAACTCACTGGCTGGGCTCTTCTTATCTTCTTCCATCACTTTGATGAGTGGAGCTACTTCAGCAATCTCGCTTACAAAGTCTTAAAAGAAATACAAACAATGTAGATTAATTTCAAAAAAGGCCTTTTCCTTGAGTCCTAACAATAATGCATCCAAATAAATACATTGATCAGCAACAAGAATCATGGGAATTATGTTCCAAAAACAATCAAGTAAAACAATGAATTATGCACGAAGAGTATTTTCCTACCCATGAAGTCATCGAAAGACTCCTTGGTACAGGCGTGGAGAGTAAGCGCGTTGGGTAGCAGCTCGCCCAGCTTCTTGTTCATCTTCTCCGCTTCATCAGGACTGCTGAACTTCAGCAGCACAGCTCTGATATGTAAAAATACATTTTTTAATAGTAAACAGTAACTAAACACGCCAAATTTACTCTATGTAGTTTCTCAATTTTCTCGTTCTAGGAATACCATCCTATATCTTCAACGAATTCCTTAAAACGTCAATACATATGCATTCGATTTAGAAGGAATGAAATGGTGCGTAGATATTGAAGACTTTGAATTGTCAAATCAGCTCCTTTTATTACATACACTACATATAGTTAATCATATTCAACTACCATCAATGAAAAAAACCTGTGTTTGCCTCACCCCTTGGTCGTGGACTTGGTGAAGTACATGACGAGCCCCTTGGCCTGTGTCACAATGTCATCTACAGCTGGTGCGCTGATCTCATCAAGCGATATGTTGGACACGAGCACCTGACACACTCGCTCCCACCACACATAGTCTAAGTCACAACATACTTATCAGTGACATATACCAAACCTCATTTATTTCTAAAATGCCAATTACAGATAGTAAACACCATATTGTTTATGCATTACAAAGTACAAATATATTACTTAAGTCGCACTCAATTAGAGGTCTTAAAGAGTAATTTTAATATTCTTACACTCTTACATTACATACAATAACACACTTCATTTAGTCCCAAAGATTTTCATTAAAACATAATCTTAAATATCATAATACACAAAAAATATATAAAAATTGCAAAAAATTATTTCAGAGGGTATACCAAATCAAAATACAAAATTTTAAGAAAAAAGTGTGTATGAAACACCAACCGTTTTTCAAGTGGAAATCAGAGGGGATAAATTGCTTCCTTTTCTCCTCTGAAAGTAAGAAGTTTAAAAAAATCTATTTATGTGACAAAAATAATCTCACTTTAATATCTGCAAACTAAGAAAAAATAAAACAACCGTAGAAACTTAATATAAATGTGGTTGTCTACATTATGCATAGAGGACAACCTCTCTTATCTTGATGTAACTTTAGACATTTGCCTATCATTCATTTTCCATCTACATTCACGCTAGAAAAAGAGATTGTCCTGTATCTAAAATATTATCACTACTTCAAGCTTTTTTCTTGTTCTAGGAATGCCATCCTAAATGTTCAGCATATGAAATCTTAAAATGTCAATACATATGCATTATTAAATGTTCTACACCTTAGGTCAAAACACTCATTATTTTGAACAAAATATTGCTCAAATCTTGAGCATACGTGCAAGCATATGAGAAATGATCAATTGATGATCAATAAGTGGATCAATGACCTGGTGTAAATTGTAGAATCGTGAGAACAAGACTTCGATCACGACTGTAAGCTACCACATTTACACTTAAGTTCTGTTTTTTTCCAGAGTATCCAAGGCCGATGAGCTGATATTTAAATTGATGTACTAACTTTTTGTTCGAAGTTCGAGCACATGGACCGAAATATCACCAAAATTAAAGCAGGGAATTTCTTTCACTAGCCAACCTTAGTTATTAAAGTGATGGAATCAAGTAATCATACTTGCCGACTGGCGAGTGATTTGAATTTACAATAGCCAACGGAAATTTACACCAGCCAGGGGCGAGTGGCGAGTGCCTAATCAACACCCTGTTACAAGAAAAACTTTCAGCACGCAAAATACATTTTTAAAAATATTCATTCAGAATTCTTAAACCGGCCACTAGAAAATATAGCTTTCGCATAGCTTATTCTAAAAATGAATCACAAACCTGCAGCTTTTAATGCAGCCTCATCAATGACTGGTTCTGGAGTCTTTGCTAGAAAATAAAACACGGTATACTTGGTTATAAGCAAGGATAGGGTCAATTCAAATGGAACAGTGGAATTCAATTCATTGAACCTCTGAAGGAAAAATGGGATCGGAATTGAG
The DNA here is from genome assembly GCA_019095985.1 of Streblospio benedicti. Taxonomy (NCBI): domain Eukaryota; kingdom Metazoa; phylum Annelida; class Polychaeta; order Spionida; family Spionidae; genus Streblospio; species Streblospio benedicti. The sequence goes on from CM032669.1 coordinate 45,027,869, forward strand.
CTTAATGCTGTCAATTCCACTTCCACTATTCTATCATTCATTTCCATTTCAAGTTTTCAACTTGATTTTATACATATAGTTACCAGGTAAGGCTTAGTAGCCAAACTCCTCACATCAAAGCAATACAGAGCCTTTACTTTTGGTATTGAAGTAAAGTAAAGAGGTGTGTTGTTCCCTTTGTTAATTATGCAGGACTGCCAACACCCTCTCGTCGATTTCCGTACTCCCGATGTCCCAAATTAGTATTTTAGGGGTGCAAATTAGTATTCCGCAAGCAAAATTCTTTATTTGCCCTTATTTTGCTTATTACAGCAGGAAATAAGGTACAATGAAATCTAGAAAACATTGGCTAGATTAATTTAAATGTATAAAGTGTAATTCAACTTTATTCAAGTCCCGTTGATGTTCAGCGCGGTGTCCGGATTGGGGTGGCAGTGCTGAACCACGGATATAAAACTCCCAAAAAACCTAGGTTGTAAGTAGTTTTGTTAGTAAATAAACTTAGTAAGGGTAGAATGATCAGTGATGGTGTAGAAGGGGTAGGTTGTTGAACAGTGGTTGGCGCTGTCAGGATGAGGTGTGGGGTTACAGCACAGTGCGGAGGGTGTACACCCATGCTATGCAATAATTGTTGATGAGTCGTGGTTATCTGATTTATCTTTCCCTTGGGTATAAGCTAGTAATTTTATAACTGATATTAAAATTAAAAAAACTCACCCATACCACCCAGGTGGGATCCCCACCGTACCAATGTGCTTGGTTTATTTTATTCAGTGTTGGGAAATCATTCAAAGACATCCCGCTCTTGACGAGTACTGACCTAGTACTAGACAAACTAGCATTTTGTTTGTAAAAATTTTTGACAGTGACTGTTGATATAAGATTATATTGGGCCGTATCCCGCATGCACAATAATACTAATGAGCCACTCCCAGGCCTTTTCTCTCTCAACAGTAATACTATTTGACCATTTAAACACTGATAACAGGTGATCTTAATCTTTATTCTGTATTAAATTCATTTTGTTTTTGTCAATCACCCGCCATGACATGCATACGCGTTTTTTTCAATAATAGGTGTGTGACGTCGTTAATTTGTTTATCTATGTGCAGATGCGACGTCAGAAAAATACGCATATGCATTGGCTGCTGTCAGCTATAGTAACAGGTGTGCCGTTCATGCCAAACATTTCGCCTGTGCAATCTAACGCGCCATTTACAAATCGAGCGATAATGAAGTTCGCTTGAGGAAAAAAAAATCATTCTACTGATGTATTTATCCTTATAACCACCGAAATCTGTACTGTTAAGGGTACAGATCCGTACTCCTGTATTCAGACCCTCAAATTCGTATGAATACGGCCTTATCCGTACTACTTGGCAGCCCTGATTATGTGAATTTCAATAAAAGTGACACCTCTTGCACAGGTCCAATTTTGTACACATAATAAAGCTATATTTTGCGATAGTTTTAACATCAAAATACATGCTTTATTCGTTACTGACTCACGTGACATTATCAAAACAAGCCAAATCAGTCTCAATCAACCTGTGCCTGTGGTGGTTTGTGCACACAAAATAAAGTACAGCGCTTTCTTATCAAGGCTACAAAGCATCTGTAGAAAGGGGGTTACTACTAGCCAGGAGTCCAGTGGCGAAAATTGGGAAGTAGCCCAAATTGGCCAGAAGGGCCAGTATTTTTAAACCTTCACTGGCCCTTCTAATACATTACTGGCCCTGCGAGCACCGAAGATGCAAAGCATTGCTAGGGGGTCTGAAGGCACCATATACCCCAGAAACTAATATTGAATTTATTTAAAAGACAAGTCACCATATCCTGTTGGATAAAGTACAGAACAGGTAAGGTAGACTAGATAAAGCTTTTCTTTCACTGTGATAACCAGTGACCCGAGTACACCATCGCAGCTTGAGAAACCGCAAACTGTGTACAAAAATCGAATGCAATATTCCGCTAAATTTTATGTTTGCCAGCCGCACCATTATAATTTGGGAACTATTACTGGCCCTCCTAAGGTTGTACTAGCCTCGGGCCAACGGGCAAGTGCCAAATTTTATCACTTAAGAGTCACGAGTACATGCTCGATCATCCTTGCACACGTCCACAAAAAATGAGACTATATGAGCATCCTCGAGTATAAGTCTTGTACTCGAGTAATAGACATATTCTCCTCAAGGATGAGTACTCGAGGTACCCGTGGGAACCCTAATTGAAGTGGAAGACTGGATTAAGCTCAATTCCAAATTTCTTTCAGATGTTCAATTCCAATTCCGGAATTGAATTTGAATTCCGAAATTGACCCCATCCCTGATTACTGACAGTAGTGTTATTGTATAACCATCATTCAGATTATTAAAACATAGGTTTTATCATCTGATAGTAAGGAATGAATGACTTTGACAGCCTGGTTGCAATGAAATTGCTTGTTACCTGGTGTATTTGCCACTTTCTTGGTTGCAGCTGCCTTTACTGCTGTTTTGACTGGGCTCTTTCCAGCAACTGTTTTAGCAGCACCTTTTTTAGCAGCTGGTTTTGCAACAGCCTTAGGTGACTGTTTAACAGCTGCAAGTGCAGCTTTGGTAACTGGTTTTTTCACTCCTACCGCAACTTTCTTAGGAGATGCATTCTTTTTGGTGTCATCTTTCGTTACTTGTGCCATTTTGCCTGAAAGTCAAAAGTACAATACACGGATTAGGTTGGGCTAAAAAACTTAGATCATCATAACCAGATGATGAGGCTAACGCCTATTCGATAATTTTTTGGTGAATTTTTTTAACACGATGGGAGACATATTCATGTCCGTAACTTAAAAAATCAGGCCAAAAATTTAACATCGGGATAAAGCGGATTATCGGATAATACAGATATTCAGACTTATACTGTAACTATGTTTACATGATTTATTTTGTTCAATATAATACTTCAACCATCACAATACAGCGTGTCAACCACCATTCTTTCATCTTTGCTGATGGGTACGGTTGGAAATGTGAATCGCTTCGTAAGGAATACTAGTTATTGGATGTCCACATTTGATGAGTAGTTTCCCAATTGCCTAGGCTACCTGTGATACTGCATGCAATATAATCAGTTGAGGCTCGGAAGACGAATAATATAGTGTTTTCCCACAAAAATATGACAAATTCACTGGTAAAAACTTGGACATGTTAGATGTTTTAGTAACTCGTCCTCTTGACGAGTAATAAATCTGGTCTCTTTGGCATACAGATTTAAAGTTTGTGCAAGGACGACGAGAAGATATTTAAAGGTTACTCGTCCTACTTCCGTAGTAAAAATAAACATAAATAACAGTATCATAATCGTCGAACTTCGTGTTGCATGCTTACATGTAGGTAGAACATATATATCCAAGATAACTAAACATTATGTACTGTGGTATGTTTCAGATATCAATAAACTCGAATTTGGCTTGGCTTGACCCTTAAAGCAGCAAAAGCATTGCCAAAATATCTTTCTACAACATAAGATAAAATCCGAAAAATACGAACGTGATATTAGAATATACTGTTTGTAAATACTAAATAGAATCTGTTTGACTTCGGTGCAAGCAAAATAGGCATGGAAATGATGCCAAATGAATGTAGGCCACAGTTCATCACTGAACAATGGAGAATTCACGCACGGTAACTTAATCCAAGAATTACTACACACATATTTGATTAGAGTCTCCCTGTTCTACATGCAAGTGAACTTTATCATATTATCTAAATACCAACCTGGTTTGTATAAGCTCGGCTGTACTGTAAGTGCCCTATAAAGTAACCTATTATTGAGGAAATATTTGCAAGGCCGGTAGCTTCTACTTTTGATTTTACACTTCTAATGTGTCGAGAAAATAACGTCCATAAATTATTGTCCAGCTTACTTATCCCATACTCTATTAGCACAAAGATTCGGACCGAGAGAGTAATATAGGACCCGCTCATTTACAGGCGGGTGGGGTGTGGTAGGGTGTCATACTTTTTAATAATCCGTTAAAATTGAAGGGGTAGATTTAAAAGTGGTCAAGAAATAATCTCACATTGCTCTTTTCTTAGCCCTTTCCCACCCATCCCCCATGACATGATGAGGCGGGGGAGTCATAAGGGGTCAACAAATCCCACCACATCTCTTTTTATGGGCGTGCGGGGGGAGGGGAAGGGAGAAGGGGGCATCTTTTTGGCCCTTTTTCCCAAATGATTTTCTTAATCTTTTTTGTCAATTACCTAAAATGATATTCCATTTAGCCCAATTAGACATCAACAGTTTATTTATTCAAATCAAAGCCATTTTACCCAATAGTATATAGATATTGTGTCCAGAATATTGATTGAAATCTCATCCATATATCTAGTAATACCTTGATGAAATACATGTACAAATGATGGGTAATAGGCCTCCATCTCTTGAACACTTATAAAAAAAGATGACCAAACCGTCCTTTCACCAAATGCATGGGGATCAGTGCTAACCACTTGCAAATAGGTAGAACATATATCACATTTGCAGACTTTCGCAAGAGAAGGTGTACGGTTTGCACAAGTGGTCTCTTCTGTTGTATGCAAAATTCCAATCACATGTGAATTTTGAACATGCTCAAAACACAGTTGGGGGCTCAAGTTTGGGCAAGCATGGGGGGTGTCCTTATCCCACTTCCCACTTCAATTTTAGCTCATTTCCCACTTCCCACTTCAATTTTAGCTCATTTCCCACTTCCCACTTAATATTTTCATTTTCCACTAAAATGCGTACTTTTGATGAACATTTTCAGAGGCGTAGCCAGGATTTCCCTGATGTGTATGCACAACTACTTCTTGAAAACAGTGCTGAAAGCACTTCAGCGAGTGCCGTAGGCACGAAGCACATCAGGGGGGTCTGGGGGGCATTCCCCCCAGAATTGTTTTTAAGATTGAAGTAAAAATGGTTGCATTTAGGGCAATCTGTAGAGAAAAAAAAAACTATGACTGACTTTAACAATATTTTTAAATAATTTTTTATTCAAATATGAGAAAATCTAGTTTTACTTAACCAACTTAACTATTTACATTAACTTGGTACTGAAGCAAAGTAATTTTATTTCACTGCATAAGTTTTCATATAGACTGAGTATACTGAACTGTATAGCCAATGTACTAAATCTTGATTTGGTTACAATAAAACGCTATTCAAGTCAATTCAATTGTATTGATAACTAGTTACAAAATGAAATGGGAGGCAATAGATTTGTTTTCAGGAATAACGTTTTATTTGGTGATTATATTTTTAATAATATTTGTGCTTAACGTCCGCCATTGCATGTTTTAGTGTGGTAAATGAGGCAAATGAGGAGGGTGGCGATCGCCACCCGTCTTGCTTCCACACAGTAAAGTACTATATTTTTTCAAACGTAGAACGTAATAATAATGCGTGGGGGGGGGGATCATACTTAGTTATGTTAACAAGAATGAACCAAACTACATCTATGTATGTTAATTAAAGAGTGTCATATGTAATACAAGTCAACACCTTCTTGTAAAAGTAGATCTAGATCTATCTAGCTAAAAGTCGACCAAGTTTTTAAGCAACATTAATTTATTCCAATCTGTTCTAATTCACAGTTGTTAAAATCATCATGGCTGGTGAAATAGTGCCTCCTCTCAAAGGACGGTTCTTTGGACCTTACAGTGAGGCTATTGGAATGCATAAGTTTGCCGTAGATAACTATGACAATGTAATGGATGAAGATGATGGAAATCTGAACTATGGATTTATTTTCGAACTGAGTGCTAATTGCATGACATACACAGATGCTGCATATGTGCTCCTCCGACTTGTGAAAGGAGATATGACTGGTGGGGACAGAAGGTGAGTGTCACACTTAGCCACAAAAATAGGAAAGATTTATAAATCTGCAAAAGTACTGAATTGAAAAAATCAAAATAAACAAAGTGCAGTCGCCGAGGAATATATGAGGAGACATTTTAGATTTAATAGTGGAAAGTCCAACGCAATGTCATCCACTGAATCCTTCAAAGCTGGAAAATTCTTAAAGCGTTATGCAAGTTTTAGCAGTACTAACTCCAGCACCAGCAGTACAGTGCCGGCAGCCACACGCTTCTCTCGTCAAGGGTCATGGTGCGGTAGCAACAGCCATGTGTCATCCTCATCACCTTCTGCACAGTCCTGGGACAATGGCGACAACTGCTGGGACCCCAACGCTGACGAGCGTGGTGTTGATGATCTGTATGTGATGCAGAGACATGAAGAGGAGGACCAGATGGAGGCAGCAGCCACAATCATAACCCCCACACCCCCGAGGAAAAGGATTAGGAGAAAATGTAAACGGCCGAGTCCTCATATAAATTTTGATCTCATGCGAATGATTACTGCAAGCATGGATGAGTGTGTTCCTCCGGATCACACGGTTCCGGCTGCCGACCTGGCGCCCTACCTCACATGCGACATGTGCAAGGGCTGGCTCCACAATGCTGTTTCTCTTAAGGAGTGCACACACAAGTACCGTCGGAGCTGCATTGTCTTACATTCCCAGAAGAGTCTTGACTGCCCTATGTGTGTAACCTCGCAATCCACCCCACAGACCCCACAATTAATATGAGGTGCGACCAGTGCTGCAGGACCTGGTGGACCTCATCCTCCCGGCCGTGGCTCACCGAGTGGCCGGCGAGGAGGCATTTTACCACGACTGCGGGCTGCCGTTCCCCCGCCCCACCGCCGCCGCAGCAGCCCCCACCGCCGCTCCACACAACCGCAGCAGGAACAGCCAGGGCAAGCAGCAGCAACAGACACTAGAAACCAAGATGCTCTCCGTCATACTTGAGTACAAAGGAACTTTTGATTCTGTTCACACCTTTCCTCCGCTGAAGAAGCGATTCCTTCGCGTCCCTGACGTCACTACAGTCGGCACGCTGCAGAAGTGGATCCGGCACAAGCTGGTGCTGGCGGACGACAATGAGGCATACTTGTTTGTCGACCTACACCTGTTGCACGAAAACCTTGACATGGCCACTGTGCAACGCCTCGTTTCCAACCACGATGACGACCAGATTGACGTGATGCTGCTGCATTACGCTGTCCTGCCCAAGAAGGAATATTGGTCAAAGATGAATGAAACACCACACTCCAGATCACCTGCTGGATCACCTGCCTCTGTTGTCATGGACACCAGGGATGATGATGATGATCATGATGATGATGATGTCATTGTGCTAGACTAAGTGCATCACATTGTCTAGTAAGAACACTACCATGATAGAATGAAATGCACCATTTTACTGGAGGTTAAAAAAAACTCCGCCCACCCATTTCAAGTTAAATAATTCTGTTAAAGTGGTGAGAAACTACATAGTCTATAGCCTAACATGATGAATAAACGTGGGAGAAAAGGTTATTATACGAGTGGGGGTAAACCTATAAAAATCTAAACCATTGAAATTCCATTAGTAAAGCACATTCATGTATATCTTAATATTTAAAAAAGCCACTTTAATTGACAGTTATTTCTTCTGCAATCAAATTTAAAAGCGCATGGACTTTTAGAAAATTTTAAAAGCAACTACTACTAATATTAATATTAGTGATTAATTTGGGTATGACTAAAACAAGCAAATTGAAACATCTGAAGAGTTTTTTTGTGAGCCAACTATAGACATTTATATATTTTTTGCATTTGATATGGAGTAATCGAATGTCAGCACTGACTTTGTTAGCTGTATTTGGTTTCAGAATAAATTTAAGCATTAACAGTGAAATAAGGCAATACAAGTGATGTATAAATATTGGTAGTGTTTATCATCAGCAACTTTTACACTTGCTGTCTCATCTTGTTAGCCTATTTGCTTGTGGTAGGGAAAAGTTGAGGCATTCTCACAGCTGCATGCCAATTTAGAAACTAAAGTTATATGCATTTATCGGTCCTGCTTGATTGGGTTTAATCTTTCTCAATTATGACATCAGCTCATACAATAATAGCAATCATGCCATAACATATTTCTGCTTTGCTCATCAATAAGATGATGCCAATTTTATAAAAAAAAGCTAGTGATATCTGAGAAAAGTTGAGATTAAAGAACACTATATGAATGTTGAATTACATACCGGGTCTGTAGATAGCTCACAAACTTACATGCTATCTTTATTAGTTATTTCGACTTGAAATAGTACACAGGTTCATGCCAAATTGATAGTTGGAATTATGTAACCAGTATAATGTCATTAAAAAAAATCAGAGCATTGTAAATGATAGTGATATTGCAGAAAAAATACTGTGTACATGTACTTTATCCTATCAAATTGTGCTTTGCATTTAAGAATGCATTTAAATAAATAATATGGTATAGATGATCAGTAGCATATGCATAATTCCATACTCCTAATATTTAAACATACAAACATCTCGGGTAAATATGTTATTCCGACCCATGATTAACAAAAAAGCAATACCTAACTAATAAAGTTGATGTTAAATAGATCCCAATTAATAAAGCCGGGATAACGGAAAACAAATTCCAACACTTTCATGCATAAACTCTCAGGGGAAGCTCTGTCAAAGGAAAATTCATCCTTGTAATTATAGAAATTACGCACAATTATTTTTTTAAATGCATCATTACAATGTATTCATCTTACATTGGCATGCGCTAATTCACACTTGATGATGGGTACCATATAAGTCTGCAAGGAGGCAACGCAGAGATATGAAGTCTCTTGAGTTGAAAGGGATATCTAATAAGTATTATTTGTAATTAATAAAACAATAACACATAACAGTGATAACTTCATAAAGTTGATATAAAATTAAGACATTTTAATATTGATTATGAATAAGTTAAATGCTGATTGCAATTTACTATTCATTACAACTAATTTTCCTTATATAATTTTGTGGTATGCATTGTCAGCATTTGTGTCATATGGTTTTGTGTTGCATTTATTTTTATTCCATGTATCACTTTGCAATTTCACTAAACCCTTTTCTGTCTCAGACCTTGTAAGTTGATTCAAGAGAAAGCAGGTGGTGTCATGTGGCATGAAAAACGGCCATGAATTATTTCCAATTTTCCATGCATGTAAGTTTATGGTACCTTAGATTAAACTCTAAGAAATATTAGACATTTTCCATATTTTTCTTTTAAATTGTATGTTTTTTCATGAAAAATACGCTGCAGGATAAAAATGGAATTGAGCTTCTTTTCAATAATTTCAAGATTATGTGGTGATTAATAAATCAATAGCTGGATAATCATTGGCTTGTTTAAAGTTCAATAAACCTCATTTTAACTAAGCAGGTTGTTATTAGGAATTCCTTATCAAGTGCTAATATAGCAATAATTGACTGAAAAGTGAAGTTTGTGTTGCGTGTAGAAGATAGTCATCAGGAAACAATTGTCTTTTGTTATTTCATGTCTGTAAGAGGTAAGTTAAGGTAAAACAGAGTTTTGGTTTTGTACATGTTCATTATGAATTTGATGGTGACTTTTTGAAGTGAGTTCTAAATCAAGAATCTACATTTCTTTTATCTGCATCTTGTTATCTGCATCTCTCTGCAATTGAACAAACAAATTTTCGTTATCATCACCTATTTCTTCTGACATTAATTGAAGTTATATGTGGACTTATTTTGAAGTATAATCCAGTTAAAGAGATAAAGATCATGTGACGCCCTACACTAATGTCCTTAAAAGGTCCCCCTTAAAAGAACACTTCAAATGCATATGATTAGGAGAAATAGTTCTCTACAGTAAAATAAGAATATATAAATAGGAAAATCCTGAGTTCAGGCTGCTGAGTTCCACAGATTACACTTATAATTGTAATAGTAACCATGTAAACATTTTCTTGAATAATGGTTATAACTTAGAATGAGCCTCAAATGCTATAAAAATGAACTATAATATCAAGAAAATACATACAGAACATTCTCAGACAAATCTCGTTTAAAGCTTCATGTCTTATATCAATTCAAAGCAGCTTCTGAAACCTGTATCACATCATCAAATTTATGACAATTACATCTCATTATATTATATGCTGTACTGAATGTTAATAAATACGTATTCTTTTTACACTGAAAAAAGAAGTTTGAAAATCCTGAAATACACTTGGCGTTTAAATGAAGATCACCCTGAGGACTTGAACCAAGCCTACAAATTGCATAGATCCTCCTCTCATACATTTTGTCCGAATCTGTTAAGAACTAGTGCAAGAAAAGTGGACACTGTGGAGAGCTGGTTTCTTCAGAGAAGTGGTCTGTGCTTTGATAACCCTAGATGGAGAAACCCCAAAGTCTATAAACCCTCCTGTGTTTCATGCTGGCGTGGTAAACACTGTGGTGTATAGAGATGTTGGGCTATTTATGAGATGTCAGCTGATGATGGTGGGAAAAAGATAATGAGGACACGAGTGGATGCTTAGCTCTTAACATGCATATTTTTTAATAAGAACTGGTTAATTGGTGATTATTTTCTAAGGATAGGATAATGTTAGACTAGATGAATTACAATGGAGTACCATACAGTTTTATGTAGTGTGCATTTAAATATCGATGATTAACCAGCTAGTACTTGCATGGAAACCATTTTATATTAATTTTGGTAATGAACATTCAAAATACTTGAAGTAACTAAATTAACCAGCTAATACCTACATATACACCATTTTATATTTATATTGGTAATGAACATTCAAAGTACTTAAAGTAGCTAAATCAAAAGCGTCAGAGAGCATGCATTGACTCATGGGCAATAAAGATATTTACTTTAACATGTTTACTTTGTAAATCACAGGAAAAATTCTTATTTTTATACGTAATATAAACAGTTTAACACATTTGAAGGTTGAGCTTGAAAAAGCATTGATTGTCTGAATATAAATGTCAAAAATAGACTTAAAATTGCCTTCTGGAAGGCACACTTTTCTTGGTAAAGTACAACATATTGAACACATGTAATAGTCACTAGGTATGTAAACGTATCAAATTTGAAGGTCATGTTTAAATCTGTATCCAAGCTGTATTAAGCTACATGTATTACAGAAAATGCCAAATACTGACCTAAAATGGCATCTTGGAAGGCACACTTGATTTGGTAAAGTGCTATTGAACACAGTTGATGGGGACTAGGTAATAGTAGTTATATAAACATATAAACATGGAGGGCATCTTTCAAGCTGGATTTAATTGAAACCATTGTACAGAATATAAAAAATTGGTCTGTATAAAATTGGCCTTCTAGAAGGCACACCTTTTTTGCCAAGAGCCCAAATCAAATTGCTTGGGTGCTGCCTCATAGGTTATAATTGTGTAAATGTTTTAACAAAATCGATTCATTATTAAATAACGTAGCTTGCCCAGATAAGAAGCAAACATATATAGATGGATACATACAGACATACAAACAACAAAATACCTTTGCTTCATCTCAAGCAATGCAATGAAGTAATAAAGTGATAATTGAAAAAATAAAATAAAAATAAAATAAAATAAAATTAAGCAAATTAAAATTGAATAGACAAAATTTGAAATTTTTATGTTTATTTTGAAAGGTAGTCTTTTCTGTAAAACTCGAACCTATATACTAGATTGGAAGAATATTATGATATTATAGTCAGTTGTATTTTAAACTCTCCTATTTTATATTTCCAATTACCATTGTATTTCCATTGGAAGAAGCAAATATATACATGCAATGTAATTATATAGCTTTAGTGAACCTATTTAATAATAATATAGAGAGAGAGATATAATTCTCTAGTGAAGATGGATGCATGTCCGAAATAAATTTATCTTTATTCTTATCATTATAAAATACAATAAAGTTGAATGATTTCAAAGATAATACCACAACATAAGCAGGGCAGCTGGATATATACAATGTGTGTATGAGAGGAATATCTACAGGAATATGCAATCATTAATAATAACAATAAAATTTGTCATTTATGTAATATGACATAAACGTAATGTACATTAAGTACATAAGTCACATAAACCATTGTTAATGTTTTAGTTAATGAGCACCTCATCACATGGAGTTAAGAGGATTACCATCATGGATAATCTTGATTAGGTTCCAGAGTTAGTGTATAAACATCCAAAGGTCAGTCTATTAATCTTTTTTTTAATGTCAGCAATTGAAAATGTAGAATAAATTGCAACTGTAGCAAATGTTTTTTGATTGTTTCCAAGATTTTCCATGTTTGTACTCATGTTTGGTAGAAAATTATAGCTGACAAGGTGTTGTCACAAGTTGTTGACTAAATGATATCATATTGACTTCCAGATATTTGTAAGCTCAAAAGACAATGCTTGTCTAGTCAATGGGAACACGCTCCAATTGAGCTACCAGTAAGGCAGTTTTTTTTTAAAATGCAATTTCAAGATCAAATTTGTTAGGAGGGATTTTTTATAATAGTATATTCTTTACAAAATTAAAAAGGCTAGTAATTGTGTCCAGGAGTGTATATTAGTCTGGATACAGTATGAAATTGTTGTCTCTGTCTCTAGAATCTTGTCATTTATAGTAAATTATGTCTTACTACAATACATGTATGCACATATTCAAATTAGACAAGTGTTATCAATTACCTTTGCATAATGGTGACATGAATTCAAAACGCTATAAAAAGGACTTTTTGTACTTAAAATAATGTGAGATAATAAGTTATAAAACGAAACTTACTCTTTGAAAAAGAAAAGTTTTAATCTAAATAGAATTTCTATATAAAGTTGGTATTTGTGGATGTCAGGTTGCTGACTTGCATAGTTACTTTTATAGAATTTACTTACATCATTTGTCTTTGCAAAACTGTCCACCTAAAAATTATACCATAGTGTGTTGTATAGATTTTTTCACATGTGTACATTTATTGTTACTTCTTTTCCTTAAAACTCTAATTGTGTTATACCCATTTTTTCTTCAATGACAGAATTATATTTCAGGACGAAAAAATTTAAAGAACATTTTTTTCGGTTTGTCAGAATTATATCCAGGATAATCTATTCGTACACTAACCTGGATATATTGAATTTGATGTGAGAGGATAAAGTTAATTGTTGCAAAGCCATGAATTTATGATTTTGTAATTTCATGTACCATTTAGTGGTATAAAACATCTAACAAAACACACATAAACACCTACTACAAAAATACATGAAGTTATCAATAACGAAATGTTACGTATAATCTCTGAACATTTTACAAAAATGGGAGTTCAAAGTTATAATACTTGTTTATGATTCATCTTACAGCGACCAACATAATGCATAAATTACAACTTGTAGGAGTGAGTGGGGGTTGCTATAGGGTTATGAGACAATGCAGTGTTTCTCAATTCACAAACATGGTATATGCACAGATGTGACCATTAAGGAAGGGTGGTCGTCAAAATACATGTTTTTACTACTTCATTCGCGCTTCGAGGATTAGAATTAAGCATTAAATTTCTTTCTTTTGACATTATGCAGAGTCTGTAACATGTTAATTTTTGAAGTCAAATAGTTTAAAACCTGCTTTATCAAGTGTTTTATGATGGCAAGCAATGCTAATTACCTACCAGGTATGAAATGTAATTATTAAAGCTTTTCAAATGAAGAGGGTGTGGGAAAATACTTATATGTCTGTAATTAACATATTAACACAACCAGAAAACTAAAAATGAACATCATATGCATAGAGATCAGGAAAAAGTTAAACATCATTTGATGTCACATGTATGCACATAAAGTTTAGCTTTCACTGGCTGAAATGTTCAATACTTTTAATAAGTTTAGTTTTCATCTAAGATGTTCATTATTTATATGAATAAAATAGTTAGCAACACACAGAAGCTTTAATTAGGTCAACTAGTTTTTCTTTAACCTATTAGCCATGAAGTGTGACGTCATCTGATATATATTAGATTCATATATCAGTAGATGAATATCCAATACATCATACGAGTTTTCATCATGCATGCAGTTCCAGGCCATGTATATTTTAGGGGTCCCCGATAAATAAGCCCTATTTTTGAACTACATTAACTGACTTAATAGATATGATAAGCATAAATTTTAAAGTGCAAAATCATTATTTTTGGAATGTCTCACCGGAAAGCTATTTCATGCAGAGTTTGGGAAATTGAAGAAACTGTTAAGATAAAAGTAAATTTATGCTATTAAATTCAAAATTATAGTCTTTGGTCATCTCTTTTCCTGTCAAGAAATTTTGTCAAGCTTCTGTATCTGGTAAAGGAATATTGTTATCTTTCAGTGCTTGAATCACATATGGGAGCATGGCGTGAGTGGCGATGATGTTAGCATTGGAAGGTTGTGGCAGCAGGCACCTGCTCAGGCTGTTCCTTGGCGTCATCCTGACCACCACAGGTAAAGTACTAGTGGTGTATCAAATCTTAAACTTGTCAGACGATATTGCAAGTTAACAAGTTAACGTTGTGTTATCAAGGGAAGTTATATGTAAAAGTCTTTGATTTTGGCTTATTAGTTGTCGACACATTAGTATTCTTCTGTTTGT
>CM032669.1:45042490-45063499 GCA_019095985.1 Streblospio benedicti
AAAAGTGTTGCCAAAGGACAATACCAGATGTAAATTGTGATTTTTTTGTGAGTGAAGAATTATTCAGAAATTAATTCAATATTCAAATTTACGAGACAGATGGCAGAAAACAATTTATAACTAAAATTAGTCTAACATGGATCTATTATAGTGTTATATATACATGTATACATATAATTTTTCAACTTTGAAGATACATATAAGTGGGAATATAAAACAATAAAAAGGCAATTAGAATGATTTGTTGCATGTTATGTGATCAAGGTTGCACTGAAATAAGGTATTGACAGATGTCGTGGAGTGGCATTGAACACATGGCTGGGATATAATTATCCTCTTTCTTTAATTAGTTTGGCTTTCTTATTTTATTTATGTTTAATGGAACCAGAAAGCTTTGTCTTAACTTAGATTTTGGTTTGGGGATTAGAAACAGCAAAATTAGATGTTTTGATGGATATAATTTTTTCAAGCAACTTATTTTGATTTTTAAGAAAATCATGTAAGGATAACATAATACAAATATTTTAGGTGGATTAATTAATTGGCTTGGGACTAAGTAATTAAATGACGGATGAGGATTCCTTCTCAAAGTCTATAGGACTTTATAGGTGCTACAGTGGTAGTGGTCCAGGGTTTGAGTCCCGGTAGAGACTATGTGATATAGCCTTATAGACTTGGAGAAAGAAACCTCATGTGTCAAAATAAAATTATTGTTTAACAAGTCTTTTGATAATCAAAATCAAAGGAATATATGGATGGCCATTTTTAGGTTTACATCTATGATATAAATGATGTCACAAAATTATCACAAAATTATGATGAAGAAGGATTTATTTGTAGGAATTTATATTTTAAAGAATATTTGTGAGGGTAGAACATGTAAGTTGAACGTGCCATGCATGTGTGGACTACAGCGGACTTTGATTCCCACATGGATTTGCAATTACTTGATGCTTTGTTATCTGATAGTCTGTGTCATTATTCGTGTGTTTAGATTTAAATAATTACTGCACATTGTATAGTGTGATGTCATTTAAGAATTTGTATGATTTGTGACTAGATCCAACAAATATGTACATCTGATATACAGCGGAACCCTATTTAACCATGTAAAAAAGTTCAAGTATAGATTATCATTTTCAGGTGTTCTCATCAGATGCAAGTTTTGTTTTTATTTCAACTGTTTTGTGGACTTTAAGAATTAAGAAAAATACTGTGAAAAAGATGTAGAAAATAGACAAATAATGTTCATAAATTTGGTGGTTTCCCAGTCACAAATTCTGCAAAACAAGCTTATGGCAATAGGATAGCTTATGAAATGAGCACTTGGATAAATGATGATGTAAGGATGACTACAATTGATTGAATTAGGGATAAATTAGAAAAAGTTAGACTTTGTCTTTTGTGGAATAGCATCATGAAGTCTGCACATGACAGCCTGTATCAGATCTTGATTGTCTATTTTATGGGTAGGTATAGGATTTTTAATGAAATGTTTTTCATATTACTATACATATACCAAAGGAAATGTTCTTTCCCACTTGGCTGCTCAGATTGCTCATGCTTGCCACAAGGCTTAATGTTGAGCTTTTAACAATATCATGTCAGCGGTTACCTAGCCCTGTTAGTAACATTGACATAGTTTTGACTAATTCTATGAATAGTTGGGTGCCCAGACTATATTCTATGCATTTTGGACAATGCATACCTTATTCCATGCATTTTGGACAATGCATACCTTCTTCCTGAAAATCGTTGAATTCCAAAGCAATAGTTGTCTATAAACATTGGCATGTGTGTCCTTATATGTGAAAGTTGAGCATAAGTAATTTGGTAGATGCATATATTTCCAGTGGGTTCCAGCAGTCCCTGTCCTTCCCTCAACACAGAGGTGGATGAACACACACCCATAGGTGAACTATTTACGTCCATATACTTTTAGTATTGCATTTATTTACCATTTTTCATAGAATAAATGGAGAACACATTAATTTAGTAATACCAATGCAATATCGATAAGAAAGGAATAGTTTTCATCTATTATACTTTATCTTTGAATGATACAATAATGATAGACCAGTTGGGTCAGTGATTAAATCTTGACATGCATGTTTCAGTCTTGTGCATGTTGAAGAAGAATTAAGTATTCTTTGTGATAATAGTAATCGTGAATAACATGGTGGTTATTGAAGATGCAATTTAGTGTTAAATAATACAATGTGTTGAATCAAAATGAATATATTACTTTACAAATCATAATTTTCATGTTTTAATACAATATTTTAATCATTTCAGTTGAATTTTGCGATAGGAATAACGGTCAATAAAAAGATATTGCCATCAGTTGCCATGAAAGTCTTGCCATTAACTCCTACTACAGATTTTTCTTGCACTTTTAACATTTTATGATTAAAATATTTTGTGAAAGTTAAAATCTCAACAACTGGAATTCTTCATTTTTTACAAGAGTGCTTTGCACGAGTGATAAATTTCACCATTCTTGTCACAAAGGTTTTTTTGAAGAAATTTTTTGACTTAGACCATGATTTTAATTTCAGGTACCGTCTTATTTATTTTTACGACTGCTGCCCATAAGATCAAACTCGAACCACAGGATCCAGAATTTTCCTCTTATTTGACACTGAGGCAGACCAATTTGGATCGATATGAAGTACTACTGAATGCTGACTTGGACCTCAATGTCATCAACCCCACTTCTACACCAGTAATAACATACTCTATTTAGTTTTAATTAGTTTTGTCACTCATACATATTTGTCTTTAATTGCTTGTCAGAATTATTCAGTACTTACCAGGGTAAATTTCGAAAGCAAGAATGGAAATTATTGCATCCTTGCACACGAGGTGCATGTATATGGCTGAAGAAAAAAAAGTTTTTAGTCTGTTTTTTTTTAACCTGATCAGAGTTTTTTAAGTCCTAAAACTTTAATGAACATACCCTTACGTGATGTATGTATGACAATTGAAAAATGATATATGAGATATAATTTTAACCTGGACCAAATAAATGTTAATGCTCAAAGTAATAGAAAAATCTGCATTGATATGGCCTGTGAAGAATAACATTCTAAACCACCATTATTGCTATTATTATATATTGTTTTTGAATGCCATGTTACTGTTTTTTCTTCAGCGGCCCATGACATATGAACGAGTAACATGCCCTGAGACCAGTGCTGCCACCTACACGGCGGAGCAGCGTGCAGTGAGGCGTGCCGTGCTGTTCAGGTTGCAGTGTGAGATTGCAGTGTCCAACACCAACATACAGGTATGCAAGCTCACAAGTTACTGCTTCATAGTTGATGTCATTGTCATTGTTGTTATCATCATGAATGTCAAATTGGTTTCATTTTTTTTAAATTTCTAAACCAAAATCTTCAACTTGTGTGTAAATGTTTTCATGAAACAAGGATATTATAATACCGAGACTTCTCAATATTATGTCTCATAAGACTAAGCCCATGCTCACATAATAAGAGATGAGGCTATGAGGCATTGTAGCGACTGGCGATTATGTGTTCACATACAAGGCAATTTTGACACAATTTCTGATAGGAATTTTATGCGATAGAAAGAAAGAGAACATAAATGGCATCCAAAATTCATTTGAGTGATGGGCAATTCTTCTGCTATACGGAAAATATCCGCTGCACTACAATGTGAATCCTGCAATTCAATTATACATGATCTATATCACCCCATTTCTACAATGAATGTAGACTGAAGTAAATCATCAATGTATTTCATTACCTTGGACTGCTGTATGTTTCAGGTGAACTCTGAGGTGATTGTTGCTGTGCGAGATGTCAATGACAAGGTGCCTGTCTTCCTCTGTGCTCCATACTCTAAGGCTATCAGTGAGGTACGTTACAGACGATATGGTCTAAGACAAGTCTGTATGCAACCTGTTCAACTAGAAAAATAGAGTAGAATAAAGAAATTGACTTTCCAATCAGCTCATTCCATGGGGCATACACGTTGACTTTATTTGCAAGGAAGTTCCCAAAAGACTCTACATGCTCAAGCAGCAGAAAAGGCACATAATATATTTTTTAAATCTATTTTAAGGTAAAATAATTCAACAAACCTTGCAAGGATAACTTCCCTTCATTAGGAAACGTGGATATTTGTGAGACATACCATAGACATACCATGTTTGAAATATTTTTCTTTCTGATAAAAGAGTAATTAATTTTTGTCATGACGAGAACTGGTCACCTTTTAGGTCTGTGTGCATATTAGCCCCCCCCATATTACAGAGTGGGTTGGCACTTTGTATGAATAAATAGCCAAATAAAAATCTTTAATTTTCGTGCTTTCAACAATTCATCAGACCTTGAAGCTGGCTACAGTTGTATCATGAAGTTTGAAGTTCTGATGAAATGCTGAACATGCTGAAGGCACGAAATGCACGAAGAATAGAATTAATCTATCATGTTTAACGTTATAAAAGGCTTTTTCTTTTGCCATTTATTCATGCATAGCGTCATGGTACAATCTGCTAAACAAACATTTTAAAAAGTATTTTGTATGTTACAGTTGACACCTGTATCAACCACTGTGTTCACTTTGCGAGGCCTCGCTGCAGATTTGGACATAGATGGAGGGATAGCGTCCTACCACATACAGGTACAACCACCTCCAAAGAATTTATCTTCGAAGAGAGTTTTAGTGTTATTGTTTCAGGAAAAGTATTATGGTTTGTTTAAAAATGCTTTCTGTGCGAAAGAGTCTGATGTATTATCAGAACTAAAATGAATTACATATATTTTGATACAATTACTAAATGCCTTTATGTAAACGTTATTGACATCTGAGCCATGAAAAGAAATTTTCGTACATAGATACAAGTACCATTATGTTAACTTACTCTTTCAGTCTGGTGGCTCTGGAATGTTTGGTATATCGGGTGCTGCATCAGATGGGTACATTGTGGTTACAGGAGAGCTAGACTATGACCGTGGTCAGAGAAACTACTCACTCAACATCACTGTCACAGTAAGTTCTAGGTGCTTAGTATCCTTGAGTTTGTGGTGTGGTGAGTAATTTGCAAGATAATTTAGAATTGCAAGATTTTGTGTGACTCAAATGAAAAGAGATTTGGATTATTGGCTTTGTGTATGCACATATCAGGTTTCTACCTAGCTCAGTCACTGATCAGAAGAGCCAATTGGATGTTGACTATACTGACCATTAAGGGATCAATGGATTTGGTTTCAGGACCTGGGTGACCCTCCACTGACAAGCTGGACACTGCTGACTCTCACACTGACTGATGCTGATGACCAGAGCCCTCAGTTTGACCACCATGTCCACTATCTCAGCCTACCAGACCAGGTAAGATACATTGTATTAACAAGTGTTTTATGTGGATCAGATGACATTGTTGTGTTGAATTGATCCAGTATGGTTAAGGAATGCCATTTTGTATTCTATTACGCCATGCTACAGTATTCATGTTTAATTACATTACAGTTAAGTGCTACATATTGTTAAAGAAATTCATTCGTGGTTTATAGAGCATCTTTATGATAACTTTCATCAAAATGGGAAGTATGAATGAATACAACAAAACAGTATTTTTTGGATCCTGTTTTGCAGGATGAGAGCATTATTGGTGTAGCGTACAGTGCAGAGCCTCCACTACATGCTGCAGATATGGATGTGGGACTCAACACTACAGTGTTGTATGCTCTACACAATGGTAGGTGTGGGTGTTGAGTGAATTTATTATTTGGTAGGAGACCTATGATCATGTTTACTTGGTGAGCACTATGCCACATGACACTAGACATAACTTTAATATTTTCATTATAATGATTTTTTCAGGTGAGAGTAATGTCATGACGTACTTATCTGTAACGGCACAGGGAGAAATAGTACCAGTGCGAAAACTTCAAAGAGAACTCACACCACAGCTAGTACTAAATGTTAAGGTAAATACCTCTTGTATGAGGAGGAAAAAAATTCTTTCAATGACACTGGAATCAAGAAATAAGAATCACATCAAACTAGTTGTAGTTTAATGTTTTATTTGGATTACTACAAGATGCAGAGATCTCAAGTTTGCAGGAAATATGTATAATTAGTTTTGTTTTGCATAATGAAAGATAATAAATATCTATGGTGCAATAAACTTCAAAATTACACTTATAACAGTTGAACCACATTTCTAAGCTAAACGAAAATAGAATGCCAATAAAGGCCTAATGAAGTGTAGGCCCCATGTAGACTGGGCCGACCATGAGCAATAAAGCCAGCCCCATCAAATAGTAGTTTGTGCATGATATTGTCACCACTGATAACTACTCCGAATCCTCTTCTATTTTTTAAATAAGATATGTTTCTTATATAACAAATTGTAAATTAAATGACTAATAGCAAAGGTCAAACTAAAGATTATGTTTGTGCATACATACTGCAGGCCTATCAGTCTGATCATCCTGAAACAAGATACGCAATGGCAACAGTGATTGTCACAGTGACACCGCGCAACATTCACCGACCAGAGTTCATCGCAGACGTGTATGAGGCCCAGATAGTGGAGAATGCGCCCTCGGGCACCCTGGTGGTCACTGTGACCGCTGTGGACAGGGATGAGGTGAGTGAGAGGGCGGATGGTGGGGACAGATGCAAGTGGCAGACGAGAATATGGTAACCAAGGTATTCAGAATCCATGCGATCAGTGTTTAAGGACTGAGGATGTGTTTGCTCGGTATTTCAAGATACACCATTTAGGATTCCACATTGTATTGTATAATCCTCTTACTGTACTGGTCCCTGTGATGTATGCCTCTACCACAGAGCATTAAGCCTGTCTACCTTTGAATTTATCACTAGAATAGTCATATGTATACTGAAAACGCAAGTCAATCATGTTGTTCTGCGTCTAAATTATGATGTATTGAAATTTTCCTTGCAGGGTACAGATGGCCTATTTGTGTATAAACTCTTGGGAGATGAAGCTGTGTTTGGCATCAACCCAGCCTCAGGTGCGGTGTATGTGAACAATGGAGCAAGGCTAGATCGTGAAACACAGGATATATATAACATACATGTAAGTGCAGATAATAGCCTTAGAGTGTCACATGATTTACATTATATCAATTGTTTGTCCAAAAGATGTCTAAAGGATATTTGTGATTATATCAATGCACTGGATACATCATAATACTCAAAAATAAGGTTCCAATATCCCGTTTTTAAATCTTATTGGTATATCTCTTTTTTTTTATCTGTAATGTGTTTTTCCCAAGCTTGCTTGTGAAATTAATTTTAATCTATATAGACAACAGACCGACAGGATTAAAACCTGTTTTTATCTGTGAATGTATATTCGGTCCATCGTTTGTTCCATTATTCATGATTTAAAAAAGAAAATTAGATACCTATTGGAACCATTATTTTGCTCTACGGCGAGGCTTTTGCTGTTTTCTCAACAGCTTCTTCGGGCTGTTTCCTATATATAAAAAGTTGACTTAATGTGCTTCAATGTGCTGAGTAGGGAAGAGACAGTTAGAAAATGTTGGTTTTTATACTTCTTATTCTGTGTGATTGGACACAATAAATTTCGGGTGATTTACTTTATTAACATCTATTCCGACGTTTCGACACGTAAGTTAGTTTTTAGTTTAGGTTTTAGGCTATTTCTTGATCATTACTTTTTTATAAATTGTTACATATTCCTTACGTGTCCAAACGTCGGAATAGATATTAATAAATTAAATTACCCGAAATTTATTGTCTCCAAACACACAGAATAAGATGTATAAAAACCAACAATGAGACCATCTGTGTCGTCTAAAATAAAACAAATTGCTAAAGTTAGAAAATGAAGATGAAATTTGGTTTTGATATGATTGTAGGTATATGCCATGGAGTCAGAATCTGCAGACCGCTGGCTCAGCAGTAACAATGCCACTGTCACCATCACACTCTTGGATGTTAACGATAACTCTCCTAAGTTCACACGGGAGGAGTATAACTTCACTGTCAGGGAAAATTTACCAATAAATACAACGATTGGCGAGGTATGTTGTTGTGACTCGTTTGTAATGTTCTACCATATGGCTCTGAATGAGAGGTAATCTATCAGTGCAATAAATGGCTAGGTACATTGCGGTCTTTATGCCCACATTCTTTCTTTGATGTCATTCAGGTGCAAGCTGTGGACGCTGACCTAGGCACAAATGGATTGGTCCACTACAGCTTTGTCTTTGGAACAGCGAATGGTCGGTCGGTGTTTGGAGTGGACCAGACCAGTGGTGGGGTGTCAGTTTTAGCTCTGCCCACAATGGGTACCTACACATTGGGCCTGATGGCACATGACAATCCTGTGAATGGGCAGCGGCAAAGGTGAGAATGAAATCAGCTCTTTCTGTGTTATGCAGATATGCAAGATAGTTAAAAAGTGAAAAGCCCATAAAGAATTACAAGTTTTAAAATCCAGCTGTAGTTTTTTTTATATGAACTTTGATAGCCATTCAAATATATTTTAGATTGTTTATTAGCATTAAAAGTTGTAAACTGGACTGTCGTGTTCTCTGGACTGTCTTGTGACCACTGTGCACTTCTTAAAGAAAATAAAGGAAAGATGAAAACAAAAAATAGAAATTAGTAGTTGTACCACTTTCTGTACTATGAACATGTTGTCTGCAGCAGGACTGAAAAGACAACAGGTGTGCTCTGCCAAATATTGAAAAGACTTAAGTGATTAAGACTCACCAACAGGAGTTATTTGACACCTGAAGTGCACATCTAGGTCTGCCATTGCTTCTGTGACCATTATTGTCCTGCCTGTGCTAGTGTATATTTTATTTTGGCTCACATTTCTTTTGTTACAGGTCCACTGTCGTCATGATGAACATCATGGTGATATCGGCCAATGTGGCAAAGCCAGCTTTCATAGGCATGCCCTATGTAGTGGAGGTAGCTGAGAATGCAGCTTTGGGCACCACTGTACTCACCATACAGGTAGAAGGAGGTTCTTACTCAGAGGCAGATTTGGGGGTGTAGGGGGCACTTGCCCCTCTCCCCTTTCTTTTTTTCATCTAAAAAATGTTATTTTCTTGGAGTTATTGGCATGTCTGCTAGCTTTCATGCATACACAATCCATGATTTTTTTTTCTGAAAACCTGGATTAGATGGTTGTATGAAGTGTATATTAATCTGACTCTGGCAGTAGATCATACGATGCACTTGCTAGGTTATTATCTATAAGTTACAGAATTTTAACACAATTCCACAGACCTATGTAGATATGTTCTTAAAGAAACTGTCTCATTTTATAATAACTTGTCTAGCCCTGTATTTGCATGTTTTATAGATGCTCCGAAGGCCTTTGATAGGGTTAATCATTGGCACTTATTCCATAAACTTTTAAACATAGATGTGCCTAAACTTGTTGTAAGAATACTGATGGTTTGGTATACTATGCAATCTTTTATTGTAAAATGGGACAATGTATTGTCTAAACCGTTTACTGTATGTAATGGGGTCCGTCAAGGAGGCGTTTTATCTCCCCTGCTTTTTAATATATTCATTGAAGATTTAAGTGTAAATCTAGTCAAGTCTGGTATCGGTTGTCATGTTAATGACACGTGTATTAATCACTTGAACTACGCTGATGACTGTGTTCTGTTGGCACCCTCTGTGGTTGCGCTTCATTCACTTATAACAGTTTGCTGCTGACAATGAAATGTTGTATAACAATAAGAAGACCGTTTGTATGGCTTTTTATCCCAAAACTTTTGATAAAGGTTTTTGTGTACAGCAAGAAGTGTTCTTGAATGATGTAACTTTGCAATGGACTAGTCAACATAAGTGCCTTGGCATATTTATTGATAACAAACTTTTTGATAATTGTGATATAAATAGGCAACTTCGAGCTTTCTATGCTAGAGGTAATATGTTAATAAGAAAGTTTTCTAAATGTGATGATGATAAAAAGAAAATGATATTCAAGGCTTACTGCTCAAACATGTATGGCAGTCATTTATGGAGTAATTTTACAGTCAATTGTCTATGTAAAGTTAAGACTGCCTATAATAATGTTGTTAGATTGCTATTTAGACTTAAATGTGATCACTGTATGTCCTCTTTCTATGTTTTATCAGGAATTCATAATTTTGACAGTTTAGCGAGAACCTACATCAGTAGTTTTATCTGCCGACTTACAAATAGTGGTAACCCTCTAGTTAACACCATCTGTAGCTGTTCGTATTTTATCTTTAAAAGCAATCTTTTTAAAATGTGGATAAAAAAGCTTACAATTTGTGATAAAACATATATTGTCTTTTAATCGCTTTCCTTTTGTATTACTGGTTGTATTGTTGGTGTTTTTTATTTATCTTTTATTTTATATACTTTTTATTTTCATATGGGTTCACTTTTACTTGTAAGAAGTGGCTACCTGAAATATAGATTATTATTTATTATTATTATAATTCAATTTTACTCTCACTTTTCTTGCAAGCAAGCTCCTACCACTGTATTTATATAGCTGAAGACACAGCTTCCATTTTGCTATATCAAGTGGCCCTGACGGGACTCGAACTCACGACCCCAAGGTTTTTAGACCAGAATGATACCATCACCCCAAGCAGCGGGCAATTAGGCTGTTATTATTTGATTATTTGATTAGTCTATTATACTTAGATAAATTTCTACTTTTTCTCGCAGGCATTTGACCCAGACCGAGGATCTACGTTGACCTTTGGTGTGGGG
The DNA here is from genome assembly GCA_019095985.1 of Streblospio benedicti. Classification (NCBI taxonomy): domain Eukaryota; kingdom Metazoa; phylum Annelida; class Polychaeta; order Spionida; family Spionidae; genus Streblospio; species Streblospio benedicti. The sequence goes on from CM032669.1 coordinate 45,053,237, forward strand.
GATCAGGATGCTGAGCTCGGTGTAAACCCTGACCTGGGTTCAGTCACAGTGAAGAGGTCATTGGACAGAGAACAAAGGTCAAACTTCAATGTCACAGTCTTTGTCACCGATGGAATACATGTAAGTGGCAATATTTAGTCTTTCTCAAAAGCAAATGATTACAAATAGAATAGCATTTTATCAAGAAATTAAAATTTCTGTATTCCTAGCAATTAAAGCCCATTAAAAAGCCCATTACAGCCCATTAAAGTGCTCAAATACAAGCCCAGGGGCTCACATATTGGGAAAACATTTCACTTTCTAATGGCCAAACATTTTTTTTGTTTATAAGCCGACGGGCTTCAATGATAGGGATACAGTATATATTACCTTAATATGTCTCATAATGTCTGAAACACAAGGTGTTCTTAAAAGAGAAGTATCCACATGGACAGATTGTAGTGTATATAATTGTATTTGTCTAGGTGACATCCGCTGTTGTCATGGTGACAGTTCTGGATGTGAATGACAATGCGCCTCAATTCCTCCACCAGCCCTACAGGTTCCTGGTGAGGGAGAACACACCTCCTGGAGGCATCGGTCACGTGCAGGTGAGCAAAACGTTCTCTCTAACCGTTCATAATGCATTGTCATATTTGAAGTTGACCAGAATTGGCGCCTAAAGTGATTTCATATAGTATTTGAATTGAATTCTATTTGCCATGATTACAGGTGACAGATGCTGACAGTGGTATAAATGGACGTGTGGAACTTTCAATTGTTGAGGAATGGTGAGTATTTCACCTACTGCCAGTTCAGTATGAAGTTTGGTTTAGAACTTGTTTTGTGATGAAATCAATACAATTTGTACTTATTTTGCATAATGTGATAATCGATGGACGATTGTGTTTCAATGCTATTAAAAAATTGTATTTTGTTTTTTTTACTTCTATAACATATTACTGAGATATTGGGTAGAACATTATCATATCTATGGCTGTATATGCTGGTGGAAATATAGTAGTCAGTGCTTATTAAACATTATGATCTCGAACATGCACAAATTCATGTAACATACTTAGTACAGCTAAAGAATGATTTCATTTCTCTAACTTTAAAAAGAATTCACAAGTTATTGAACAAGTATCACAAGATTGCTGCAAGTGCTACAAGTACATGTATATGCGGAAGTTATTTTGGAATTAATAATTTCCATCTCATGTTATCTCAGGGCACAAAAGCTATTTGAAATTGAACAAACAACAGCCACGTTACGAACACGCGTTGCTCTGGACCGTGAGACTAGTGCCGCCTACATGTTGACAGTGGAAGCTCGCGACCGTGGATCACCAGCTTTGTGGGACACTGCTATCGTCATGGTAACTTATAGGTTAATTTATTCATAATGTCTTCAATGTTAGTTTGTATAAAATGTTATAAACAAAGGACATGTATTTGCGTTTTAAAGTAGAATAATATTCAATATATGTGAGTTCAATAATGATCCTCGCCACTAAATGATGCAAGACTGCTAGCAAATAATATAATGCACAACAAGTTATAAGTAACTTAAACTCTCTATATTCTATCAAGCTTGTTTCTGGCATATGACAGTGGAAATTTCGGTTCTCAAGGGTGTAGGGATATCAGTAAAACATTTGAGATAGCCAATATTTGAGATAACCTATATATGTAATTGATGTGGTTGAAGGGAAATGAAACTAACCTCAAGATAAAAGAAAATTTGAGCTAGGCAATATCAAGATAACGAGCTCTAATGTACGTTAATCCTATGCCATGTTATAGGTGACTGTTGAGGATACTAATGACAATGGACCTGTTTTCACCACACAATCTTATTATGCATCAGTACCAGAAGGGATGGAGAAGGCTTTTGTAGTAAAATTACAGGTAGGTTCTAAATGATCTAAAGATGATAGTGAAAATTCATATTTTAATGCATTTGTTTTGTTTCTTTGTTTTTGTTTATTTTGCCAATGAGAAACAAATGCACCCGTAGCTATTATCTAAGTATAAGTAATGATAATAAATGAAGCTGTACACCAATTGCTACTCATTTGCAACATGCCAATTACACAGATACTTGATTATATTTGTCTTAACTGTTGCAGGCATTTGACATTGATATGGGTGTGAACGCGGATGTGCGCTATGACCTTCAGGCGACCTCCACGGCCTCAGCCTTCACAATTGATTCTGAAACTGGAGATATGAAGACTGCACGATCACTTGATCGAGACACCATGGGTGAGATATATTGTTCAATATTGAATAAAGTAGAAAACTACAGACAAATGTATGAGGTATCCAATGATGAGCATGTGGTACTCTACGTGCAGGTGGAGGTGAACTTGAGGTGCGTGTTGTGGCCTATAACCGTGTGCCGTATGAAAACTCTGCAGCAGAGAATGCTACAGCCACTGTCAAAGTGACTGTCCTGGTGAGAAATAATTCCACTACTTTCATTGATAGCTATCCACATGTCCATTTCTATTGAACATTTTCCCTCAACAGTTATTTCTCGATTAGTAAATGTATTTACACTCAAAGTTGACAACAACTGAAATTTAGTGATATTTTACAAATGTTATTACCTGTTGGAGATCATCATTTTAAGATGCTGTTGCTATTTTCATGTGTGTTCCAGGATAAGAATGACCACTCGGCTATGTTCACAATGTCTCAGTATGTGTTCTCTGTGAAGGAAAATGTACCTATCGGACATATCATTGGAAGGTATAAGACAATTATAAACAAATTGAGGCAACCATTAAATGTATCTTAAATTGCAGGGGGCCTATTATGGTATGTATTTTATATCAGTTGCGAGTCACAATCAACAGCCCCACTTTGAAATCATAGGCCAGGCCCCCACTAAACCTTAATTAGGCACTGATTTGAATAATTTATTTGGGTTTTGGGCCAGGTTGTTAGCCCCAAAACAAACAAACAAACATTGAGCATTCTGGCTGCTGAGAAGTAATATCTGTTCATTATAAAAATACGTTTTCAGGGTTTCAGCATATGATGCTGATTCTAGCCCTGATCACCGGCAGTTGCATTATTGGCTGCTGCACCCTCCAATGACACAGCTTGGTACTCAAATGTTTTCTATCGAGGCTGATTCTGGAATTCTTCATCTACAGACTCCACTCTCATTGGCCAATTTAGAAGGAATCACCAGCAACCAAGGTTTGATTATTTGCATTTGTGTACATTTGTGAGGGTTTACAGGGTTGGCAATATACAACTTGTACGGTTTTAGACTTTTATATGAAACATACAACTTTTTTCCAGATGGTTGCATACAACTTACGAGTTTATAAGTTTTATTTTAATTTCAAAAGACAACTTTCCCTCAAGAATGTTCCGCATTATTAAGAACATTTCTTTAAATACACCTTACAACTTCTCTAGTCTTTAATTACAACTAAGTTACTTAAATTTTTTTGTCCCAATATACAGCTTAAAATTTCCTGTAAACCTCCACCCCCACAACATTATAGACAGACATGTACATGTTATTTTCTCTCTAACACAATAAGAATAGTAGTAGTATGTGTTACCCATTGCACTATAAGCTCCTTTGATTATTCGAAGTGAGAAATGGTTGCTCTTATAGATATTTCTACATATTTCTAAGCCATATAAATAGAATATTTTTTGCTATGATTTAAAAAGTAAGGATACAAATGCATATTTTAAACATTGTATTTCTAGATAGATCTGAAGACATGGTGGTAGAGTTGACAGTAGCTGCCAGTGACTTAGTTCCTTTTCTTGGAAATGAAGATATCAAGAATGTCACTGCAAAGGTGAAAGTCATAATTGAAGATGTTAATGATCATGCGCCAACATTTCCAAAAGGTAACAAACTAACAATGCTCTGATGTTTTACAGACATTTCATTCAGTCATTTGCGTTACTATTATGTATTTTTAAGGGAATGTTTACACCATTCACAGCCAGTAAAATCTCGGTTCTGATTAATTCTAGAACCATGAAAGAATGTTGTCTATACTTTCTACTTCCAGAAATATTAGAATCAAGAATATTGTGATAAGATTTGCATGTATATAGCATTTGGTTCCAGTCATTATCCTTGCAGTATTTCATATTGCAGAACTATTCACTGTAGGCATTATGCTTTCAGCACTATACGTTGTGAATGTATCAGAGAACGAAGCTGTCAACACCAGCCTTGTGCCTCATGATTTTTCTGCTTTTGATGCAGACCAAGGGCACAATGCTAGGCTCACTTATTCCTTGCAAAACAATATGGTAAGCTAGAAAGTGTTTACACCTCTTGTACTTGTATTGATATGTGCGCTGCAAACTACATGTACTCAAAAATGCAATTCATGATATCAAACTCAGTGAATGTACTTTTAAATCACAAAGTGTCTACATCTGTAGAGTATGTTTGCCATCGATGGGTCCACCGGTGAATTGTGGGCTTTAAACAAGCTGGATGCTGACTCAGAGTTGGGAGCCAGCAGCTTCTCTTTGGTTGTCATAGCAACAGACAGTGGTACTCCTCGACTCTCCGGGTGAGCTCAAAATAATTGCTTCTGTAGTCGCACAGGCAATTGACTGTCAGATAAAAATACACTTGACTTATCAAATGAATCAATGTGATTTTATTATGCATTTGACTAAATAGGTCTGCTCTGGTAGAGATTCAAGTGACCAACATCAATGACAACGCACCTCGCTTCAGCCAATCAGAGTATAGAGTACAGGTGCGTGAGGATGAACCAATTGGCAGTGCTGTTACTGAAGTGTCAGCAGTGGATGCAGATGGGGATGAACTCGTGTATAGCCTTCATGATGGTCCAGGTCAGTATCTTGGATATGATAATGCAACGTTACATATGTAGATGTATTGAAGATTCGTAGTATCCAAATCATTCTTGCGGGATAAATATTATTACTACTGGTAGTATCAAATATTTAGATATACATAAATGTGTAATCAATGTTAAGTGGAAATGTGACTCAATTCTATCTCCCATTTATTTCAACAATAATGACCCAATTTTAATAATACAGGAAGTTACTAAACTATCACATTTTGATCATTTAGGAAGTCTGTTTACTGTAACCTCGACTGGCACAGTGGTATTGTCCGGCAGTCTTGATTATGAAGCTGATTCCCGCATCCACTCCATTCTGGTTAGAGTGACAGAGACTAGTGACAAAACAGGTGTCTCTATTGTGGACCCACACAGCATGCTGGTCTCAGTAGTTATCCAGGTAAAATAAATAAATCACTTCTAAAGTATCTTTGTATTCAACTTTTTAATTTAAGCTGCATACAAACGTATATTCAGTTGGTCAATGACACTTTCAATGTAGGAGTTTGATTTATAGTTGAATGGCATCATGATGTGTGCCATCATCATATCACACGGCTATACAACCATATCCATATTTGTGGAACTTATGCTCAAAATCCAACCAATCAGAAGGACTCGGCGGGGCATTCAAACGTCAAACATATGATCTCACTATAGATATTAAAGTAACAAAAATCGAGCATTGATTTTGTTTTTGGCATAAGTCTAGCTTATCCCCCTGTTAGAGTGGCCACGCGGATTGTCAGTCCGCGGTTCCTGTGCGCGTGAACACTGTCCAAGGGCTAGGGCTAAAAAGATCGAGGAAAAATTTCCATTCCTGGCGGACTAGAAGTGACGCCACAGGCGAAATTGTTTAAATATGCACTGCACGGCACCGATAGACTGATAGACCAAGGAAGCAGACGGAGTCCGCACTATTCTTGGCGCGGATAGCTCTTACGGCGTACACCGGCGTACAGCGGAGGTGAACGGCGTTCATTTTGCGTGGGACGGAAGCAGACGGAGTCCGTCGGGGCCAAATACGGCATCGTGCAGCGACCAGCAAAGTAAAAAAGATCAAAGGAATTTTAATCAATAATCCCCATCCGCGGAGTTGTTTTACGTGGCGTGAAAAATCCACTTCTCCAGAGAAGTGGAGGGATTTCGCGTAAATTTTGCTTGCAGCGTTGACGCGGAGGTAGCACGGAGCCTGCACAGAGCCCGCAAGAGTCTGCTGGGCAACGCATCGGAGCCATCCAGCGCCGTCGACCTGATGAATCACTGAAAGGGTTAATTTCCCAATTTTTCATCCTTTTTACGGACTCTGTCAGTTTTTCGACTAAAAATTGACGCGGAGTCATCACTCTAACAGGGGGGTTAGCAAATATTCCCTGCTGAAAAGGTGGTTCTTAAGCCACGGGTTGAAATGAAGATGGATTTGTAAAGGCTGTGTGAGTGATCAGCCTTGAAAACTGACGATGAGGGTGTGCTTATTTCGCATCAATTTTAATGCTGCAGGTTTTGGATGCAAACGACCATGTTCCAGAATTCAGGGAGACTCAGTACAGTGCTCATGTGGAGGAGGACAGTCAGCAGAAAAACATTGTCACCGTAAGTTCTACTTGCCACATACTATCCTGCAATAGACATTCAACACAAATTTCAAGATAATAGTGGAGACTATTTAAAGCACTACATTGTCTCTATTTGAATGTCTACAAACTTGTACATGTGCATTTAGAAATTCATATGAACAAACTTTTTCATTGTTTTCATGCATTGCAAAATCGGAGTGATTATCATTAAGAAATTGAAGCATACTTTTTAATTTTAAGTCATTAGGTATGTTTATTTGAGACAGATTTTTGCTGACGATGCTGACTCAGGACGTTATGGCTCAGTGGTATACAGTTTGGACAGCCATAATGACCTCTTCATCATTGACAGGACACAGGGGATGGTCAGCGTGAAGCCAGGCGCAAGAATACTGTACACGTGAGATGAAATCATTGATATTCAAAATATTGTTTCATTGACCATAATAAAATGCAGTTCGTCAGTTCATAACGTGTTTAATATGGTTTGTTCAACATATCGTCTCAAATAAGAGCCTTATTGTTAACCAATTACACCTCTTTAATTAGCAATCACTAATATGTTAAGCGCAATATTTCTACTGACAATAAGCACAAGCATTTACACTAAAATGTTTGGCACTGCACTGAATGTTATCAGGGATAAATGACTCATTTATTCCTGATGTTATGTAGTCATTTCTGTGAAAACAAAAAAGCATTACACTTTCTATACCAGGTGTAAATTCAAAAGTGTTATGATATTCACTGATACGATGACTCTAAACCTAGGATGTTTATATTGTGGTGGTAATTCAGTGAGCATCAGGCCCTGTCCGTGGTGGTGCGGGCGTCAGATGAGGGTGATCCTCCCCAGTCAGCTCTCACCGTGCTGCATGTGACAGTCATAGACGTCAACAACCACCCTCCACGCTGCGATCAACAGAGTGGAGAAGTGAAAGAGGGGATGAATGCAGGCGCTGATGTTCTGCTGGTTAGTACAAACCAATATATGGCATCATTGTATAAGAAACAGCACTTAGCTAATACCTGGGGCACATTACGCCGCAAGGGCTGTCTACAGCCAGTCTACGACCAAAAAACGAATGGGGTTCGTAAAGATCCGTGAGTGTTAAGTGCGTCAAACGCAAGGTTTTTTAAGACCATAGGGTGGCCGCAGAAGAGGTTTAGCATGCCAAACTTCTTCTACGACCACCCTACGTCATGGTCTGACCGTAAGAAGGCAGTGCAGAGACCTTACACTAATCGTCGTATAATCAAAGGCGTATTTAGCCGCACATTGTTGGCACAGATACAGTACTTGCGCAGTGCGTTCTCTGTATCATGAATGTAAGGATGCCTTACTTTAGTAATCAGGCCGTGCGTGAAGCGTAAGTTATACGTGAGTACAACCCACGTTCTATGGAAGTTGATCTCACGGCCACCTCAATAAAAACCACTCCCTGTGCCGACGCACTCATAACGCACGGAGCCCATGCGTATGTGCCCACAACTGTACTTTTGTCACTGCATGCGGAAACGGCATAGACGCTGGAGACCTCCGGACGCCTTGAGGCGACCACACCGCAAGGTGAAATGTGCCCCTCGCTTAAGTTTACAAGAGGATAACATTGATGAAAGTAAAAATTTAATAATGTGTTAATTCAGTTGTAGCTTTTAGCTGCTTACATTAAACAAAGAATTTTTATGGGTGTGTGAAATAATGATTGAATGTATTTTTTCACTTTAGGTCTTCAGAAAATGCAAAACAGAAAATGTTTAGCACTATATTCTTCATTACTTTTGTTCCAAAGTGCCAAAATTATATCTTGTTATTTAAAAAAAAATACACCACATTTTGTTGTGATTGTTTGGATCATTGTTCATTGATATTTAATCAAATGTTTCAGATTGAAGCCAATGATGTGGACATGACTTCCAACCTTAACTTCTACAACCTGGACCTTTCTCTGCCATTCTCGATCAGTCAGAATTCAGGACAGCTCATCACAACTAAACTGCTTGATCGAGAGGAGACTTCTCTGTATCATTTCAACATCACTGTGTCTGATGGAGTCTTTGAAACGTGAGAAAATTGATTAATTATTAAATGCTGATTGCAGTATGTATAAATGACCATGTTCGAACAAATGCCTGGGTGTTGGGTTGATTTTTGACAGAAATCTATGCATTTGAAGAGTACTTGAATAATAGCCCGCCACCTGCATTTCATCGTCCATAAGATGTGTAGCACATGTTTGGTGATGATTTTAAATAATGTCAAAATACAAATGCCACCTAAATCAAATCAAGTGCACAGTGACAAGACAGTTACCTGCAAAACATGTTTTTGACAATCAATCAGCAATTTACTGTACTTAAATGATATAATAAATGAAAAGCGCCCCCGGTGAGGGCAAACCAGTGTTTAAAACACTGGAAAAGCACTGGAATGCAACTGTCTATATATTGTCAAAAAATCAATATTCATATTTCAGCAGCTAACAGCACCAGGCTAGACTAATGTTGCTGCTTTATGATATTGATTTTTTTCCATATGCTGGCTAAAGCATATTGAATACTAGTAAAATGAACCTAATAATGGGCCCAAATGGGCCCAAATATACCATTTGGGCCCATGGAAATAGGGTTCTTGTGGTTTTATGCCAAATCTGAGCATCCATGTTTAGAGGGGTAACGAACCGGACTGGGACGGATTATCTGATGAAAGTGTTTTAAAACACTGGAAAAATTCACAAAAGAACAGAAATCTATAAATGCATTCACTGCATGAATTTAAACTGAATACATGTACGCTTATAAGATTATAATTTGGAATTTTAGGAGCACATGTTTATTATCTAATGAAATGTTTCAGTGAAGACTTATATGATAATGGCTGTTGATATAATGTATGAAATCATATCAAGATAATTGACAATCTATGTTTATTTTCTAACTTTGTCTTTGCACATCTTCAGTTTTTGTCCTGTGACTATCAAGATTCTTGATGTGAATGATAATGCACCACATTTTGCTCATGGGCTTTATGTGGCAGATATTACCAGCACTGGTCTGACACCTAATCGTGAGGTAATAAACATTTATTATTATTATTATCATAATAGTATGCTTACCCAGAAACAGTAATATATTTTGAATGAAAAAATTGCATCCCATTTTGTACCATTATAAAGAAAGCAGTAGTTTGATTATATCATGGTACAGGTATGTTCACCCCACCCCCCAAAGATGCCTTCTTTCTTGTAACATTTGTTAGACCATTTATTTTATTTTTGTCTTAAAAAATCAATTTTTTTAATGAATTTGCCTCTTCGGAGAGAACGGGCAACTGTCATATTTTAAGACAGGTACCATTTGTTATAGTATGCACTTGCAATAGAGAAGGCAAAACTAATTATCCATTGAAACATAGTGACATGTCATTTTCAGCTATTTCAAACACATTATATCGCACTATTATTATCAGGGATTCAAATAGTAGTAGTAGTACATTAAATGGGTGTTCCAATTATTACCTTTCTCAGGATTGAAGAAGTATTTAGACAACAGGGGTGTATCCTAGGTTTATGTAACTGTGGAGTTCCATGACGACTTATTACCATATTCCCGCATATAAGCCCATGGGCTTATCATTGAAGAAGGGCTTCATGTTCAAAAATAAGCCCATGGGCCATTAAGTGAGAATAAAAATCATTTTCCTTGCCAAAAAATGATAGTTACGTGCACCGTGAACCCCCACGCCTAATCAAAGACATGTGAAAACAATATAATACACCTAAAGAAATCCTGTAGTCATATGCGTACACATACCAGTATGATGATGTTTC
>CM032669.1:45063599-45077118 GCA_019095985.1 Streblospio benedicti
GTTTACCAGTTCTGACAACACAGATACCGTCTGGTACCAATAGGATGGGTACTTACATGTATCTTTGGCCCCGTACTAGTTTATAAGGCACATTATGCAAACCATTTCAGGAGTTTAAAAGACCTCTTTCTTAGTTTCAATATATTAATAAGACAATTAAAACAATAACAATTATAACTAGGAGAACTTTAAAAACTTGATAAAAAAATCATGATTTTGTAAAGTTGAGAAGGATACTAGAGATGTCGAAACATGTCTAAATAAATTTAAATTTGATTTTCACAGAAAATAGGACTTTGTTTTTCGGTTGTAAGGCAGCAGAAACAGAAAAAAACCCAATAAACTAACAAAAAAATCATTAAAAGATTGTTCCAACATTTGGATGCGCGAGTGTCCTCTTCAGGGAAATACAATTTTTCATAATAATCAAGAAATAGCATACAGGTATATAAAAGATTACACACCTAGACCATCACAGAACATCACTGCTGTCAGGATCATATGTATTATAATCATAATTCTTGTCTGAAAGATCTTATCTGTATTTCAGTAAGGAATTTCTTATATTATTGCAGTATAATATCACAAGTTGCTGCCTCCTTTATTTTACACTCAAGAAGACTCTGCAACAACTTGCTGAAGTTTTTGTTCAGGTGATTGAGAATGATTAACCATTTGAATTAGTAATTATGGAGTCCTAACAAAATACTGCCTGAAATCTGCCATGGCCACAGATTTTTCCTCTAAAATTTCATTTTTCCCTGACTTTTGAAATTAGGTTCTTCATTGACCAGTTTTCAAATTTCCCTGACAATTCACTGACCTTGGAAAAAAAAGCTAATTTCCCTGACTTTTCAAGTCCTGTGGCAACCTTGAAGGTGTCAAATCCACTCATTCAAATGCCCAGGGCATTTGGGTTCAAAATAATCAATCGCGGGGGTGGGCGGATAAACAGGCGTGGGCGTTTAGCGTGAAATGTTTCGGACCAGAAGGGATGCTGCTTGGAGTTTGCAGTCACCACCAATAGTCGTTTATCGCTCAGCCGTGTACAATTTCCTATGATTCTGGGTGTCATATCGATTATCGATTGTCGTGGTATTAGTCAATTGTAGTTCTCAAATATATAATTGTATAATCCGTTAGTAACATAATCCTAATAATCTATTACGAATGCTCATCAAAAAATCAAAATAACTTACTTATTTATGAAGTCAAAAATGCACATAACTTTTTGGTCTCAGTGCGCATGCGCAGTAATTTAAATGTTTGGCACATGTTGCAAAATCGAAAACAAAAACGTTCAATGAATCGTTCGCTTATCACACCATTTCCATGAGTAATTTAATGTTTGTAAAAATTATGAAAAAAAAGATGGGGCGGGCGTTTGAGTTGAAATCTTCCATAATAGGGGGTGGGTGAATAAACAGAGGAGGGCGTTTGAATGAGCAGGTACAGTAAGCAAACAATGAAATTATTGACTGGCATAAAACAAAGAATTACAAAAACACTAAACCGCCATGAGCTGTTGCGGTGCGCAGGTCAACAAAGTATACTTTTTCAAAATGTCTGCGTCCATGGGAGCGATAATATTCATAGTAGACAAGTAACATAACTTGTCATTGTAGGGGAAAATGTTTTTTTTTTACAGTTTTTACAGAGTCCAGAAAAAAACAAGAGGATGATAAGGGTCCTAATATCGCTGACCTGCATGTGTAAATTTGGCTTTAAAACTAAGTGAGAGGTGCCCTGATGAATAATGAAATAATGAAACAGGTTCATTTTTTTTTTGGGGGGTGGGGTGGGCGTATGGACCCCTGGGACACCCAGGGGAATGATTCAAATATGATATCATAATGTAGCCAAATAAACACTTTTTTGGCTTTTTTCAACTTACTTGAACCACAAGGCAAATCGACCTTTCCTGGTTTAGTCCTGTCCATCACATTAGGACCTACACCCAGCTGTCTCGTGTCCCCTTGACCTACACTCAGCACTTGGGCTTCCTTTGTGCCATGCGATCGGTGACAGACTGTGGAGGAAACTAACACCAAAAACTTGGTAAGTGAATAAGATATCAATTAACAGTTCACTTCGTATGCTTATTTTGGATATGAACTACATGAATGTTTTAAAAATATGGATATCTGCTAGCCCTGTCATTTTTGTAATAGATCGCTGGGTTGGTACTAAGTGTAGGAACGACAGACGAAATGTGGTCACAAAAGCTCACATGCTGTTTTACTAAAAGCAATTGCTAAAAAGCAATTGTATGCACAAAAAAGAAGAAAAAATAAAATTGTATGCCAATCTCATACTGAAAGCCTATATCACTCAAAGACTTCCAGAATCAGATAGATAGCAGTGGCAGTCAATTTTCCAGTGTTAAGGAGGGATACCATCATGAACATTGCTGATTAACAGCTCCGGATCCCAGGGTGCACTGGTTAAAAAAAAAGTTAAACACCAAGAATTTGAAATCGTTACACTCTTTGCCATTAAACTAAATGTACTTACATATTCTTTGTTAACTTTTCCTGAAGTAATAGTACCAAATTGTGAAAATTCTTTCCTTCATTGTTCTTCGTCAATGCATTCATGTAAATTTTTAACGTATAACTTGACCCCCTGGTATCTGTAAATAGATGCACTGGAACCAGTACTCACAAGGCTTATCAATTTTTTATTCCCAAAATATCCTCCTCCAGGACCTACCCGACTTATATGTCAAATTAGTCATCAATTTTCAGCAACCACTGTCACATGCATGTTGTCAAATAATGGTGCAATCTTTAAACCGCCGGCGTTCTATGGCTGCTTCTTCATTGATAGTATATTTCACAACACTTTAGAAATAAACTATTATCAAATGCAAATGCAAATATATTATTCTGTAAAGGAAAATTTCAAAGAAAACTGCAAATAATATTCAAAAAATATTATTTGTGAGGGCACCCACCACCTGCACTTATCGGCACTTTGCCGGTCAGAAGCGAAAGGGGCCGTTGTGATGATTAGACTAAGACTATTAAGGTTCATTTTTTTCTGGGGACGGGGAAAAGGAAACAAACCCAACACATATTATCATTTGAAATAAAGAAGTAGTTTAATCAGAGTTTGTTTAAATAAAAACCGTGTTTTTGGCTTTTTCACCGCCAACTGCAGAGGTCAATCAGGTTACCTGGTTTAGTCCTGTAGTTTAGACTCTGCAATCACCACTGGTGACTGGTCATGCAGGCCCATATACTACAGGGGGTAACGGTTAAGGTTGATTGTTTAACTGATTTCACCTTGTTTGGGCAAAACCAAAAACATTTGAAAAAGATATCAATTAACAGTAAAAAGATATGAAATTTTGCATGAACTTGTCGATTTTTTAATCTATGACTAATAATCAAACACGAGTTCAGTTTTGTGATTATTCACTTAATGGTACAGCTAGGAAAGATGTTCTTGGTATCATTTAAAGCTTATTTTATGCCCATTCCACGTATGACAACAGATTGGTCATAAAAGCAATGTCGGCCTCAAAAAAGAAGAAAATAAAATTAGTGGCGCAGAGCGATAATGGAGTGTTTTTAACACAAAAAAAAATATCATTTTCAGATAGATAGCAGTGGGCAATTTTCCAGTTAAATACATGTATTAAACTTCAAAATTGATGAAAAACAGCAAGATATTAATTGCTTGGTTAAAAATGGCAAACAAAATGTTTGAAATCGTTCCCGGCCATTCTCGAAACAAATGGTCTTGTTTATTCATTTGTTAACTTTTCCTAAAAATATGTTCAGATTTTTCTTAATTTTTTCTTAAAATTCCCAATTTTGAGGTCAAAAAGGGTCCATGAAATTTTAACGATAACTTGACCCCCTGGTGGTCTGGGGAATAGATGCACATGCAGGGTTAGTACTCACAAGGCTTATCAATATTCCAAGTGTTTTTCAAGCATTCTCCAGTGCTTTTTGATACATTTTTCAAGGTGTCAAATTAGTATTTATATATCAGCAAACAGTGAAATTATTGACTGGCAAATAACAAAGAATTACAAAAACACTAAACCGCCATGAGCTGTTGCGGTGCGCAGGTCAACAAAGTATACTTTTTCAAAATGTCTGCGTCCATGGGAGCGATAATATTCATAGAAGACAAGTAACATAACTTGTCATTGTAGTGAAAAATGTTTTTTTTACAGTTTTTACAGAGTCCAGAAAAAAACAAGAGGATGATAAGGGTCCTAATATCGCTGACCTGCATGTGTAAATTTGGCTTTAAAACTAAGTGAGAGGTGCCCTGATGAATAATGAAATAATGAAACAGGTTCATTTTTTTTTCTGGGGGTGGGGGGTGGGGGCGTATGGACCCCTGGGACACCCAGGGGAATGATTCAAATATGATATCATAATGTAGCCAAATAAACACTTCTTTTTGGCTTTTTTCAACTTACTTGAACCACAAGGCAAATCGACCTTTCCTGGTTTAGTCCTGTCCATCACATTAGGACCTACACCCAGCTGTCTCGTTGTCCCTTGACCTACACTCAGCACTTGGGCTTCCTTTGTGCCATGCGATCGGTGACAGACTGTGGAGGAAACTAACACCAAAAACTTGGTAAGTGAATAAGATATCAATTAACAGTTCACTTCGTATGCTTATTTTGGATATGAACTACATGAATGTTTTAAAAATATGGATATCTGCTAGCCCTGTCATTTTTGTAATAGATCGCTGGGTTGGTACTAAGTGTAGGAACGACAGACGAAATGTGGTCACAAAAGCTCACATGCTGTTTTACTAAAAGCAATTGCTAAAAAGCAATTGTATGCAAAAAAAAAGAAGAAAAGTAAAATTGTATGCCAATCTCATACTGAAGAAAGCCTATATCACTCAAAGACTTCCAGAATCAGATAGATAGCAGTGGCAGTCAATTTTCCAGTGTTAAGGAGGGATACCATCATGAACATTGCTGATTAACAGCTCCGGATCCCAGGGTGCACTGGTTAAAAAAACCTAAACACCAAGAATTTGAAAACGTTACACACTTTGCCATTAAACTAAATGTACTTACATATTCTTTGTTAACTTTTCCTGAAGTAATAGTACCAAATTGTGAAAATTCTTTCCTTCATCGTTCTTCGTCAATGCATTCATGTAAATCTTTAACGTATAACTTGACCCCGCTGGTATCTGTAAATAGATGCACATGCAGGGTTAGTACTCACAAGGCTTATCAATATTCCAAGTGTTTTTCAAGCATTCTCCAGGTGCTTTTGTTACATTTTTCAAGGTGTCAAATTAGTATTCATATATCAGCAAACAGTGAAATTATTGACTGGCAAATAACAAAGAATTACAAAAACACTAAACCGCCATGAGCTGTTGCTGTGAGCCGGTCAATAAAAGTATACTTTTTCAAAATGGTTGCCTCCATGGGAGCGATAATATTCATAGCAGACATAACTTGTCATTGTGGGGAAAAAAATATTTTTTTACAGGTTTTACAGACTCCAGAAAAAAACAAGAGGACGATAAGGGTCCTAATATCGCTCACCTGCATGTGTAAATTTGGCCTTAAAACTAAGTGAGTTGCCCTGGTGAATAATGAAACAGGTTCAATTTATTGCAATTTTTTGGTGGGGTGGGTATGGACCCCTAGAGGAATGATTCAAATATGATTTAAATGATATATGAATAAGCATTTATTCCAAATTTTTTGGGGGTGGGTCAATTTGCCACCCAGGGGCACGATGATTCAAATATAGTTCTGGGGTCACAAATGCTCTTTCACAGCTTAATATACAAAATATGTATGTGCAAGTGTGGTGAAACAGTTTTATTTAATCAGATACATCATTTACTGCATTTTTTTGGGGGGGTGGGGTGGGGTGAGGTGGGGGTCAATTTGCCCAGGGGCATGATGCGTTAAATATACTTCTGAGATAACATGCTGTTTCACAGCTAAGCAAATGAAAAATAAAGAAATTATTTAGAAAATATGTGCAAGTTTGGTGAAACAGTTACATTTATTCAGATTTTTTATATGGACCCTTGGGGAGCCAATTCTACACCCAGAGGAATGATACAAATGTGACGTCATGATGAGACAGGCAACTAAGTTGTGTGCAAGTTTGGTGAAAATCAAATGAAAAATGAAGAAGTTATTTAGAAAAATGTGAATTGTTGACGGCCAACAGAAGACAGAAGAAAGGTAATCACAAAAGCTCACATGCTGTTTCCAGGGTTCCCAGTGATTTTGGAGAATGAAATTCCAGGTTTTTTCCAGGTTTTAAAATAAAAATCAGCATCAATGTCAGAGGTGCTTTCAGGAAATGTAAATTTCCATGAAGAGAAGTTATTTCCTATAAATTTGTGTAAAAAAACCCCAATAAGATAGACTAACATAATGCAGGGAAAAGAAACACCCAATCAACTGATATACTGAAAGCTAAACAGAATGGCGAAGATCCTCCATTTTCACACTCATGTTATTTTTTCCTATCGTACATGGACTTTTTGCCTCACAAGAAGTTGGAAAAATGAAGATTCATTTCATGTTGACCATTGGCTCAGTTTTGGTCCGCAATATGAAATAGTAGTTGTGGCCAACATTGTGCCGGAAGTTAATGTGTTTGTATTCAGCACTGAAGAATTTATTCAAGCCTCTTGTGGAAATGAAAGTACTTATAGTACTGAAGCCAGGCTGAAATAGAAGTAGTTGATTCGTCCCGTGTTACGTTACAATAAGATAATACATAGTGTCATATAGAAACTGTTCTTCTTTGTAATAAAACATGTTGCCTGCCCTTGTTCACAACACCACATAACATGCAACCTTCATCGCCTCCTTTAACTCAAGTGTAGATATATTTATGTCACCCTGTATACAACAGTACTCATGACGTCATGGGTTTTCCCCAACACACAGATGGTTTTAACTTTGAGACTTCATTCCTCAGCCGTTGTTTGATGGATTTAAACGGGACAAATTGCAAATTGTCCGGCTTGATGAGCCCTTTCCAAATATAGTTTGTGTGTCTTGCACCGGAAATGGCAATACTACGAGCCGAAACGCACTTGATATTAATCAGCCGGTGGGTACGAAATTGCAGGGTGCCGTATATGATTGCTTAACCCTCTTAGTGCCTCAGATTTTACGTGCCTTTAGTGCCGAGGCGCATATATGCGCCTCAGTTTGCATTACAGAGTCCAATTTCATTTGACAGTAAAAGGGTTAAAACCACTGAATTCCGACATGGGACCATAAACAATCGAGATAAAACAGCTTTGTACTTAACTTCTACTTGTAAAATCATTGGGTTACAATAAAAAACATCTGCATTTTCTTACTGTGTTTCAAATTACTTTTATCGGCACAATTCCAGTCAGAAAGAACACAAAAACTTAGTTTTTACATGAATTGTATTTGTCAAGCATGTCTGAGTTACATACAACGCTACTAATAACATCCCACAAAAGACATTTTAAATTCTCCTTTGGCCCACCCCAAAGTTTGGACCATGTGAAATCTAGCCAGATGTCTCCAATTTGAAAATACAATTCATGTAAAAACTTGTCCCCAAATTCACACTATTTAACCAAAGAGCCCATAAGCATTGATAGTCATACGCTGCGTATAAAAATCTGACCATTATTGCCACTCACATTGTCTGCCAGCATGAGTGCTCCAGCCTTTATCACGAACTCATGGCTCTCCTCATCTTTGATGATGGCGGCGGTGAGACTGGCAGCGCTGCTAGCCTTCAGGGTCAGGGAATATCTCTCGTTTCAGTGACCACCAGCCACTTTGGCATGCGACTTTTTCAGATCACCTGCCAAAAGTAATGACCAACAGCCAAATTATGGCAGGTGATATTTTAGAAGCACCGGCCAAGGAGTGCCATAAGCACGATTCCCGAGCGCCGCAGGTGCGACGGGAAAGTAGGGGGGGTCGGGGGGCATGCTCCCCCCGAATTTTTTTCAAAATTAAGGGTCTACAAGCTCTCTGGTGTACCCTTTTTGAGACAAAGTAAGATTTCAAAGCTTCATAAAAAGAGATTTTATATGTAACATTTTCTTCCTTTCACCATTGAATTTCTCCTGTGGTTAATGATGCATATCTTTTTTTTTTGTATTTTCTTTAAAGTCTGCACACATTCCACTTTCAAGTAAAATACCATAGCTGAATTAAGTGTGAATCAGCCCAACTCTTTTTAATACAATATTACAAAAAAAAATGCAATAACACAACCAGCTAGAATGAGATAGCTACATGCATCTTACTTTGTGTGCAGTCAATATATGCCAGTGAAAGGTTGAAAACAGTTGTACCCAATGAGACAGACCCCGATTAAATATTATAGCTGGACACGTTGTGCAGAGTTTAATACAGTTAATTTGAAACACATTTCATATTTGCATGTTGGGACTGTCAGCTTTCACATGATAAAAACTACAAGTTTATCACATACAAAACTAAGAGAATTAAACAGCATTCTGCTACATTCGTACTTGGAACTGTGACTTGGCTGTTGATGGGTCTCCCACCAAACACACGTTGACATCTCCACGGAGGTGAGTGCCCTCAGTGGTGACCTTAGGAATGCCCCCAGCATCATGAGCAAGATCCCGCGTTTCACCTCATCGTTACCTGCAAGCAGTCAGTCATTCTGATTTGAAATTTGCATTCTTCGGATAAAATATTTTGTAAAAACGTATCTTACCAATTGTGAATCCGACAATCCTCAAAATATGAAAAAACTTTAACGGTCAAATATTAACCCTTATAGTGGGTTGATAATTAAATGGTACAACAATGCCTAAACATAGTCAAGAAAAGGATAAAATCCTTACTCAGATGCTCCTTTTGAACGAAGACGTTTTGGAAGATCGTCAGAAGGAAGAGAAGTATGTGAAAGAGGTGTTACTCACGAATGGCTACAAACCCTGGTCATTTAAAGGTTATGCTCAGTGGCAAAACAAATATGCTTGTACAGAAGCAATGTGATGTGGACTATGCATTCTGAAAGTGTTTTTCATTTAAACAGCATATTAAAGTATGTAGAGCAATTTAAATACTACGCAATAAGAGGCCAGTGGACACTCAAGTAAACACGTGAAAGCGAGAAATGTAAACCGAATGATTTTCGCTAGACGTAACTTGCACGGTGCACGTAAGAAGTCGTCTATCTCTCCCATGTTAAACGTGACGTCTGCCGTCAGAAATCCACGGTACGTCTGGCGAAAATCATTCGATTATGCAACATCACGTGACCTTGCGTTTTAGTTAGCAAGAAGCCATGGTATTTCTAAAGGTGAAATAACTATTAGACGTGGAAAATATATATATTATTTTCCTTGCACTTGCAATGGAAAAGGCATTATTCATTGATACTGGACTTGACAGAACAAACATTATTTTGACTGAGCATTATCTTTAAGATCCCTAAGAAGCGCCCACTGAAAGACAACTCAGAATCCAATAAAGGTGCACACCCCAAGTTCCCGGTACAGATCACATATATGCGAGGAACTTCTGAAGTGTTACAGAGAGTCTTTTGGAATCATGGAGTACCCAGCTACCACAAACCTTTCAACACCTTGAGGTCCAATCTTGTCAGACCCGAAGATAAGCCTGGCCCTCTGAAGAAATGCGGTGTGGTTTATTGCATCACTTGTCCTCAGTGCAATGGCGAGAATGTCGGTGAGACTGGTCGCAATCTTGGTATAAGACTATCAGAACATTTCGACAAGACCAACCCTGAGCCGGCTGTGCAAATACACACCAGCCAGACTGGACATGTGATTCCTAAGAAGAGCTGCAGGATCATTGGCCAAGAGTAACATAATATTGCAAAATTACAGGGACGAGTATTCAAACAAGACACCTGCAACCGACACTACGTACCTTGACTCCAGCTGTTTTCCAGTCATAAGCGACAGCTACCATACGTCCTCATCATCAGCTTGGCCGAGTTGATTGCTGGTGCCCATCCCCCACACAAAAATTTCGCCCGAAAAACAATAGATAAGCAAGCTAAATAAAAAGTTTCCTTGTTAAAAAACACATGCATAATATAAAAAAACATGCATAATATAATATTAAACTTCATGAACTTCAAATCAGTGTGTTATCAAAGTACACAGAAGTAAGTGGGTTTTTTCACATAAGGATTACCAGTTTTCTAAAACATTTTTTACCTTTCTCCCTAACAGCAAATGACACGGCCGACCCCGCATTTATTGTTGAGCACTTTTTCCCTTTCAATGACAGCAAAGGGGTCGGCTCGGATTTTTCCTGGGACTGCGCTTGATTTCAAAGGAGGGTAGGAAGGTAGGGATTTTTTTTTACTTTCCGCAAAGTTTTACAGGTCTAAAAATTAAGGTAGGGCGGTTTTGCGCTTTTTTTTCCTCAAAATATTTACCAACGAATTATCTAGGGTAGGAAAAATTTGTGAATATTTTACTGGACGTGTATAATTGTCCACATCAAACCACTTTTCAGCAAGAACAAAAATGATACAATCTATAGGTATGATAACACGTTTCAACATGAAGTGCCGCACTCATATCTCTGTAATTAGTGAATATCCATTTATTACCTGCAGATCTTTTAATTTATATCTTCAAATAGGGACCAAGCAATGAATAAAAGAATTATTAAAAAACTGTTGTGTTTTTTGTTGATCTGCCAAACTCTAATAAGGTGGATGAAAATATGCAAACACATGAAAAGATTTCCATCGCCCTATCTCTAGACATTCTCATTGGATTTGAACTTATGTCATTCACATCACATTTTGTTTTCCACAAAAGTTTACAAAAACTGAATTTAGGCAAAACCCCCCAAAACGCATCCAAGCAAATTCATTGCAATCATTTGGAAACCATTAAATTTTCACACTGAAATGATATACATTGTACATATTATACCGTTTATCGCTTAAAAATTCAATATGTTACCAACAGGTTTTAGTATCCATAATGTATTCATAATTACATAACGCGTTCTTTGCATGCAATCAGCATATTCTGTGTACCATGTCCTTGTGCATGAAAGCCCATGAGCTTTCATGTGAAAAATGCTACTTTTGGACCTTTGGCGATGGAAAAAGTTCTCATTTATACGCCCAGGGGTGTATATTCAAATATCAAGCCCATCAGATCTTTAGAGTATTACTTATGAGCTGCAGATTACCAAATACAAGAGAGGTTCACTTGTCACAGTGACGCATCTAGGCCACGTATTTGCATATTTTACCATTTTTTCACATAGCCATACACATTGTGTGTAAATTTGGAGAAAATCAAATAAAAAATAACCAAGCTATGGTTTATACTTACAAATTTTAATGGACCCCAGGGGCATGATTCAACTATGGAATGATGATCATATAGGCAAATACACTGTGTATAAATTTGAATAAAATTGAAAAAAAAAAGATATAGCTACGGCTTTAATATACTAAAAAATTTGGTGGACCCCTGTGGCGGGGTCAATTTTCCTCCATGGGGCATGATTCAACCATGGAATGACAATCTATTAGGCATACAAGTTGTGTGAGTAATATTTACCAGTAATGTCACTTCCAAATGTGCATACGTCTAGACGGGATACGATCAAACAACTGCAGTCAGATATCCCTCTGCTCTAATGCGCTATATGATTACGCCACCGACAACATTCTCAATATTCCAATTTATAACATTGTATAATTACATTCAAATAAACACTAAAAAATGCACATGTAGTTCAATCACTTCCCGCTTGGCGGGGCTACTGTAATTTTAAACCCTGGATAGTAATCCCCTGTGAACAGATGTTACAGTGCAACGATCTTGTATGCAAATGAAACACAATGAAAGGTGTGAATTATGGCAAATAACACCTCAAGTGATTGCACATAATTGTAGAATGTGCATATCTACAAGGGAGACCTTCCAAATTAACACCACTTATAAAGAGACCACCTCTCTTATAAATGATTTTTCTAATGTGAATTGCACTTAATTGGTGTCAATAGAGAGGTGTCTCTGTGGAGTTTTGACTGAAACCTTTGGACTGTGAAAGGTGGTCTTATTATAGAGATGGTATTAAGTCTTAAGTGGAGGTCCTGCTGGGGTTTCCGTGTGATGTTTAGAAGTTCTAAGATATATCCTGGACATGGATATTTCATACTCATGGCTGGGAGATGGATATATATGAAAGTCAAATATCATAATCCCTTTGGCAAGTTTATTGCCTCACCAAAAACATCAAAATGGTGCTGCAGGTTAAATGTTATTATCATCAGCACACAACATAAAAATGTGCACAACAGAGGCTGTATCTACCTCAGAAGGTTGCTCTGTATACATGTAGTTCTGGGAAACACGACACGGTAGCCTCTTTGAAGTGTAGAAATGAGCGACATTGTTGCGGCTTTGTGGACAATTAGAGGTCTGTTTTATAATAATAATATAAGGGGTTAAGATGTAAAGTTTCGCTTGTCAAACAGTTTGTCTTATGCCATATTTTTTCGAAAGAACAGTTTGGTTTGTTCTAGTCTCAAATTCCCTCGTGTGTCAACAACAACAACTTTACCTTGACATTTCGATGCATTTCTAGAAGTAAATAAGCAGCATAGTGTTAATATTTTAATTATATTAGTGTGAACGAATATTTACCCACCAAACACGCATTATCTGCTGCAATTTTGAGCAGCGAAATACTCTTATTTTTGTGTTCGCAAAACTATGGCTTGTCGTATGTGGAATCCTCGTGAAACCAGCTATTCATCGAGATCTTAAACAAATGTGAAACTAGACTCATCAAGGTCATATTCAGATATATATTTTGAGCCTTAATAGCGGTATTCTTGGGTTCAAGCGCCACAAAAACACGTTGGCACTGCTAAGGAAACACCAATTAGCCTTTATCAAGAGCCTCTTAACGATTCTATCAGCGACGCACGTTGCGCAAGGCTGATTTTCAGGAAATACCGGGTTTTTGGTAAGAGGACAAAGTTGAAGAATTTGAAGAAGAATTATCATATTATTCGTCATCCATGCCCCATCTTATTGTATCTTGGATACCGAATCACAAATAAACCGCTTGGCAAACTACCCAATAAGTGTGGACGTTGAAATCTACTATTTCTATCAAAACGGATGATGTTTATGTCGGGTGATCGAGTGGTGGCACTGGTGACTGTCAAACTTCATGGCAATGAAGAAATAAAAAAAAGTTGAACACGTTTTGGTCCGTAATATTGTAAAGTAAAAATATATTATTATGAAATAGGGGATGGTTTATGGTGTTTTTTGTGTCTATCCTAGATAAAACTCGCTGCACTTAAAATTTCTACTGCTACTACGACATTTAAAATCAACCACGCCAAGCTGTCAAATGAATGGACGATTACTCAGAAATTGTCAAAATTTAACTTTATGCTGTATGTATCTTTATCTATAATGGTAAAAAAAAAGAAACCCAACCGCCTCCCCCGAATGTAAAGAAAAAAAGTTCTTTTAAAAAGAAAGCAAAACG
>CM032669.1:45077218-45111779 GCA_019095985.1 Streblospio benedicti
GTTTAATGAATGATCTACGAACTTGGTTCATGCCATGCAAGGCAAATGTGTTAATGTGTACATTTGTACACACATCCCCAACTATTTTAAAACGAGGCCCTGGCTCAATGATAACTTGAAGAAAACAATACGACAGTTTGGCACAAAACATTTTATTGAATGAAGATGAAAGTACAGAATGATGATGAAATGTTTACTAATACCACTAAACTATTTAAAATGCCCTTTATAAGCACTTGTTTTATTAGGCTAACTTGTTCACAAGACTATGACGGAATTAACTGGTGAGATAATTTCCGTTAGTTGAAAGATTGCAGCGAGTGCAATCTGTTAAGATACAATCAATTACAATGTGCAAACTACGGTGAATTAAGGAGATTACAGAACCGCCCAGCGGGTAGACACATTCAAAGCGTAATCAGCCATGACTTAATTTTCTTAGGGACAGGTGAGTGGGGGTGGATGAAAGAAAACTGACAAGATGTGTAGTGTTAGATACATGTAACTGATAGGAGGTGCAGACAGAGGGTGTCTGTGACGATTTGGTTAGATAGGGGTGGGAGGCGGGAACAAAAATTGAGGTTAAGTTTATTGTCCAAAGTTTGGAGACTGACTGACGCAACGGGTATGGCCCTTGGGTTATGTTGAAGGCAGGTGGGAGTGTCTCACCTGAACTAGCAGCGCATGCGCCCTGGGTGGAATGACCATCAGCGGGTTAAATTGATAGCCTGGTTGACCAATGGTAAGCAGCTTGAGGTGAATGATTGACAGAGGGCGTGGCTAGTGGTTAGTGGTCAGTACGAGATAGAGAGAAATGAGGATGAGGGTGGAACCCAGGCAGCCTCGCATCAAAATGCCACAGAATTCGCCCACCCAGAGCAAATTCTAAAAAATGTCTTTGAGACTCGACTTCAGTTCTTTGTCTTTAACTTTTTCTTTTATCTTCTGCAGTTTCTCTGCAATCAGTACCGAGGAGATAATGCTTTTGCAGATTTTATCTGTCACCTTCACAAATTTCACATCTTGTTTTTTAGTGTCTAGCTTTATTCTCTGCCAGATGCTAGCGTTAACCCTACGTTTTTAATGTTTTTTGGTCTCACAATTTTATCCAGCTCATTTTTCATGTGATCCTTGGAGAACCTGACCTCAATCATTTTTTCCGTAATGTTGGCCAACTTAGCCTGTACAGCTGGCCCCGAGACCTGCTCCTCTAGAAACTCGTCAAATTCATCGAACCACTCATCTTCATCTTTATCCACTTCCACAAGCTCAGGTGGTTCTTCGTCTTCTTCGTCGTCGCTGGTGAACTTCAACTGCATTTCTAATTCGTCATTGTCATCATTGACAGGCCCCAAGGCTACCGAGAGATTGTCCGAGTTAAATCTCTTTCTCGAGTATTCTTTAGGTTCAGAGTCGCTTTGACTAATTTCATGTACGGTCCTCTTTACGGACGATTTGCCACCACTAAAATCTTTCTTCGGTAGCATTTCTTTCAGTGCTTCTCTGATTAAATTTTTGATGTCTGTTTCTTTGTTACTCGCGTCCTCCTCATCACGTGTCACGTGGTGACGCGACGCTTGCCAGCCATCTTTCGATGTGTGTGGGTCTTGTTGCGTGAGATTGCTTAGATTCAGATCATCCTTATTTATAGCACCCTGTTCTCCATGTTTGGGAGCAATTTGCTCTCTAGGAGCTGCCGTGCATTCAGAAACAGGTGTAACTTTCCCCTGAGAATCAACTTTGGGAGCGGGCGGTATATTTGTACCGCCGGCCGCCATATTGGCAGCAAAATTTGCTTGTTTCTTGGACGTTTTCCTCACACTCCTTTCTGACATGATGATGGTATCCTTTGCACTAATAAAAACACTATCCTTGTTCTATGAATACTCGTAAACACAGTAATCCTGTAACAAGTCACTCCACTTCAGTTTTATGTACGTAATCCGTGAATTTAGATCGTTTTCACACAAGTAGTATGAATCTTCCCGAGTCACGATGCTAATGAATTCTGGGTCGCGCATGCGCGCGCGCGTCTATCATGGTGGCGAACCAAAAAACATAATGTACACCGATAAAGAATTATAATATCAATCATAAGTCTTATCATATCAATCATTTGGTTCCATATTATCTCATGTATATGGCAATGATATCTGGGTCGGATATTTATACAGAACTCTCAGCTAAGGCCACGTATTTGTGGCTAATGCATAATATGCATTTAAGTGTTTGTCCACAGATTATGCATTTGCAATGAGATAAGCAAATACCTCATCTTCTTCATCATCTTCATCTGACTGTGCCTCGGGTCTGACAGCAGCTGCTTCAAATCGGGAGCGTCTTTGCCTCCGCCCATATGTCCACCAGAGGTGCATTGCTCTCTCTGCAGTGTAGTCGTCCAAACTTGGTCCCTCCAATGACGCAAATAATAAGTTTTTATACGCTTAACTGCAGAAAAACCACGCTCACAATTTGAACTTGACACGGAGATGGTCAAAACAATTTGAGCCAGCTTCAATATATGAGCCAATTCTTGACCATGGGTTACAAATAATTGCTGAACTGTGGGTCTTGGGTTTCTCATTAGCATTGCATCAAGAACAAACAGCCTTCATACGTGTCCACTCCATTCGAATGGCAGCAGGATCATTAAATCCAAGGTGGTCCAAAATTTGGGAAAAATGGTTTATCAAAAAGTTAATGCTATCTACGCCATAGCCTACTAAATTATTGCGATCCTGGGGCCAATCCTTGGTATCAAATACTCTACCAGCACGCAGTACTGCAAATGAGCCATCGTTTTCATTTTCAAGCCTTCTTATGACTCGATCTTGTACAAGTCTACACACATTGGCCAGGTCTCTGTAGTTCACTAGATTCTCCTCTACATGGTCAAGAGTGACCCCTTTGTAAACACCATGAGGCTGTGCATTTACTTATTCAAGGAAATTTGCATACTGAGAACCTGGATTTGATTTCAAATGTTCAAGCTGTAAGATGGTGGTTTCATAAGTGTCTAAAAAATCAACACAAGTATTGCTGTTTTTTTGGAAAGAGAGACTCATGGCAGATACTATTTCCAGGATATCAGTCGAGTGGCCACACTATTCCTTGCACCTAAATTGACAGAGGCACCATCACATCCAGCCCCTACCAACTTGTTTATCCACTCTGCACCAAAATACTTGGTCATGCCCTTGTTGATTGCTTCAAATACTCCATTAGCATTTGCATGTTCAAGGTTTTCAAGAGATACCAGTGTTTCTTTGATCTGTCCATTAACCATACACCTACAGTAAATTATTTCAACTTCGGAGATGCTAGCATCAGTAGCTCCATCAAACAATGATGCCAATGACATCACTTTCACGATTGCTTGAACAGATGGATTCCGCAAGTCAGAAGCAATATACTTCGCAAACCTGGAAGATGAACGAGATCGTATAAAAATACAATATGAATTTTATTAACCATTTATAACTGGAATGCTGCATAGTGCATACAATTAAGTGTAACATAAAAGCACATACCTAGAGCATGCCACGTGGCTTGCATAACTAGAACACCTCTTAAGATCTGATCCATTCTTGATTTGTAGATTAATCAAAGAAGGGAAACTGCTGAATAGCATCTCCGAGTTCATGATGAAATAGGCAGTATTGAACAGACATCTGATGATATCCTTGTTTTTCTCCCCTATCTTTCTAAGCATGACATCTAACGGGCCTTGTCCACCCTGCATGGCACATGCCTGTGTATTCATAGCCATCAAGTGCAGAGGTGATTCAAAATGTCTTTGAATTGTTATCTTACGGAATGTTGTGCATCCAGAAATTAACATATTAGGCCCTACCACATCGTTAAAATCTGTACAGACAGAGCACACCATTCCAAGTTCCTGAGTATATCTTAGTCCAGGGAACTCAGTTTCCCATGACTTAACATATTGCCTTTTTCTCTTGTTGGCATTATACAATTTATTTGATTCTAAACTTGAAGTTGTCTTCTTCGTAGTTTCAGCGTTCTCATTTTGGGTATTTGCATTGGACTTGATCCCATAACTAAAAAGGGATGCTTGTTTCTTCTTTGAGTTGGATGCCATTTCAACAGTACTATGTAGTGTACTATCTAACATGCCTTATTGTTCATGTGATCGGAGATAGTTTACTGCTCTAGGTAATGCTCTTTGATGTGATACTTTTCTTAGAACCTCAATACAAAAAGTCAATACCAGCATTACTTTTATCTGTGTATTTACCATCTTCCTACAGCAAGGCAATTTCAATCAATAAATATAGAGATGTGTAATTTACTACCTTGCACCATAGGGAATACTAACATTGTGGATATGGCCGTTGGGTTTGGCTAAAATGTAATAACTTGTATTTTTTTATGGTGTGCCCACCAGGGCACAGAGCCCTGACTCAGATTTTATGTGCCCAGGACACCAGGACACCAGCTAGCGTTCAGCCCTGTTGTGAGTACTAACCCTGCATGTGCATCTATTTACAGGTACCAGGAGGTCAAGCTGTACGTTAAAAATTTAGATAATTGCATCGATAATGAAAGATTAAGGAAAGAATTTTCACAATTTGGTACTATTACTCCAGGGAAAGTTAGCAAAGAATATGTAAGTACATTTAGTTTAATGGCAAAGAGTGTAACGTTTTCAAATTCTTTGCGTTTAGTATTTTTTTAAGCAGTGCACCCTGGGATCCGGAGCTGTTAATCAGCAATGTTCATGATGGTATCCCTCCTTAACACTGGAAAATTGACTGCCACTGCTATCTATCTGATATTGGAAGTCTGGTGATATAGGCTTTCAGTATGAGATTGGCATACAATTTTTTTTCTTCTTTTTTTATACAGTTGCTTTTTAGCAATTGCTTTTAGTGAAACAGCATGTGAGCTTTTGTGATCACATTTCGTCCTCGTTCCTACACTTAGGGAGCGTTCATTATTTGAGTCAGGGGGGGGGATGCAATATTTTTGCGACACGACATAGAAACTTTTTCGACCCTCTCACCTCAGAGCTGATAAAAACTTTTTTGACACCCCCCCCCCTCAGGACCCATGGAAACTTTTCTGACCCCCACCCCCCAATTGTAAGACATGCAAAGTTTCACTTCAAAATTGTAAGACTTGTAAAGTTTCGTGATTCTAAGAGCAATACTTAAGGGTTATCATATTGGGTTGTGTGTGATATGAGAAATATCATATCTGAAGAGAACCACGAGTGAGCGCAGCGATGCGTAAAAGAGCTACAGATATGATATTTCTAATATCACACCCAACCCAATATAATCAAATCATATTCAAATGGATGATTACATATAAATATCGTATGAAACGATTAACTCTGATGATCGGTCACTTGGGCCAACTGATTTTAAGTGATGATCAGTTGTCAAATTCCAACTGATTCCCAACACTAATGACGTAATGACGTAACCCCAATATGGAAGTTTTACACCATATTAACGTAAGTGACAAACTAGTAACCCATGTCGAAGTGCTGGCGTGGGCATCTACCACGCAAATTATAGATTGGACTACCTTGCAATAATCTTTTTGATTTAATTATTACTTATTACTTAATTATTACTTGTAATTTAACCCTTTTTTCAGGTCAATAGATCAACAGATTTTGGAAGCGTTGCCACAGTAAAAAGATTTCGACAAAATGAAAGAGCTCAACAGGAGCCCATTATTGCAAAAAAATTGGTAAGCAACCGTCAAGATGGTGCTATTCGCTGGGGTCCGGAGGAACTTAGCATCGTCATCAACAATGTTCGCTTCACACTTTATCTTCAAAGTGATGAAAGTGAATTTAATGAGTTTTACAGGATGAAAACCAGACAGTATGCTCATTTAATTCGCCAACTGAATAAATATGGTTTTACTAGATGCAAAACCAGAATTTTACCATTGTGGGTGGGATACAAGTGAAAATGCCAAAGATTTAGTTGAATTTGAACATCCGTACTTCATGAGGCACGACACGTCACGTCGCATATTGAATGCCCGAATTCCTGATGATGCTGTGGGAGAAAAGAAAAAGGCAGCAAGAAAAAGCATGTTTCAAACTTCTTGAGGAGAAAGACGAGTAGAACATTGGAGTGTGAATCTTTTCTGGTAAGTGATTTTAATAGAAATGATGTCTATCTGAAGATGTTGGTTTGCTTTCGAATTTGCAAGTAACGCCAGCTTTGCAAACCCTAATGATTATATTATAAATGATAGAACCAACATCTTTTTTTCATTCACATTTTGATTAAATATTTTCAACCTTGCGGTCATCTTCAGAATATAATGTAAAATGAACCAAATTGAATTACAAAACAGTACTGTTGTCAATATACACGAATATAATACAGAACATGAATCAAAACATAACACCACAAGGATTAAGATTTATCAAGATTTAGATGTTGTCAGCACCTGCTGATCTCTTAATCCTTGTGTTGTTATGTTTGTTCATATTTGCAAAAGCATATTCCTTGACCTCTCCCAACGGACATATTTTTTATGTATTATACTCTAATCTATTGCAAAGAATAAACACTTGTTGATGAATACAAATATTTGATGATCGATGTCAGCCATCTTAGATTTATTGATTTTTGGTGGCCATGGTAACATTCAAGTCTAGAAATAATACTCCTTGATCATTTAAATCTACATTTTGGTGTATTCTATGTTAAAATAGGGCAAAAACTGAGTTTTCATGACTTGTATGATTTTTCACCTATGGAAGGTGGCCATGTTGAATTTATTGATTAATAGTTGCCATGGCAACATTACTTTTCAGAAAATCATGCTCTTTAACCATTAAAACCAACTTTTTGATGTATTATACATTAATATAGGGCAAAAGGTGACCAATTTCATGACTTGTATGATTTTCTAACGGTAAAAGGTGGCCATCTTGGATTACCCACATTTCGCTTTAAGTTCAGCTCGGGACTTTTTTTATTGGGACCAAACTGAAATGCATTTCTCTATTTTTATTTTTATTTTCTGCTATTTAGGCCAAAATCAAAACAAACATACATACATATATAAAGCTTTTCGATACAAAAGTATCCTTTTCAAAATAACACCTCCTTAATAAGGAGTTACTTAATAAGGAGGTGTTATTTTGAAAAGGATACTTTTGTATCGAAAAGCTTTATATATGTATGTATGTTTGTTTTGATTTTGGCCTAAATAGCAGAAAATAAAAATAAAAATAGAGAAATGAAACCATATGCTACTTACCAACTACACAGTATTATATAAACTGAAATGCATTGTGCAGTTTTTGTTCGTGTTCAAATTAGTTCCGGGTTAAGTGTTAGTTTAGGATTCCTGGCCTACCCCCCAAATAGATTGATACACTGTTTGTAATACATCCCACAATAACATATATACTCTTCTAACGCAGATTGATTGAGCTTGAATATTTCAACATTCATGATGTTAGAAGCCCAATTTGATTGAAAATCTTTTGATATGACAAGAATGCAAGATCTGTCTCGTACACCTTATTGTGTGCCCTGCATCATGTATCCTGTACGACAAAAAACATTGACATTTCAACTTATATCTATCCTCAGTATATATAGGTTAGTAATTTAGCTTCGCGTTTATATATTTTGTTTTTATTCTAGTTTTATTTTTACGTTTTAGAATGAAGAAGGGCGCTGCGTACCAGAAATGCCAGAGTTTGACGAGTCCAAAGAACTAGCTCTAGCTTGTCCGGAGACATACATACATACACACACGCACGAGCTGAAGCGACGCAACAACTTGATGGGGACGCATCTGACTCCCCACCGCCAATGCACAGGAAGCTGGATTTTCAAATACCGAGCCATAATATTATGTATTTGAAAAGAATACCCAGAAATCATCATATATACAAATGATGTATACAGCTGTCAATAATCTACACTATGAATATACATATTTGATACATGATGTTATACAAATCAAAAAATAGAAACATTGTTGAACTCAGTCATTGTGTTACGGAATTCTTTTTTGCTAGCTGCTTCAGCTGTGTGAAGTGTCAATGTGTTTGCATTTATTAGCAGCTATTAACAATAATATGCATCCATATTAAGTTTGAAAAGCAAATAGGAAAACTACCCACTGAGTCGGCGCACAAACAGGTAGCGTGAGTAAAGATAATTACCGGTAGCTGGTACATGGGCCTTGTCTTGGTATCAGAGTTGGGTGGAGATTAGTTTTAATAAATTAATCTAATCAGAATTTGTGTAATTAAGTTTAGTTTTAGTTTATCAACAAACTTAAGAATTTCAGTTTTAGTTTAGTTTAATCATAAATTTCCATTTTAATCATGATTAGTTTTGATTAAAAAATCCGGCTAAACATGTTATCCGATATAAGGTAAATCATAGGGATGATGTACATTTTGTCACGCTCTGCAAAAGTGTAACAGTTCTCTTTTTTTCTTGACGTCCCCCCAAAAGTGAAAACATCAGATGTGTGACTAGTCGAACAATATCTAAACAGTATTTAGCGATATTTATTCAATTATTACGTATATATGCCATAAAATAATATTTATTATACCGGTATATCAAGAATGTTATTCATAATATTAATTAAAAACTAGAAATGTTTGCGTACGATTTAATTTGCGAATTTCGTGAGTAGTCCAAAAACGCAAAATTAAATAGTCAGCAAACATTAATTGCCAATGATAAGTGGGTCCAGGATGCCCCCAAACCTCGAAATTAAATACCGTATTTTCTCGAGTAGGTGCCCTGCCACTTATTAATTTAAAACATGCCATTCACCCGGCGCTTATTCAAGACAGGCAGTAGTTCAAAGGCCGGCGCTTATCAAAGAGAATGCCGCCGGCCGATTTCACTGTTCAAGGAGATCAATAATTTTACGGACTTTTAACTGCCATTGGGCGAGTTGCGGCGTTTCTTTAATTGAAATTACTCGAGCACATTATATGGACATATTATCAAAGAGAACACCGCCAGCGCCAAGTTGATTAATATGTTTATTACCTATGATGCGGTTGTTCCCTTGTAACTTCGTTATAATCAGTCCAAATTTGACAGTTAACATATCATTTTAAAGCTGAGACCATCGTGGATATGACTATCTACCCCATTATATGAATATCTATATAATTACCAAAAGGAAATCACTTTTATTACATTAAGAGTGGGATCACACACTAATCGCTGTATTTATACACTTGAAAGCAAGTGGTGGCGTTTTTATTTGAAGTTACTTGAGTAAGTTTCTGTGGCTTCCTCAGGTGTGTCTTACTTAATTGAAATTACTTGGGATATTGACTGAAATTACTTTAAAACATGCAGGTTGTCCCAAATAAAAATATCAAAGAGTTTTAATGGCAGTTGTGCTAAGGTGAGTAGTTAGTTACCCCATTTAAAATGCGTTGGAGCCATCGCCCGAACAATTACCCATTCAATAAATGTAATGAAAGATAATATGACAATGCTAAACTCTACTAGACCTCTACATAAAGAAATCAATGCTATTACGTCAATTGATATTGTTTAGCCGCCGGGGTCCCGGCGGCTAAACAAGACCGGCGCCTAAGTAAGTAATATAGCGTCTACACCCGGCGCTTAATCAATTACCGGCAGTTGATCGAGAAAATACGGTAGTCGCATAATAATTGATAGATGAAAATCGCAAAATTTGATAGCCGTGAAATATTCTAGCTTTACAGTATATTTTTTAATGCCACATTTAAATAGTAAATAGTGGAATTCTGATATGAAAAGTTTTAGCGCGCAAGATAAAAAATAGACCGCCAAAAATGTGGAATATCCAAAACTTGACCGAAACCCCCCATAAGTGGAACACTTTTCCACTTTTGCGGGACGTGACAAAATGTACATCATCCCTTACAGAGCGGAATTTAGAGCCGGAAATGGGCAACTGCTTATCAGTGTCAATGGTCTAACAATGACCACTATGATGTAATAGGGTCAATGGCTTGCAAGCTCTCTTTGTGTATAGCCATAGAGGTAAGGCGATTTCCTGTGTGCTTTAATTCTTATGGCTTTACTTAAGATAAGATACTGTAATTAGTTTCCATTGTCCATACAATTAGCTGTTTCTTTGAACCTGCTTTGAGGTAGATTGCTTACCATTCTTGATGCAGTGAAAGGATGTTAGATTTTGTGTTTTGATTTTATGATCTATAGTTTATCAAAAGAGATATTTCATCCTTGTAGGAAATTTCAGAGTGTTGTTTTCTTATATTCTGTGGTGTTTCAAAATGCTATTTGATAAATTGAAAACTATGCTTTCAGAAATAAAGCATTTGTTTTATCTGTATGTTACCATCATATAAATTTGGAACTCCTTATTTGAAGAATGCAATAAATGATATGTATATTTAAAATAAAATAGTTAAAATAGAAAAAAAAGTGTTATTTTATTACGTAAATCTTTCATTTGCAAAATTTAGTTCAGCTTTAGTTAATCAAGTGATCATTTAGTTTAGTCTAGTTTAATCATCACATTTGTCACTAGGCAAATTTAGTTTAATCATGAAAATTGTCGTTTAGTTTTAATAAAAAAACATATTTAGTCGCCCCAACTCTGCTTGGTATTAAAACTGAGGATGTAGCACGTGGAAGCATTATTAATACCCCAGTCATCTTCCCATTTCTCAGGATTATGGAGGTCTGTCTGAAGTTTGTATATGAAGTTGTATATACACAATCTAGTAAAGAGCTATTATTCTATTTTTTTATTTGATCTGAATGTTTAGTACGTTACTGAAATTACTAAAAAATAACCAATCAAAGTTTGTGGAAAAGGGTTCCTCCTATGGCCGAGATAATCTGTCAAATCAACAAGTGTAGATCCATAACAGGCCGCAAAAATCATATTCCATTAATAACATTATGTTTGCATTATGATACTTGATGCTTGCATTGTGAAGCGTCGTGCCTTATGAGCAAATTTACTAGAAGCACGTAGTGTCATTAAATTTTATCCATATTTAATCGTGTGTATACAATACAGTGGTGAATTCATGGCTAACATGTCTCGTCCATTTATACACGAATTATCGACGCATGGCCCACACCACATGAAAAATTTGGATCCCTCACTGAAACAGGCGAGATGACTTTTAGAGATTCCAGCGTGGACCTGGGCCACCCATGGGTTAATTTGTGGACATATTTTAAGTTTACCCTTTGAAAACAAGCAAAATTTTCTCATTTAATAATAGTGATACCTGTATCACCTACGTTTAAAACTAACAACATTTCTTCTACTCGCCCGTTCATATTCTACCCATAAGACTGATCCGATGCACTGGCGATATGGTAGTCGGTAAAGCCTGAGTACTACAAGACAACCTCCCAGTACGACGACGTTGACATCAATAAAGAATCATTCATGCAAAAAAGACCACCTTTTCAATGAGACCGGTTTTCATTCTTGCAAAACTATTAAACAGTGACACCAGCAACCACGTGGGGGGGGTACTTCTGAGGTGAATGGGGGGGGGGTTGCCACTGAAAGTCCAAAATCATACCCCTTAGTGAAACCTATATAACTATGAAAATGATACCCCTAGTGAAACCACCAGACGAAAACAACGGGGCATTATCCCGAGGGGTATTATTCTATGTGATACTGTAATGAAAACAAGATTTTCTGCAACTTATATTTACCTTTTATGCATTTTTATGGCTCAATAATGCAAAATCACACGAAAAGAGAGCTAGATATTGAACCTCCCTTAGTGAAACTGGCTGGAATGTTGAAATCAAGACCCCCCTATAGTGAAACTGCGGGGTTGGAAAAGGTCACCCCTTTCAGTGGCACATACCGTATAGGGCGACTATGGAAGTACCCCCCCCCCCCCCCCGAGCCAGCAACCCCAGCAATAGTGAGACCCTGTGAGGATACAACATGTTTGGTCCTTAAAGAGGCAGTAGAAGATCTATGGAGGTCTTAACCACCCACCTCAAAACAATTAAGAAAAGAGATAGTCGCCACCTCACCCACCCTAACCAATTTCAACAGATTGCTTTGATCTGAACATGCAGGGGCCAGTCGAGATGCCATTTCCAGTTCACATATATTCAAATTCCTGGTATAATTGGACTGCAAATTGCGCAAGCATAACCCCATCCACCATTTGTAAAATACAGAGAATGGCAAGGATATTTATGAGTCAGTTACACATATACCCAGGTATATGCATACAAATGAACGACATAACCAGAACATGAAATGTCAATGTCCTACGCTAACAAGGAACAAGGTGGTTTTAGCACACCATCTATTGCCAGGCTGAGTATAATTCCATTAATCCATTGTAAGAAGCCTCTTCATGAGTGACGATAAACATGACAATGTAAACTATTGCCTCGATAAGGGTGAAGAATTTCATAACAGTCACGGACAATAAGTTCAATCTAAGCTATCTACGCAACACATGAGCAAACCTAACCACAGCATAACAATATACTGATGTCGTCTGTAAGAATAAATACACTAATCCATTCCATATGGATTCTTGTGGGAAATCAGGGTGACCTATATAATCAGGTCAGATATGACCTAAATTGCTGATATATGATGTACCCGGTATTAGTAGCATGTGATTTATTCTCACTAGATACAGTTTTAGTTCTAACGTATGTTCTTGGAAATTGACGTTTCGCAGGGTAACTGGCTGGCTTCTTCAGTGGCTTTTTAACATCAGTTGCAATTGAAATGTTCCAGCTAGTGCTTCACGCCATACATGTAAGATGGTGATATGGCATTGACTATTTGCAATACTTAGCTAAGCTATATTTGAATAGTTACATTTGTTGCATACAAAGTGATTTTAAATAAACATTCTTATTGTTCAATTTATGATTCTTATGACCATGATCAAATATTCAACCCAATGTGAGAGAGATCATTGATTGGTCCTCCTCTCAGATATTGTCTTGAAAATAATGTATGCATAAAAATTGATGAAAGCATTTGCATGAAAGGATGATTAGCCTATATTTAATGCCAAATTTTGAAATATTTTTGACGAAAGTAAAAAAAAAGTGGGGGGGGGGGGGCTGTGATGTTGATCTGATAGGATAGAGCATATTCAATCCGTTGTTCTAAAATTAGATCTATGCATTTTCTAATTTTGATGAAACAAGTGTCCATGTAAGGTGATAATGGTAAGATATATACGCAGCATCCTTCAAATGCCTATATGTGAGTGTGAGTGCAAAATAAACAACAAAAACAAAACTGCATGTTACATTTTGCATTGGCTGTTACAAAACGCGTTAGGTTGTATTTCGGGGCTCTACATCCTTTTTGGTTGCAAAATGCATTAGCGCAAAATGCAACCGGATGCAAAACACAGCTCACCACACCCACACAAAACACTAAACCATAATTGAATGACCAAGTAAATGAATACGAAATATATGCAACAAACTAATGAGCAACTAATACCCTGTCCAAATAAAACACCGCCAACCAATAAGAAGTGTCCATAAGGAGAGACTCCACTTAATAGTAGGCTCATCATAGCTGAGCACACGAGATTGGAGTAGGCTAATCGCACTTTGACAATATTTCTTGAAAAGTAAGCCGCACAAATCCTACAATTGTGCAAAAGGTAATCCGGGATCAGTGTGTATTAGAGGCATGTTCAATATTTCAGGTTTTTCCATCGCTCCCACGCATATTATTGTTGTTGTTTACTTACGGGTGTTTTCTAAGTCCAAGACGTAGGCCTACTTAGTATACTCATCATCTATCAGAGAAACGAATGATGAATGATAGCTTTTCGTGGTAAGATGGCCTATACTATAAATTATGCACAATATTTTAGTTCGCGTGCATGCTTCCAAAGCCTAATGTGTGAGCATTGAATTGCGTACAAGCAACAGAAAGTGTGTTAGCGTTGATCAGCTGATGGTCAGGAGAAGTTGAACAGAACGAGTGTATGTGGACAGAGGTGGGGCATTCTTTGATGCTTTTGGTTTTAAAGGTTAAAGTTTTTTTTTTCTCAGTGTGATTCGGGAACCCACACAGGATCACACTGTTGTTAATCCCTATATCAGTAGGAAATGCGTGGGCCGAGTCGAAATACAAGCTCAAAACGCATTGCAGCAATAATGAATTATAGCTAAAATTACCTCGTGATGTGGAGAAAAATATCCATTTGAGCACGATAGAATAGTTTTACCAGATCTGGTTCCAGGAACTTCATTCAAGACGTAATTAAAGCTGGGGGCGTATACGGAAGTGGGATGTGGGAAATCAGGCTGAAAAATGGGTGTGGGAAAAGAGACAAAATATGTATGTGGGAGTCGGATTTCAAGGAAGTGGGAATTGGGGAAAGGGATAAAGAATTGTAAGATGTTGGTGGAAAAAGCCAAAAATAAAAGAGGAGTGTAGGCTTTCCTGACCCCTTATACCCCCCCCCCCCCCACACACACACACAACCAGTAACCGTGTGTCTTTGTGGTCGTTTGTTCGATTCCCAGTCAGCTTTTGTGTTGGGCAAACTCATTTCTATATGCCTGCACACTGTGCTATAAAATAGGTACAAGTCA
Organism: Streblospio benedicti; assembly: GCA_019095985.1. Classification (NCBI taxonomy): domain Eukaryota; kingdom Metazoa; phylum Annelida; class Polychaeta; order Spionida; family Spionidae; genus Streblospio; species Streblospio benedicti. The sequence continues at coordinate 45,091,807 of CM032669.1, forward strand.
GACGAGTGAATTGGTTGACAAGTCCTAATGTCTAAAGTTGCAAGGTGCTGTATCTGTTTTAATGATTCTCAGGTAGTTGCCAATTTAATACGTGACATAGTCAACAAATAAATGTTTGTATTTATTGGGTTCCATTAGTCATATTCATAAGAAACTAAATAGATACTTATAAGGACCTGTCATTGTTAAAGGGCCGATCATTTACAATTTGCTGGTGGTCAGTTAGATTTTTTAACCATTAGATATATAAAGTCTGACCCCCATGCCCAATCCCACCCCCTCCCACCCAGTAATTGTTCAAGTGAATAGACAGAATATTTCCATCTTAGTAATATGATTCACAAATCAAGTAAAGCAATCATCAAACTTTATTTGATCTTCTTATCCAACTTATTCTATCTAATCAATTATAATCAGAAATACCACAAATAAATGGTCATGTGACACATAAATATGAAGTTTGTATTAAAAATCTGACTCAGATTCAGAGTCTGAGTGTCTGCCATGTCTATCACGTGTGCTTCTTAGGCCGAGTGAATAGGCAGTTAGACCCGTGACCAGATGGTCGTGGGTTCGATTCCCAGTTGGGTCCGGTGGTGGGTGTTGAGCAAACTCATCCCTAAAAGCAGTTGCACACTGCTCCGTGGCACCTAATCGTTAATTAGGTACAGGTCAATGGGTTGAAAGAGTGAGTGGGTGATTGTGTGGGTGATTAGCATTGTGCGCTGAGAAATGATCAATGAAAGATGAATAAGTGGGCCATTGATCTGTTGTAAATTCTATGGTTTTCAAAACTAAGGGTATGGTTTGGATACAGGTTGGATGTTTACGTGTATAGGCTGCATAAAGGTAGCATTTCTGAAAATTGCATGCGTACGGTTTGGTTACGATTAGAATTATCATGGTACAATTCAATTCGGTTTGCCAATTTCCAAACCTTGCAGGGCTCTGTTAAGTACCTTCATAAAGTGACGGACGACATTGATGAAACTGTCCAGCCCATGATAGGTGGGAAAATAGTGATTTGTTGATGAGTACTAGAATTCTGATTGAATATTGAAAAGACATATTTTTGACATTGTATTTATTTCAGTTGGAAGAAAATCAGTGTTATGTGGAAAATCAGTATGGAAAAAAATAGTGATTTGTTGATAAGTACTAGAGTTCTGATTAATCATTGAAGAGACATATATATTTTGACATTGTATTTATTTCAGTTGCTCTATATATAGTATTTATAACCACTCACATACATGTATTATACATAACTTATACAATCGCCAATTTACTGTTCTGTCGAGGATAGGCCTATATTTCATTTATATATTCAACAACATTTCGAGTATATATATATATATAGCTCTTAGTTATCTCGAACATTTTACTGTTATACCCATAGATTCTAGATAGCAATTTTCCACTGAATGAGGATTGAACGTAATCATATGTAACGAACATGTATTTTTGCACTGACAATGGTTGACATTCAGTGCATTTTTTTATCATTTGATATCGTGCGGTAAACCGATTTACTCCATCGTTTTAAAAGTCTACATAACACGTAATATGAGACTTCCAATCACAATCAATGACAATGAATATCGAATCCTCTTTCTGCCAATTATAAACCATTGGTGTTATTAATTAGTATTCTAAAAAACATGATAATTAATTTCTGACGCTGCAGCACCTCTCAAGGGTAGTCCCAACCTTCATCTGACTTGTTTTTAAATAAATGTTTATCACCTCTCACGTGATTGATAAACTAATTACACCCACTTCACCCGCGGAGCTGCACTGACAACTGAAAAATCCCATTCATGCACTACCATTGCATCCTTGAAGAACGATAAAAAGATCTCATTGGCATATTGATAACAAAATGCCATCTTTATCCTTATCGTACGTCTATGTACTCATATACTATAGGAACTTCGGTGATGAGTAGCAATGTGTTTAACCACGCAGTGATCATCTGCTTATACATGTGGTACACCCACACATGTCCTGGATCCATCTTAAGTGTCGAGGCACCAGCGATGCTGGCTTCACGCTTCACAGAAATCCACAGCCATGCCACTGACTCCAGCTTTGCACCAACGTGACACTAACCACGGCCAAAGGCAGAAGCCCCACAGTGAGTCCACCCGCACCCCCACCCCACACACCCCTTTAAAAGATGTTTGACATCATTATTAACATGTATGCAACCATTCACAAAAAATAACCCCACACTAAAATACACTATTTGCACCCCTGTGCCCGCGAGTGCCGCCTCCGGTTACCGCGCGGCGCCGCCGGCACAGCTGACCTGCGTACTGGCGGTGTTGCTGCTCATGGTGGACAAGGCCACGTGGTACTTGTCTGCCGGCAATCGCCCGCTGCCCGCACCCTGGGCCCCGTCCTCGCCCACGGTGAGGTAGCGGCCGCCCCGTGCCGCCGCCCCGCCGCCGCAGCAAAGATGCAGCACGCGCAGCACGCCGCGCAGCATGGTGCCGCGCACTTCCGGCATGCGCACCTGCAGTAACAGTTGAGGGGACACAGAGGTTATTGTGTGGTCTATTTAAGAACTTTGCCAGTTTTACAGTATAAATAGAGTAAGATGCAGAAACGGGCGCAGATTAAGCAGTAATATGACCGCGCAATATCTCTTGTAGATTTATAGTGTGACCCGTGAATTTCCAATTCTATTTTGCACAAATGTCTTTTAGTTTATCTTGGTTTTTTACCAGCTCTTGCAAAAGGTCATTTCTAGGGTGCATATATTGTCTATGTGCATGCCAACTGGTATATGAATCTCGGGGAAGGTGGTCTTCAATAGGTTGGGTGGGTACGGACGGAGGGGTACCTTTTTGCACTGTCCATTATACTTTTGGGTCATGAATTTCCCCATCCATTATAGCACGGTGGCACGTGCGTACAATTTTGGGCCAAATCCTCCCCTGCATTACATTATTCCAATGACACGTAGATATGCCATACTAATTCAAGTGAGCCAAATAAAATTTCGCCAGTCTAAACATAGACGCCAATCTTTCTATTTGTCAACATTATTTTGTGTCACACCTACAGGCCACCCTCATTTATAGAAACTGCACAGTTACCTATTATCTCCATTAATAGGCTTACCTAGCCTATCACAAGGCCTTTAAATGATCTGACATGAAGGCCCTTATATCTATTAGAGCTAGAGGCCGTCACAATTGCACTTGCTCTTCTTCTTTGCACTTGATATATATGGATTACATGAGCGTTTTTGTAATAATAGAGGAAACAACTATTAGATATAAGGTCATTTGAAAGACTAAGGCTTACCCAGCTGAGATTACAACAAGCAGGTATATGAAGAATACAAAGACGCAATATCTATAAGCAGGTGCAACATGTGCAAACAATCAAACGGGGACTGCGAGCAATCTGAGACACACACACACACACACACACACACACACACACACACACACACACACACACACACACACACACACACACACACACACACACACAAAAAAAAGTCTTCCCCCGGCAGCGGCGCAGGACTCACCAGGTAGATGACGGGGTCGACGACGAACACGAGGTAGAGCATGAGCACGACGGCGGCGAGCGTCCAGCGCATGACGGCCGGCCCGAGCAGGCGCTCGATGAGCGTGATGAGCAGCATGCCTACCAGCGGCAACGGCAGGCGGCACAGCACGCTGGCCACGCACAGGCACGTGATGGTCACCACGGCCGCGCGCTTGGCCGCCGCGTTGCCGCCCTGCTGTGTCGTCTGCTGCTGGTGGTGGGCGCAAAACATTGAGACAATCAGGTTTGACAATATAGTTATGTCTTTGATAATGCATGAAGTTGAGGTGGAAATCAAAATCTAATTAGAACCTGCAGACACTGTCTGACTGACATAGATGTCTCGAACCGAGGCGCAGCAGAGGTGAGGGACATCTGGGTCAGACGGTGTTTGCAGGTTCTTAGATTTTAATATCTTCCTCAACTTCATGCATTATCTATAGTACACAAAATCGCATATTGTGTATGTTGCATGGATGGATATTGAGTTTAAATTCATTGGCAGATCCGGGGGGGACGCGCGCACCCCTCTTTTCCCACCAAAATACTTCATTTTTAGTAGGGGTTTTGGCATGTCTGCCATCGATGCTCGTACAAAACCCATAAAATCCCTTGAGTGCACCCCCCCCCCTTTTTTTTACCAAAAACCTGTATCTGCCATTGCAGTTTAAATATCAATAGCTTGGGCAGATTTATCACTTCCACAGAAATGAATCGAACACTTGGCAATCTTCTTTAACTGAACACCAAAACGATAGGTACATGTAGTATCATTGCATTACATGCATTAATAAAATGTACAAAGTAAACTTTGCGTGTTGTAAAAAAAAGTGCAATGACAAACCTGTGGATTCTGAGACCCGGCGGCAGTTGATCCCGTGGAGGCGTGCAGGCGGCAGTACACCAGCACGCTGAGCACTATGGAGAAGCACGTGGACGAGGCGTACACCAGCATCCACAACACCATCTCAATCTGAAACACCCAGGAAACAGTGTGTCTGTCTGAAACACCCAGGAAACAATGTATCTATCTGAAATATACAGGAAACGGTGTGTCTATCTGAAACACCCAGGAAACAATGTATCTATTTGAAACACACAAGAGGCACCATCTCTATCAGAAATACAATGTATTTGACCAGATATCGGGTGTGAACTCTGTACCGGCGGAGAGCACTGATCACATTGCAATAAACCATCTAAATGATTTTCTTTCCGAGCTCCGATTGTCGCTGGTGTTCTGTGATGTCATAGTTCAATTATTTTATAAAGCTTTCATTTTCACATTTCACATTTAAAATGATTTTACAATGGAGATAGTCACCTTAAATTTATTTGAGAACATTGGATCATCTAGCATATTGGTTGCATATAATTTATTATTGAATGGGCTGTTGTAGTGATTGTATTAGTTTTCAAATACATGTTTTAAATGGTAACTATTCATTGGAATTAGAAGGGAACATAGGAAACAATTTGTAACCAAATAATGTTTACAAAAGTGACGCACAGCTAATGGTTTTTATTTTGAAATCACGATAAGTGGGGAGAAAAAGGACAATGGTATATGTTCTAGTGTTATCACGCTATCTCTGCACTTGTGTTGCCTTAGTCTGCACGCGTTCGCTGACGCTCACGTGTGCTGACAAAGACACCACTCGTGCAGAGATAGCGTGATCTCAACACTAGAACATACCATTATCCTTATAGACTCATGAGCAATAAAGATGTTTACTTCAGCTGCCATGTTCACTTCGTAATTGAAACATTAAAGCATGTACATTGTCACAACGTGTACCCTTAATCAATTTAGGTTGTGCGCTTTTATACAAATGACACAAATGTGCGTCTATCTATGCTCAATGATCCCAATACAAATTTTAATCCTTTTTGGTTAAATACATTTACAGCAGTGATCATGATCTTGGATTGCAAGTGCTTTCTACAGATGGGCCTCTTGCCTCAATATCATATCTCATGGCTATATACGCCTGCGATGCAAAATATTTTGAGGATAAAAACCTACACCAGCAGTATAAGTGACAAGTCAGTTAACAGCCAGCAAATTTGTGGATGCAGACGCGTTGCCGAGGACTGTGGGGCCCGCATATGGCTCTGGTCCCTACTGAGGTGTGGCATGGTGGGAGGTTCTAATCCTAACTGCCGAAGTTATACAGGGGCACCTACTCTAGCAGTCACTTTAAGAGGGCTGCACGCCAGAGACCCACCACAAACAGGGATTTTTGTCACACTCTTCCCCAGTTTTCACTTTACAAGGTCATCCGCTTGTACGGGACGAACTTGTGCAATGAAAACTCACCCAGCAAAATATCCACATGTTATCCATGCGATGTTCGTGTGATGTTGATCATCTCCGTTGGTAGCAGTTCCAATAAGTCACACCCGGCAGAGAGGACATCTGGAGTGGGCATCAACTAAAAAGAAAGAGTAGTGATCCCTGGATCTCGGTCTAAAAGAAAGTAGGATTAGAAAAGCATCTCACGCAAAATAAACACTAACATAGGGAAGTTAAAAACTCACTCACTTCGCGTTCACAGCCCACTATAAAAGTCTCACGACTGTCAACAGGTCCATCCATTTGGAACGCGGACTAAGTGGTAGTTACCACGCAACCATGCCCGCCCAAGTGATACCTACCAGTCTTATCCGAGATGCTAGCAAAGTGACTTGCTAAACACATAGTGTTTCTGTGCCTGGCCCATGACTTACTCGGTTTCAGGGTGGCAAAATCCCAACCTCAGTACTTCCTTATTCCTCCAAGGACCAAGGTTTCCTGTGACTGGCAGTTGAAAATGACTCGAGAACTTAGTGCTCAGTCTTGTCAGTGTCATTTTTCGATTCTAAGTTCAAGTTCCAGACCGTCCTGTTTACAGTACATAATTATGACTGGTACTAACGACGAGTGAACTCCTGATGCACCCTTCCTGAGATCTTCAGCAGTTAGTTTCCAGACTGCAGGTTCCTCTCGTAGCCCCCGTAGCCTCGTCGGAGCTCGTTCGTATCCATATCAAAGGACTATTCTTGTGTTAAAGCCTTGTATCCTGGTCGCCGCTACAAAACTGTAAACATTTTTTACCCCTGGCGCCCTTTCAGACAACCAGTGATAACAGGTATTACACACCTGGACTTGTGTGTGCGGGCCCGTGTCGTGTGTTAACGCAAACTCACATCGCCCACAGGCGGCTCCTACCCGGTCCAGGGGACACAGGAATGGATACGACTCCCTGAGGATGGCAAGCACAAGCACATGTAGCAAGCGGTTGAAACCAGGTTCTTGATGATGCTACGCCGGTTTCCTTCTAATAATAATGGACTCATGAATGGATGGACGGGCCACTCCCTGACGAGGAAAGCGGAGGCTGGTCGCAGATAGAGATATAGGGCCCAACTCAACAGAAGTTTGGTTGTCTGCCCTATGTCCGCTCAGCATGTAATATAAGATCAAAGTGCACCTAGTCGGCTTGCTATGCTTTGTACTGAAATGCACCAAAGGATGTCTAATACTAGACGTGGCTAAAAAAACAGCAGAATCATAGTCCAGAGCCATGCACAGGTGATAAGTGTGCACCCACACCCGCCCCACACATTTAATGTAATGTGTGAATTCAGATTTCTTGAGTGTCAGCCAAATTTCCGTTGTGCGCTAGACTGAAATACACAAGAAACACAGGCTCTATTAAAAACTCACACACACCACCACCATCTCTATTCTATATCTTCACCATACAAAAAAGTCCTAGCTATGTGTATAGGGAAAACAGGATAGACCAAACACACAGTAAACACCATCTCTATCTAAAACACACAAGGACCACCATCTATATGAAACATACGTCAAACACAGCATTTATCTGAACTACACGTGATAGACCATGTCTATCTGGAACACACTGAAAACACAACCTCTATCAAATAATGCACAGACGGGACCATAAAGATCACCATCTCAGTCTGAATTACAACAATAACTAAATCAAGTGCTCAGAGATCACAGCGTCGCTAGAACAACGTTGACTTAAGGGTAGTAAAGATGTTAACTAAAATGTTATGGAAAACTTGGTTAAAAGTACACATTTACTATGGTTGTAATCAGCCACAAATAATCTGTGTGCCACTACTGCATGATGATAACAGTCACTCCGTTATGCTAAATATATTGATCTTGCAGCAGCTCAGAGCAAACAGCACCAAGTAGACTTTTGCTGCTGGGTGTAACTTTTCAGTGTGCATTCAATACTAGTAAGAATGACGAAAATGAACCATTAATGGCCCTGTGGAAAGCACACTTTGATTGGTGAAGAGCCCAAAATCGAATCACTTTAGTGTCGCCTCATACCTCATAGTTGTATAAAGTTTGAACCAAATCGGTTCCTCAGTAAATGCTCTAGCTTGTCTGAAAACACACATACAAACATACATAGTTAGTAACAACCGAGCGAAACACAAGGCTTTGCGAAACTACAAAATATTCCATAAAAAATTGAATTCTAACATAAGTATTGGTATGACATAATACTTAAAAAGTACAATAATAATCACACGGGTACCAACTTCCACTGACTTGTGTCTATAGTAGGTTACAAGTAGCTACCAGTACGTATAACTTGCTGATGAGGGACTCGTTCATGAATACGACAACAACATATACAATCAATGAAATCTTTGCATTCATTATAGTGAAGTAAGGGACTGGCAGGTAGGTAAAGCGTGTCAGGGTGAGTAAATGTGAGTCAGACCTTGTGCGGTGATTACCTTGGAGATGAGTATGAGTTTGCGGAGAGGGTCAGGCTGTCCACTGAGGCAGGTGAGCACCAGGATGGGGATGAGCATCTGCAGGGACGCGAGGCACCACACGATGAGCAGTGACGTCACCACGCGGCGCCGCACGTTCATGTGCATGTACACGTGCGGCCTGGAAGACACGTGGACGTTATGTGTGATATATCCGTGTCAGTTGGTAACAACAGCAAAGGCAGATGTATCACAATCAGAATATTTTTATTAATCAGAAAGTCCTTTGCAGACGTGTAAAATCATTAACAAAACATATGAGAATAAACAATATCAAGATAATAAGAGCAAACAACATATGCCTTTCCAACATTACATAACAAGAATACAAATAATACTAATGATGATTAAAACAAATTAAATTAGATAATATTGGAAAGTACATTAGATTTAATTACATTAGAATTAAGTTAAATTAGATTACATAAGGGTAGTGCTGCATTCTGCCTTGTCTTAAAACATATAGTTGTATACCTAAAGCCCTAGTACATAGGGACATGAGACTTCATTTAAAAATTTCCTCTGGTATTGGTTTGTTCCTGACTTCAGCGGGTACGTAGAATACGTACCCTTATAGTGCACTATTATTTATTAACCCATTATTGCATGAGTAGCAGGCGCCCGCTTAACTTTCTTTGAACCGTTCAGGCCCCAGCCGCTAATATGATTACTAATATTACGGACCGCCCATATACATGCACCAAGTATTTTCAGGTCTCACCACGCCCATCTCAAAAATCAAAATTACACCACACCACCCCGACTAGTCTCCGACCGGCCCATAATAATTGGTAGTCCCCTAACATGAGGAGGATATTGGGGGAAAAGGCACTCTCTACGAGTCTCATTTTTTTCTTTAGAAAAAGTGCTTCATATGTATTTGTCTTCAAAAAGTTGTTCTTCTGCACTAGTACCAGTTGCTTCGTACTTTGAAGAAGCAAGATTTATAAAAAGATATAGAAATTAGATATTCATTATAATATAACAATGATAATCAACATGAATTATCATATACAATAATGCAAAATATTATTCACAAAAAGGGAAATAAGGAGAGAAAAAAGACCTCTCGTAGAGAGTGGATCAGAGTGGGGGAAAGGCACCCTGAATATCAAGGGCTCAATATATTGCTCAAAACTGCCAGACCAGGAACCGATATTACATAGAGTGGGGAAAGGTGAAATATGATGCAGACGGGCGGTCAAAGACTGTAGTATGGCGAGAAGTCGGGGCTGTTGGGTATCTGGAGAGGGAGGATCAAACAATTATCAAGCGCTTTGAATTAAACAAATGACTATTGTAAATAGTTTTCAATATACTGTTAGCGAATTCTAAAATTCTGTTGATAAATCCAAATACTAAGTCTTTTTTCTTATAGCTACAAGTGGGTCTATATGGTTGAAAATCATGTTCAAAGTTGTACCTGCCTTTTTTTATCAAATAAAACATTATTAAGATTAATCCATTAAGTTATACCATAGAAGTTATTGCACTAAGATTTAAAGAGCTTTGACTTAATAAACAAAACATCACCAGAACAGTTACAAAATTTTCTAATCAAGATAATTATTACCCCTTACGACCTTTAAAAGTATTTTTATGCCATACATGTAATTATCATAACATTCATTATTGATTATAAAACCTGAGTACCCCGTACAATCAGTAAAATTCAACATTAGGTTATCTACATAAAAAAATCAGGTGCTCCTAAATGTTTCAAGCATTTTGGTTCAATGACCTTACGATGAGGGTTTTTTAGATTATAAAACTCAGCTCAAATCTTTTTGAATAGATAGAACAAATGTTTAAAATCTCATGTAGAGCAGTGGGGGAAGGGGCAGGAAACACACTGTCATCAGCAAAAAATGAGTGATTGCCTTTACAATTATTAAATAAACAACCCATACTACAATTTTTTAATTCATTAGTTAATTCACCCATACTTACATGAAAGAAGACAAGAGATAAAATGCGTACGATTTGGGAGGGAGAGGGGGGTAATATTTTGAACAAGATTGTTAGTGATGCTTGTTGATTAATAAAACTGATGCGTCTACATTTACATTTCAGAATATAATATTATAAGATGTCCATTTGATATGGTGGACATCCAAATATAATATACTCATATTTCATCTTGTCTGTTCATGGTAATTAAAAACCAAGGTACATCACTATCATTTGATAGCTTCTTAGACTATCAACAATCATATTATATCATTTAACTGTACAATACGGTGTTTCTTGTCTTGTTACATCAGGAAGCCGGATAATCGGACCTTTACTGTATTACGTATTCACGTTATGCGATTTTGTATTTCAATATCCTTAGCTTGGCTTCTTGAAGAAGCCTCACTTGAATTAATTAAGTAGGCGTATCAGTAACTCCATTTTTGGTTTTCTTTTTTTTTCTTTTCGTGTTTTTTCTCTTCGCGTAATGTGGTCCATGAACCCAAGTCACACTAAAGCGAAACACGAGAAAACGTCTAACATAGGTAATTAATTTCTCTGTACAAGGACAGCAAGACGACGTGTGGAGTAAATTACACTCGAAGGTCAGCTAAATTACTTCCTATGTAATAACAATTTCTACGTAGTTTAAGTTGTAAGAAACACAGAATGTCCGAAAAGTGAGTATGATTAGGTAATTGGACAGACCGTTTATGTAAGGTAAGATCATTAATATGGTCGCCCGTAAATTAAGCTAATTTGGTTGCAGTTAGAGCAAATGCAATTAGCCAGTGTTAAGCGACCAGCTCATGCTCTACTTATAGTGCAAATTAATTATAGTTCTAGGAAAGTGTTTTCATGTAGCCATGATTTTCAAATGTAAACGTGATGGTTTATAGACGTGATAAAAGTATTTTGCACTCACCACTTTACATTTTACGCCAGTTCATTGACACACCTATTGAACATCAATTGATCATGTCTCCCATACTTGCACCGGCAGCACATTCAGTGCACAGTCATACCGTTACTCACAATCTCGTTCAACTCAATGACCTGTACATAATTAACTTGTAGGTGCCACGGAGCAGAGTGCAACTATTTAGGGGTGAGTTTGCTCAACGCCCACCGCCAGACCTGACCGAGAATCGAACCCACGACCTTCTGGTTACGAGTGCAACTCCCTATCCACTCGGCCAAAGTTGGTCACTGTAGCTAGAAGTACTGTATGACATGGACAATCATAGGGGATTCTAAAGTAGTACCCTTATGAGGCTACCAACGAATGCTCCCAAGCACAACAGAACTCACCTGGGGCCACCAACGAGTCCTACCAAACACAAGAGAACTCACCTGCACGAGGCTAGGTACTGGCTGATGGTGAGGCAGTTGAGCGTCAGCATGTAGGCCGTGAAGAACATCCAGGGCAGGCTGCGGAACACGTACGGCAGGCCCTGCAACGAGTGGAGCAGGATCAGAATGGATCCAATATGTGTCTATGAAATTTAGGTTTTAATACTGTACATCGGACACCAAGAACGCAACAGAAACAACCACTGACTTATGCGACGTAATAAATATGCTGGCATCGCACATTGGATTTTAAGGAAGATCTCCAACGAACCCTGTGTATTTTCATCCGGATCACTTCATCACAGTCTGAGAGATCATTTAGTATTTATGACAGGGTGGGGTAGGAGGATTTTAGGGAGGAGCCATAGGCTTTTGTCACAATGTTAGGAGTGGGGAGGGGCTATAATGTTTTTCACAGGGAGGCTAACAATTTTTTCACAGAAAATTTACCCTTATTTTTTTTAAGAGTTTTTGTGATAAGATTTACTGTTTTTTATGGATATCCATCAAAAAGGATTTGCGATAACAGGCAATGATTGTGTTAACTGTTAGGGGGTATCAATTTTTATCGTATGAAATTGAGGGGGGGGGGGTCACCATTTTTTCACAGAGATTAGAGGAAGGCTATTAATTTTTTCAGAGTATTTTTGCAAAATCCTCCTACCCTACCCTGTCATAAATGCTGAATGATCAGTAAAGATTCCGTTTATCAATGTCACAGTCAAAATACATAAACCTACTGGTGACCGCAGCTAATCTAAAAAGCTCATTTGCATAAATGTGTTTGAAAAAGATCACTTGAAACTCAGCCCCTAGCAGACATGATAACTGTGGATTCCCCAGATCAATGGCGACTTATGTCCAGTTTACAACTTATCTATACAAGAATTTTATAACAGTATTGAAAACGATATTCCTTAACTTTCAGAATATGACGGATATTGGAAAGTTGTCTTTACTTAGTTCCAAACATATAAGAAAATTTGCAAAATATCTTTTGAAAATCTTCCATGAAAGAAAAAATTGTGAATATAAAGATAAATAAATGTTCAACTTTTCATTCCACTATTGGTCAATCTGCTTGATAATTATTTTTATTTATATATATTATTTATATATATTATTGAATATATGTTAGTACGTTTGTATATATAACCATAAATGAATGTATTTTTCTGATAGGGATTTATAAGTTTACGTATGTGTTTCTTGTTATCTTGGGTAATTATTCATAATTTTTCTGAAATTAAAATTGTGACAATTAAGCTCATAGGGCTGGGTGTCACACGTATAAATATGTATTTTGCAACTATATTATAATTACAAATGTAACATTTGTCAATAAAAAACATTCTATCTCTATCTCTATGTTAAAGGCTGTCTATTTCTTTAAATGGCTGGTAAGTACACAAAATAGTGATGAGACTGCCTAACCTTTGGTTGTGTATATTTGCGCGTGGAAATATTCACAAAGGTGGCTGTTCTGTTGCAGATAGCATATGCCAGATTACAATAGACTATGCTGCAAATCAGCAACAAATTAGCAAGCTAGACAAATCATCCTCAAATTTCTTTTTATTTGTTCAGCTGGAATTTTAAGCGTTATGACATTTTGAGTGACATCGTAGACGCGTGTATTATTCATTGGAGTCATCAAATGCTCATAATGTCTCGCTGACATGTATCTTATTGCCGTTGCTGCCCTAGCATTCATAAATGGTGATATTTCCACAGATGCCTACATTTAGTTCGCATAGGTTACCTTACAAAATCAATGCAATTCTCAAGTATAAGGTCTATAATGTGTAAAATAAGGCTGATTTTTCGTCAACTCTCTTTGCTAAGGAGATTATTGAATGTCACAAAATGGCGTTGATGAGAGAGTGTTCATCTCCTGGCACGTTCCTGGCATTTGGTCATCAAATTAAACTGATTTTAGGTTTCTGGTATCGCGTCGCGTGCCCTTTCATCTTTACGTCTTTGCGTATAATTTGATTTTTGAAATGATTTAAAGCAATGTTTTGTTACAACTACGGCTATGCTTGTAGACACAAGTAACCGGATATTTGTGGGTGAGCAGGCTAACGAGTATTGCCACAGACCTACGGACCTTTGGGGGTTTTGTTGCAAGAATTGGGAGTTGTGCGAATAATCTTTTCATAATCCGTGGGTATTGTAACCAAACCCCGAATACTCGTACAGTAGATATACATCGTCTTTACATTACGTTTGATATTTCATATTGAGTTACCAATTGAAAGACAGCTTGTGAACTATATACACGTGCACGTATCCAGAGGTCAAGGATTTCTATCTCACAACAGCCGTGATTACAACTGATTGGGCGGAGCATTGTGGGGTGGTGGTTAGGACTTGTCATATTTGGCATCAATTTGGAACGGTAATTGTGGCTTAGGTCTTCTATTCAGATTCATCCAGTTATAGATCCATGCTTTCCTGGAAATTGGTAAGGGTTGTGGGCAATGACGTTGCAGACGTCAATATGTATAAGTCAAAATGACAAGCCAGACAGGCAAATCAAATCAAAACAAGTCAATCAAAATCAAGTAGAATGAAAGCAGGCCAGGAGGCGGCAGGCTTTGCTCCATCTGCACTACATCTCTGGGTCAGCCTTTGGTATCTTCATAACCTGGATATCTCTCAATCATTGCAACATCAGACATATGCTTGTAAAGTGAGACCTCTTCGCGGCATGACGTGTGTGTATGTCCGAACGGCGGCTGAATACTGATGAACTATTAGTGAGTGTCTCGTTAATTTACATGACATTTGATTGTGCTGAATTCCTATTCTCCGGGCTTATTCATTTGGTGTATGGTCCTTTTTTGGTGACAGACGTCTTTCAAAAGATCTAATATCTAATAGTTGTTTCTTGTATTATTACAAACACCGCTCATGTAAACCATGTATCAAGTGCAAAGGTGAAGAGCAATTACAATTGTGACAGCCTCTAGCTCTAATAGATATAAGGGCCTTCATGTCAGATCATTTAAAGGCCTTGTGATAGGCTAGGCGACAGCTCAAGTGCTTTGTACACGTAACGTAGCTATCTTGTTTGACCCAACGTATTAATATGAGGACTATTCGCACAGTATTATTAATTGCTCGCATACATAAAATATTTTTGCTTAGAAAATCTTGCAGTTATCGTCCTCGTGTGGTGTGTAGATCAGAATTTTACGCACAAGCTGAGTATATGGAAATGATTAAATGGTCACCTTATCAAGAATTACACCAACAACCAATAACAAAACGAAGTGCTCAAATAAATTCCTTACTATAAAGAAACGTTAGCATATGTCCCGTGTTGAGTACAACCTTATAATAATGTTGACTTGAAATGGCTTCAAGTTGTGTATATTTCTGGGGCTTTTATTTGTAATATGTGTAGATATTTACTCAGCGGGACATTCCTCTATAATGGAGGTGCAACCCCCGCCTTCGCATACATTGTAGATGATCATCTAGCCTTTTATTTTTTAATCTGCACTTCGTGTCATCCGAAGTGATTTTTCTCAAAAGCAACTGCATCAATGGGGTTTGAAAAGAGTTTTAGAGTTTCTCATTTTCTCAAAGCCCATTGATGTAGTTGCCTTTGATTTTTCTCTTCTACGTTGAGTTTGTTTCGCATTGTCGTGTGTGTATGTGTGCGTACGTGTGTGTGTGTGTGTGTGTGTGTGTGTGTGCGCCCTCATATGTGTGTTTCGTTTGTTGTTGTTTTTTGCCCCCACCCAGACCCCCACCCCAATTTACCGCCAAGTCAAGAACATGTCACACTTTGTCTGCAGCCTGACAGGATGGGCCATTATCTAATTTAGCACAATTCAACTGAAAGCTCTCAAGGCATGGCATTACATGATGAACATTTTGTTCATGACAAACTATTTCTCACGACATATTGCATGTGTATTGTATCACTCCCACTGCTTGTCACAGTAAGACTGAGCAGTTTCAAGAACAATATTGTTAATACTCAAGGCTGGATAAGTTACAAACATTTCTCAGGGTTTGTATACTAGCATTTGATATGCGTCAAAATAGAAAAAACTCGTTTCTCCATGGAAAAAAATGATAGGTAATTCATTTGTTATGTAAAAGTAAGCGTAAATGTGCTTATTTTCAGTCCCCAATCACCGTTATGATGCTCTATCGACTCTACATTCGCACCAGGCCATTGGCATCCTTGACACACTTTTTCTTACACAACTCCCTGCCGAGCATACAGCACATCGCAGCCGTGGTGCATACGTACTTATCACTTACATTAGCATCCACTCCTGGGATTCCCTGACCTGTGCATGATTAACGTGTCAGTACCACGGGCCAGTATGCAACCTGTTAGGGATTACTTTGCTCAACACCTACCACCAGTTCAAATCCTATCCATTCGGCGACTGACGCACACATCTTGATCGAAAAAAAAGAGATAAAATATAAATGAATTTGTGTAGACTTGACATAAGTCTTTGTCGCTCGCTTCTTCTAAAATAGATTAAGTGCTTGGGTGAAAAGATTTCATTCAAAGTGGTACTAATGATCTGTATTGTGTATCCATATATATGCCTATAATGGGCAAGATCAAGTTCCCGTATAGTAACTGCTCTATCACACACCACTCGGATCCTGTTTGCAGAGGCATTTCACGATGATGACAACACAAATACCCTATATCATTTGCTTATCTAAGTACATACAGTTGAGCCTCTGCTTAAGACCACCTGTATAATAAGTTCTATTTTCCCAACCCCCCATGAAGAGACTACAATTGAGGCCAATAATTGGCAGCTATAATATTTATTTCCAACATATATTTACACTTAGAGTCAACAAAGTGCCAAGGATTGTGCAGGGCCGGGCCGATGTGATGTCCCTTTATACATATATTAGTGACTGGCAGTGAATTACGTGTATGCCATAGCCATCACGAGCCACGGCCATTATCTATTGTAGATTGATTGCTTCTCTGATTCCATCTGCTATATGGCTACTTCCCCTTCATATTTCACTGTTTGGGTGTAACGTGATCGCCATTTGTTAGATAGGCAGCAGACAAGAGCATCATCTTCATATCAGTGAGTGGTGTTGTATAGCTCTAGTTCCAGGTGTAACGCTCATACTCTCCAGCTTTAATTGTTTGATAGTTCTACTTGATATGTTGATAGTTTGAGTGGTGTCTACTGTAAACCTGTCTACGAAGAGCATGGACGTCAAAGGTTTAAGGCGATTACTTTAGTAGAGGTCTGTGCTCCTCAGCATTGATGGCAGACGACCCAGCCCCAGTCCACCACCGAATAATCAGTCCCTAGATTGATTTCCGGAGTCACCGGCGCACTTTCACGGATATGCATATAACAGAATTTCCCAGTTGCATTCTACTTTTATGAAACCCGGACCTGCTAATGCTCACTCATCATATCGAGATGGGGGACCTAATATGTGTACTGTATTGCATTAACATGAGTCATTAGTCGTTCGAGGAACGTGGGCACACCAAGAAGAAGTCGTTTTACGCGCAAGGGATGTTTTGGCTCGGTAGGCGTTTTACCAGTGTGTTGTTATTTCTTCAGCTCTTACTTTCAAATGAAAAAATATATATCTTTGTGGTTTACAACTTCCTAATTCATATAGCGATAGCAGCCAATAGTGATGGTCATGATATACGATTGGCATGGCATTGTTAATAAGGCGAGCTATCGGCTGACAAGGCTCCTGGTCATGTCCAGTCTCCTGGAAACGTATATGAATGTGGGGCAAGGCCACCCAGTGGTCATAATCGAGCGATCCAGATTGCTAAAATAGATCTAGACACACGGCAGCTGTTTATATTGAAAAGCATAGTCCATAGTGATATAGGTCATTGTTTCAGTCATGTATAATTATCCGTGTGGCACAGAAGATGCTCATTCATGATGATGATGTACATTTTGTCACGCTCTGCAAAAAGGTTCGTTTTTTTCTTTAATAGTCACCAATTACATTTGTTATGAGGATCATGTTTGCACACTTGATAATATCAGCCAAGCTTTGCTGTCTAAATTTGTGAAGCCTGTAATGAAAAAGGTGTACCTGTACAATTGTTATAAACCCCATAACAAGACATGCAATTTATCAAGACAAGAAAAGCGCACGCATTCTCATCATACCTGTTAGTGTCATGATAAAAACGGGCAGTGAAAAGAATAAGAAAACACGGATTTTGCATTGTTGTTTGTGGGTTTTTTTCTTTTTGTTTCGTATTGTTTTGTTTTTGTATTTTTTTTTATTGGCGATAATAGCTTGTTATCTGAGGAATTCCCTCGTAACAATGTGAACTGTAACGATCTCGTCACCATTGCTCGGCAACAAAAACTGCAATCATGACACGATCGTGTCAGTCTTGTGAAAGTTGCCATATTTGTTGCCATTAAATAGAGCAACCAACTTCTATATACATGTAAATTTAATGTTATATTGTTTCCAGCTGTCAGCTGTTATACTGAGTGTGTGAGAGCTACACGGGTAATGTACTCTGGGGGCAGTAGCCATAGGCAGATCCAGGGGGCGCCCCCACCCTTTCCCACCAAAATACCTCATTTTCATAGGATTTTTTCATGAAATCCCGTAAGTGCGGCACCCCCCCCCCCCTTTCCTTACGTGCGCCCTCCCCCTTTCCAAAACCTGGATCTGCCTATGGTAGCCATGTCATGTCATTTATTACAATAAAACATAGCGATCTTCTACAACAAATGGAGTATCAATGATAGATGCAAATGAAACATTATCGTGTGGTTGGCAGTAAGAGAACAGCTGGGGACTTTATTTGTCAAAGCATTTGACCCACCGATCAAAGTCTACAAGTCAGTGACGTAAGGCACTTGGCTAATTGTTTTCGGTTCATACATTATTCTACGATGACATGCAAAACAATACAGCTGTGATGGAACGGCGGTGTGTAGAGGCTATTTTACCATGTCCTAGTCATAGAGCGAGCAATATTTGCATAGGCAGATCCAGGGGGCGCAGGGGGCGCCCCCCCCACCCCCCCACCCCCATTTCCCCACCAAAATACTTCATTTTCATAGGTTTTTTTTTCATGAAATCCCTTAAGTGCGCCCCCCCCGCATTTTCCTTAAGTGCCCACCACCCCCGCACTTCCTTAAATTGCGCCCCCCCCCCTTCCAGAATCCTGGATCTGCCACCGATTTGTAACACACGGACTGTGAGGGCAGCCATGGATGAGTCTCTGCAAGGTTTGTACAAAAGTTTCAGTAACTTAGTGGTGAATGGAGGAGAGGGAAGGAGAGCAGGCGAGTGAGAAGAAGACATGTTTCAGAATGATTCTACTCTGACTTATATGCTACTACTTGCGTCCAACCGTCCGTGCGCCCGACTGTCTGACCAACCATTGGACTTGTTTATGGCTCTACAGGTCGTGCACTTTTTTGTGTAGCAGGACCTCTTGGACTCTTGGTATTATGTGTGGCTTTGATTATTCACTTTGATTTTAAAGAGCCAACATACAATCATGTAAATTTGCATTGCGGACATGTTCATTTCATTTCCACATTATGTTCCTACTGATAATCGAACTTTAAATGCCTTAGCAGTGAAGGCATTCTACATGAATTTAGAAATTTAGTCATACAGCTACAATACTGTTTTTGGTGCAATAGATTGCATGATGCGGTATTTAATATCCCAAATCAAATACCAATACGTTTCATAAAATACATTATGGTTAAGAATGACCTTTTAATTTGGGCTTGACAAAGACAATATTGCGCACGCTAGAAATAAAACATTCATAAATGAAAGTCATGTGAAGAATTTAACGTTTATAAGTGACTATTTTGTTATAAACAAAAGTATTGTAATTGAATCATAATGCACTCCAAAATACCAATGCGTTGATATGGGATATCTTCGTTGTTTTATAAATTTGAAAGTTTGTCTTCTTAATTGCTCAAATGCAGAGTAAAGAGAAAGCTTACGATTAGGAGAAAATGAGGAATAATAGAAAAAAAATAGTAGATCCAGAAGGATGTAGAATGGTGTTTGGTGATTGCATGAGAGAATATGAGTGGTACGATGTGGTGAGTGAAAATGAGGATGAAGAAGATGGGGAAATTAATGTAGGAAATATGATGGTGAATGGTGAATGGAGGAGAGGGATGGAGAGAGCAGGCGAGTGAGAAGGAGAAGAGGAGGAAGTGTTCCAGAATAGTTCTACACTGTCTTACATGCTACTAATTGAGTCCAACCGTCTGTGGGACTAGCTGAACGTGTGTGTG
>CM032669.1:45111879-45152281 GCA_019095985.1 Streblospio benedicti
GATGCTCACGTGAAACCAGTATCATCATGAACACAAATTAACGGATTCTATAAAACGGACTCTAGATAGACGTCTATATACATGCGTCTGTATGGAATCCCGTGCGGTTGAGGAGAACCGTGCATGGCGTGCTTGTACTATGGGGGGGGGGGTCAAGAAATCCCATGTCTTTTATTTTCGGGCCTTTCCCACACATCCCACAACTTTTAACGTGTATTCCCACATCCCACTTCCTTGAAATCTCACATTCCTCTTTTTGGCCATTTTCCCACGTGCCTTTTTTTTTCTCCTTTTTTCTCCTTTTTTCCACATCCCACTTCCTTATAAACCCACCCCATCATGTGATTCTACTCAGGTCCCAGGTTCTCTTGGTTACAAAATGCAATCACTGCCCAGTGTAAGGACCTAGCCTGCAACCGCGGTATGCCTAAAATTCTTCACTACATGTACAATTAACGGTTGCAGGTACCAATGTCCAGTACAGCATAATTATATAGAGTATTTTGATTTGTTTTCCCAAGTTTGCTTGTGAATTCAATTCTATAAGAATTGATATAGAGTTCGTTCAGAATAACTGCGGTGTAGCATGGCCATTAAAAAAGATACAATGAAGTAGGCTTGACCCACCAATTAAGACCACCCCTATAATAAGACCATTTGTCACGATCACAAATCTCTCTATAGAGACCACTTGAGGCCAGTCATTAATGCGGTTTCAATAGAGTGGTTATACTTTATTGTGCAACCAACTTATTTCTCGTGGTAGGGGCACGTTCGCTCGTGCTTTTCACTGCTAAAAGTCGCAATAAGGTAGTCCTTGTCCAAGAACGCTGAGCCGATTTGCTGAGGTTATAATGACAGGGGAAGATTTCTGAGCAGTAGAAAAACTTCATAATGATATATGTCGGCGTTTGGGATGTTGAATTGGTATTATCGCTAATTGCTTCAGTAATCTTTACAGAAATCATTCACCCGGCTGCCCTGGCGTGGGTGTTACCCTCCATCTATCTACCATAGTCACACTATTAGTTGAGACTATTTACGGAAAAGCCGAGACAGGTAAGAAAGAGCACGATCAATATCAATTCGCACTGCTTCGAGTCTTATCTTGGACAAGGCCATTTGTGTAACATATTTATATTACAAAATACCGCCATCTAGTTAGATAATTCAGCAGTTCATGCATTGTATTCTACACCCTATACAGCGTGGTTTCACTCTGTGTGTATCACGTTACGATTTGTACATACATGTTACACAATGCCCCAAGTAATACTTAGAATAAAGGGTGAACGTTCTGGGGAATGAACTGAGGTTATTCCATCGCAGTTGTACTCTTTTGTGTCCCATGTTAGGATTAGTTGTCTGCTCTTACTCATTATCAAAGCAAGATTACCCTCAGATGTACAGATCATCACAAAATTTCAGCTCTATCCACGAACATATTCTCAATTAAAGCTCTGGTCACGAGTCCAACCCTGCCCCAGTTGCACACTATTAAATTATGTACAACGTCTTCTTTGTGTTGTACAACTGAATGGTAACAATGGCGAATCTGTAGTAAGTGAATGTCACCATGACTAGCATACATGCACGACTGGACACATGATAGTTGACATTTAAATCATGAATCACATAAATCTAAGCCATTGTTGAATAATAAGGGTGGGTGATTTGTCAATACTGTGTAAACTATATATTGGATGGTTCCAGGTGTATGGTGGTACATGTATTTCTAGACTATCAAATGACTATGTATTGGTATGTTCAACATTTTTAAAGAGTTCCTCACTGGTAGGTCCACGGATTGTGCAGTGCTATGCGCATGCGCGCATGCTATTTCCGCCCTCCCTACCCTACAAAAACATTTGAAAACAAAACAAAAGACAGCGAAAAGAAATAACATTTCCGTGGCGCCATAGGCTGTTTTGTTCCCACTACATGACTATCGCTTTCACGAAACTCATGAAAATGCATGCTTTGCGTCCCTTTATATCTGCTTTGAAAAGACATGATACGTCGCATCGTATTCATATTTCAAGGAAATAGCCATTTCTCTTCATGCTGCAATGATTAATCAGCCTACATGTACAGAAGTCTGCGATAGCTCGGACACGTATCTACACGCTTTACTTCACTTTCGGGATGAATGGGTCCGACAGTAATCGTGGCATTCGAGAACAAGGGGAACAATCAGCTTGGGGCGTGCGTGCCGTCACGTACCTGTCTCCACACGTGGCTCAGCGTCTGCGTCTCGAGGATCTGCGCGAACGGCCCCTGGGGCCAGTTCTGGGTGACGATGAAGGAGAGCGAGCCGAGAATGTCACACACGGTGAGGTTCTGGATGAAGCGGTTGTAGGCGGACGCCCGGTCACTGCAGGGGACAGGAGAGGAGAATTACACCAGGGTCAATGTCAATTTACCAGTGTTGTATTTCACTATGTGTCATTGCGCTCAGTCGACTTCATGGATACACTAGGGCATTGGCAACCTTGGCGCATTATATTACTTTTTTCGATTTCTTTGGTTTGGGGTGGGGGGCGGTAGTATGGTAGGCTACTCATTAGTGCTCACATTGGGGTCCACAGGCGAAGAGAGTACAGGACGACATCTGATTAAACCACTCTAGAAAGAGATCGGTCTCTACAGTAAAACCATATAAAGAGAGCACAGTAAACCCCTCCTTTTTGAAAGCATAACTGTTAGTATAGTGGATTGTCGGTAGCGCTTGTAGCTCAGGACGTCTCATTGCCAGCAACCACATTTCAACTGGAAACAAAATGTAGCCTGACTGATTGCTATGATTCTGTGGATATAGATTCCTACGCCTCTACTTTGTTTTAGAGTTGGCAGTGTACAAAATAAATTGCCGTATGCAAAATACGGCTCTTATCTGACATATTTGCAAAGAGCGTGGGTGAAAGAGGGATTGCGTGTGACTGACACTTCATGGCGCAACGTACTTTTATTAGATTATCGCCCACCGGAAGTTCCTGTTATTTGAGGACACGGGATTTTGAACTCAATTGATGAGTGACAGGGGTGGGTCTCGAGGGGTGGGCAGAGCACATTTATTATATAAGGAATGCATCAAATGATTTAGTAGATTTCATTAGAGTGAAAAAGATTTGCACTAAGCATACAACGTTAGCTTTCGTTTGCAGATGCTGTCGTTTTATGTGGCCATCGCGTGGTGTTGACAATGGGTTGGCTTGACGTACAGGCAAAAATCACAACCTGTTGCAGTAATATATCACACTCTCTTCTTGGCGCTGGGGGTGGGGGTTCCGTCTCTGCAGTGTAGTAGGGGCGTGCCACCAATAAGGGGTAACCTTTCAGGCCTTCTGGCATTGAAATTGGTTCATATTTGCCATATTGATATGGAAATGAGTCCACATATTTTGAATTTGGAACAGAATTGGGTCGACATCTCAATTTCAAGTTAGGCCTTCTTTATCATGAAAATAGATACATATTTTGGTTTACTCAATCTGCTTTGGTATGACAAACTTGAAAAAAAAGTGTCTTTGTTAACACAAAACAAACTGCATTTAACTGCTTGCCTTTCTATAAATATGGTCAGGTATAGCGATGGGTCCCAATTGTTGGCAATGGAGGGTATAGAAATCGCTCTACTTCTGGAGGGTTTAATGGCAACACCTACTTTTTTTTTGCTTTGCCGAGTATTAGCTGATACAATTGGCACACAGGCAGATGGCATTTGGTGCTATTATCAAGAAAAGTAAATGGTCCTTGCCATTATAAAGATGGCGTACTATTAGGCCTTGCTATACCAGTGCCAATGATAGCCTTCTTACATAAAAAAGTCTATTCACTTACTACACACCAAAAGTGTGGGATCAAAATACATGTATCTACAAACATAGCCGTAGGCCTACATACAGCCTTGTCCAAGTGTGATTGTTGTGAAAGATGGATTTTAGATCCAATTGACATTCAAATCATTGACACAGAAAAGGATCCCTAAAAGAGGGTAATACAAATACTCAAAATTTCTTTTAGTGTCTAGAAGCTACGTTTCGGTAGGCATTCCGCCTGCTTCCGAGTTCAGTGGTTCGGTTGTTTCTGTTCACCTTGTTTTTGCATTGATTCACGTGATGGATGGAATTCCCAGTCACGTGCAGAAGTTTCATGGAAAACAAAACCGCTTACTTTTTTACCCAGACGACATTGATTACTCCCTTACCTTATACAGCACATACAGCACAAGAAGAGTGTGTTTAGCACCACTGCAGCGCACCCTAGCCCGGTCCCCAGGTAGCCAAGCACCCGAATCCCTTCCGGCTCCACGAACACGGGCCGTGCGCACGACAGGAAAGCAGACGAATTCGCCACTTCTGTCATGTTGGTAAAATCACATGCGTACACATCCACTGTGGCGACACTTTGATTGGCTCCTGGAGATGCGAACACAGTGGCGTTGTCGTTACCTGAGTATTCCATGTTTGCAAGAGGTTTGATACACGATATAGAAGCTACGTCTTGAAGGTGTCGTATCACAGAGAAGGACTGTCTGTGTGGCTATGACCTGAATCAACCGCTTGATGAGTTAAAACCAATTTATGTAAAAGCCACGCTCTCGGTAGGTGTTACACTTTCGCTCAATACAAGACAGACACTTCATTTCTGATGTCACTATACACTGAGGAGTGAAGTTGTTTTTTTGCAGACAGTAATATTGCAATGAGCGCAGGATTAATTACTAATTGCATCTTTTCACACCGTGCCTGTATCAATTGCTTCATGATACGGCTAAACCACGCTAATAAAGTAACTTGCCGAGCAGACTTTAAAAGTAACTCCCGTGTGCAAACGAGCGGCACCAGCCGTCTCAAGCTCCTGCAAATTAGTCTGAGATTGATGTTTCTTCCCCTTCCTCCTCGTGCCTGTCGTCTGTGGTGACAAATTTGTCTCATCTGCCTTCCTTTTTCCGGGCTAAGTAAGAGAAAATGAAAACTAATCCCTCACTCTCTCTCTTTCTTGGTGGGTTTGTAGAGTAATTAGAATTCGGTTAGCAACTTCCAAGGCAACTGTCATGATTGCGTGCGTCCAAATAGGTTACACGTAAACGTGTGCGCCACTGGCCTAGTGGTTGTGGTACCGCGCTCGTGTTCCATGGAACTATCAAGCCGCTGGTTTGATCCCCGGTCAAAGGTCACGTGGTACATACAAGCACCAGGCAAACGGCGACTTTTACCGCGTCTACACTGCACGTGACACCACGCCGTAGATTTGGATGTATTTCTGCAATGACAAAAACTAGATGTGCACAATAAGCAAGTTCTTTTCTTTAAAGTGGGTGGTAATGCGAATAAATGATGACTACGTCTCAGTGCATTTAGTTATTTACACAAGTAATGCATCTTGCTGAAGCCGATGGCACAATGCCATTTGGAGTCATGTCTCACCCTAAATGAGACGGGCAAGTTTCTTGAGCCATTGTTATCTCATCATTTGTCACGTTTTCTTTTGGACGGCTCCAATATTTGCCTCCCGGTAATATGTATATCATCAGGTTGCTCAGTTTGTATTCACCATTGGAAAATAGATGCCATGCGCGTAGTAGATTATGATAACAATGTGTATACCTAATATTGAATCTGAAACAGTGGTAGGCCCTACACCTATTTTTCTTAACGCTGATGATTCAATTGATCTTTACCTACATACTCCGTGGGGGGGGGGCATGGGGGGGGGTCCTTCAATAATTTGTGTGAGTACGGTTTTGGACGGGCCACCATTTAGGGGTACCCTTTCCCCGATCCATTATACTTTGGGGTCAACATCTTTCCATCCAATATATTTTTGTCATAACTTTTTTTTTTAAATCTGCATATTTTTGAGTCACATAGTTGACATTTTCACGCAAATATTGACAAATAATCTTGTTAATAGATAATAAAAAATTTCTTTGCTTTAATTCACATCATCATTTAGTAATGCTATAAATTAGCATTATTAAAAACATTATATGTCACTTATGACATTATATTTTTGGGTACTGGCTCAGAGATTCATTGTATTTTCGGGTCTGATATCTTCGGCGTTGGCATTTTATTTCTAGGTACTGATTTCATACCCTCGGTTTGGGATATTAAAGACACCCCCCCTCCCCCCGAGCCTACATATACACAATGCCTGGGTGGAGAGAGGGAGAATAACATCCTAATACAGGGAAGAGATGATGCATTTTTAAGAATCAACAACAAAGAACCACTATATGCCCAAGTGTACAATCTTCTATCTTCAAAAAATCCATTACAAAAATAACATTGTAAAAATTGAGAGAACATAGTATCTTAAAATATCATATCATATAAGACAATATGCTTAAAATAAAACATATATTATGATACCGTCCACCCGAACCAAAAATAAGAACCGTCTGCCTCTAAACGGAAGGAGTTCCGGCCACACGTCATCTAATCTTGGCATTGTGGCTCGCAGTCTGGTTTTTACTTTCTAATTTATTATTTTACTTCCTTTTCCATTCTCTGCATTGTAATTTACTTAAATTCACCATCAGGCATAACCGCAGAGACTTATGGAGTGTCTACGGGTGTCAATTTGGGGCAAGTGGGAGGACAGTTGAGACAGTTGACATATGGAGAGGTATGCCAGTGGGTGGCAAATTTAACTGGATTTCACCTCTACTGAGAGGTGGATTTGTTGTTGTTGTTGCTGCTGCTGCTGCTGCTGCTGCTGCTGCTGCTGCTGCTGCTGCTGCTGCTGCTGCTGCTGCTGCTGCTGCTGATGCTGCTGATGCTGATGCTGATGCTGCTGCTGCTGCTGCTGCTGCTGCTGCTGCTGCTGCTGCTGCTGCTGCTGCTGCTGCTGCTGATGCTGCTGATGCTGCTGATGCTGCTGATGCTGCTGATGCTGCTGCTGCTGCTACTGCTACTGCTGCTGCTTTTCATTCGATGCCATCCGCAAAGTGTCATTGATTTTGTACTGAACGGTTCATTTTCAATGTCCATCTTCCGAGACTCCTTTTCTGTCACCAGATGGCTGCACGTGACAGTAAAGGAAGACAACCTTCTGAGACCTAGGGCAGCCCAAGAATACAGCGTGCGAGTAGGAGGGGGTTCCAGTTGTAAAGTGTCCGCCCACTCGTCGGCTCGGCACGAGACCACAACCCGAGGTTCAAATCTGACGAGGCATAGGCCAGGCTAGGATGATAGGGAGACCAGTGTGGTGCCATTAGAAAGCTCGTCAGTAAACAATATACACCTGTGATGGCTAAAAACAGGTGTGGGGATTTTGGAGTCGTCGAAGCATCGCGTAATCGATACGCTGTTGTGGTGCGGCAGCTAGACCATTTACATTAACGTAAATTATGGTCACAATTTACAGTTGGTCACATTCTACGGGATAAAAGCCCCCCACCCCCAAACACCCTCCCAAACCACCACCATCATACTCCATTCCTTTTGCCACAAATGTGGAGCACGGCTGTGAGTGATGCATCATACAAGTGTAGATTTGTGCGTGTACTCATTACTCATCTTCTGAGCGGATACATTGACAGATTGTCGTGTTGCTGGTAAGCTATTCATTAATGGGTGTTCTTTTATGTAAATAGTCACTTGCGGCTAGTTTTAACCGCCGAAATGGCATGTAGTGCGCTCTATTAAGACCACGCGGGAGACTGCACTCAAGTGGTCTCAATGGAGAGGTGGTCTGAAGTGTGCTTGGACATGTAGACAAGTGTCCTCAAAGGGGAGGAGTCCACATAGGCAGGCTCCACTGTCAGACTTTCTATCATGCTGGATCTTTTCTTCTTCATATGTCTTCACTGACATCACATACACGACCGCTGTTGTGGCTGATTCTCAGCTGCTTTAGTAAACAAAACAATCAAGACACTGTAAGTCAAAATTCTGGTGCTCTTCAAGCAGACCGTGTTCCCAAGAGAAATGTACATGTTCCCTCGGCAGCATCCCATGCGGTACTTCACCTGTGTCCAATGGGGACCAGCTACATTGACTAGTCTACCCGGTATGTGTGAGAGAAGTAGATAGCCCATATCATGATATAGCGTCTAAACTTACACGAATATGGACACTAATACTAATGCGACCGAACAAAGGTACGGGTATTCCCATTACCGGTGGTGAGATGTCATCATTAGTGAAACATTTTTGGTAGTAATCTTATATCGCAAAAGGGAGACAGAATTTTTTCTGTAATAGCTAGACATAGCCATTAATGGTGCGTTCCCATGGCGAAGTTTTACTTGTGTTAGAAAAATAAATGAGCGCGTATGAATGTACCTGTGGAAAAAGAAGTACAGGCTCGTCACTATCTATGAGAGGTAAACTTTTTTTTTTTTAATTTATTTGTGTGAATAATACTTTGTATGATTGTGTTTTATAATTTATTTTGATGGATGTGATGTATATTGGCTGTACTACAATGAGAATTTAACATTTAACTTTTTTTTCTGGATGATGCTTTTACTAACTGGCGTGTCAATCTGTAGAGTTTAGACAAGGAAAGGGGCCCCGAATCAAAAGATTGGAGGGTGCTGAGTCCCTACTAAGTGGTAGCTTCCACTCACCAAGCTAACACGTTTGCCTTTACTGTGAGATAATGGATTCTTTTAAAAAAGCTGTATGGAGTTTGAATATAAAAAATATAATCTTTATTATATGAACATTAACGACGTTTTGTCAAAGAGCGTTAAACAATAACTTGGCTTGGGAAGAATATATATATAGAGGTCAACTTTTATCTCTGGTTTTGCATTCGGTAATCCTCGGATGTTTCCGCTGCTCTCACAACAGACTGTCTGTTGAGCTCCGAAACATTCCGAGTAGATCCGAGTGCTGGTTTTGTTTACAATGGAATTGTGTCACATTATTGTCCCATCACTTGGCAACGGCGACGTAAGGGCACAGTAACGTTATACGTACGAAGAGCTTGAACGGGGAACGTAACAATAACTACGCCCTGAGCAATTAAATTACTCACTAATTGGGTGGACGCTAAAGTCCACCCGCCCCGGGCACCTACTCTAGCTTTGCTCATACTAGATATATATTATGCTAATAAAATGAAAGTCACTAACAGTAAAATTTACGAGTTTATTACTAATGCGCTTGAAGGGGCGTGCGATATCTTGGAGCAAACGCCGAAATCAGACACTGGGCCCCAAATTTGTGCCATAACACATCTAAACTCACATCCATCGAGATATGTCGTGGCCATATCTTTCTGTATCTCCCACCATCACCATAATGAGTTGTTCCTCGACATTTTTTACAAAAATAAACCTGCAGAGGACACTATCGTTAGCTATCGTTGAAAATGAACGATAATCGTCAGCAATGTATGTGGGTACTGCGAAGAGAGCATCCCTCCTCAAAGGTGCGCAATTTCACCTGAAATCCTCGCAAAAAAGGCATGGCAGGGAGCTGGCAGTAATGACGCGCTTTCATCTTCTCACAAACGCACGTACGTAGAGAGCACATCCATCTGAATTAGTGGACACCCAGCAGTGCTTTTATCACGCTCAATGGCGTACGTGTTTTTGCCTCTCTTTTTTTTCCCTGGGAAAAGTAAAAGTGCACATCCGCTAGATTTAGAACATATTATTTTGTGGTATTATACTCAATTAACAAGATAGTTCTTAAGAATATGATGCACACACAGTGTGCTTCGATCTTTGATCCGTCAAAAAACATGGCATGGTTGCTATTGCTTTAATTAGAAAATACAAGTTGAGTCACAATGACCTCAACGTGGTAACTGCCACGATGGAAACATTGTGCATCTGCTTACAATAAGGCATCGACCATTTGATCTCAGGGGTGGGGGTGGGGGGGGGGGGCAGCTACTTTCACCATAGCTTCAATTTTTTTTTCATGAAATTTGACATATAATTCTTTTTTTCTTACATTTTTTTTCTTAGATTACTGAACCTCAATTAATACAAAATTTGACAATTATTTTTTTTTCTAGCCAAATAAAACCTTATTATTTTTTTCGCCAATTTTCAGCCTTGCGTTATTTTTTTCAATAATTTTGCTCCCCAACCCCCCTGAAATGAAATGGTCGATGCCTAATGGTCGTTCATGCCTAATGCTGGTTCATTATGAAGCTAGAAAACTTTGGTATCCAGGTGGCCACACCCCGAAGTCTTTTTCCTCTGATACTGTTGAATCAATAAAATGAAACTTTGTATGCTTCTATAGGTTTAATAAAACTTATGCTTTGGTTTATACATTGAAATACATGTCTGTTGTGAATAATGATAGAACCATGGATCAGGCGAGTGATTCAGGTTCTCTAGAGCCTCAAGATTAAACCTGCCTGGAACTGCATCTAAACAACGTGCATTGCACAGTAATTCTTGAAAGTCTTATCGTTAAGTTAATATTTAATATTAACTTAATATTTATTAACACTATATACTCATTCCTTCAAGCATACAACACCATTCTTATTAACACTCTAGACCCAATGAAATACAGGCATGCATATTCCTTATTTCGGTGTCCGATATTCACATGACCATGTGCCTCACAACTCTGCTGATCAAAGCTTCTACAACATGTAGGGCCTACTTTGACGCGCTGAACATTGTGATACAGGAACTCTTTTTCTTTACTATAACATAGTGTCTGCTTTGTAAGTTTCCCTGACATTTGTGTCATTGTTCCTGTAGGCAGCACCTGTAAGCAATTAGCAGGTCTTCAAACAGCTCAGTAGGCCATAGTAGATCAGGGACACGTCTAATCAGTCACTTTTCCTGGTGAGAATATTTCAGTGCTTACACTGGCTGATACCCTATTAATTGAGTCCGACAAGAATGGACCGGGTTTATAAGGAAGTGGGACCGTAGTGCCGTAGTGCAGACGTGCTTATCACTCACATTAGCGTTAAATCGCCTGACCTGCACCTATTTAACCTGTAGATACCACGGAGCAGTGTGCAATCTGTTAGAGGTAAGTTTGCTCAGCACCCACCACAAGACTCGACTGGAAATCGAACCCACAACCTCCTGGTCACGAGTCCAACTCCCTATCCATTCGGCCCTCGGGGATGGGGTGGGGTGGCCGGGTGGGGGTTCCATAGTCGCCCTAAACGGCATATGACACTGATAGGGGTCACCCTTTGCAACCCCTCAGTTTCACCGGGAATCAACTTTTTCACCACTCAGTTTCACTAGATCTCACTAGGGGTCATGAGTTCAACATGCCAGCCAGTTTCACTTGCGGTTGAATATCTATAGATCTACTTTCATGTGATTTTGCATCAACTTGTGTAGAATGGAAATCTTAAAAATGAAATAGGGTCATGATACTCTGTTAAAGTGTTTGAAGTTGTAGTCAATCTTGTTGTTTTCATTACAGTAGCACATAGAATAATACCCTTTTCTGATAATATCCCTTTGTTTTCACCCGGTGGTTTCACTAGGGGTATTATTATTATAGTTTCACTGGTTTCACGCAAGGGGTATGATTTTGGACCTTAAGAGGACCCCTACCCATTCACCCCTGAAGTACAACCTCAGAGATTCGGCCACGACCGGGCGTGCATTACATCGTTATATATCTCATGGGATATGTCTTATGATATAGTTTATGATATATTTCAACAAGTGGCAGAACAAATTGAATAATTATGTACGTAACTACTCACTAGTGTTTTACATCTATTTATCGATAGAATTGTTAAAACACCAGGACAGTCTGCACCATCATAGTCACAACGCAAACAGATCTAGACTCTGTGAGATGTATGCCAATTGTGGTCACAGGTTAGAATCTAGGCATTATCACATTTATAAGGCTGACTATATGACTATCAAAATGAGCAGCAAAGCAGTCAGCACGTTTATACTCAGAATATTAACCAGTCACACAGTCATAAATTTAAAATGAAAGACATACTAGTCGAATATAATTTTTATTCCCACAAACAGAATAATTTCACATATAACAATCAAGTGCATATTAAATATGCAAATGCAGGCAAAGTATTCACAGCAAATCTGATTTAGCATGGTCCTTGCACAAACATTCTTACATCCACCAGTGATATTTTTCATCAAATTCTACAAAATTCATGAATAGATTCATTTAAAATGAAAATGCCAGAGTACGTGTACATAGGGTAGATAGCTATTACTTTTTCATCATGAAAAAGCAACTATTCTTTATGAATAAATCTATGAGACAAGCACATTTTCATTGTCTTCTATTTATAATAAGCATTATTACTGATGAGAAAATATTGAAATAGCCAATCTAACAGACCACAACCTTTTTGTTTCATCTCATGAATATCATGTACATCATACAGATGAAAGTATCGTAATGATGGATGTAAAATATTTCATAGTTAAGAACCTTTACAAGCATCAAGCAGAAAAATTCTAATGGTGGATTTGCGTGCTATTTCCAAACTGGAAAATATGCGCTTCCCATATGGTAAATTCACCCGAATGGTCACTCCCAGTCGTATTTACCAGTCGTGAACTCTGGGGTGTTTTTTTTAGAGGACCGACTTTCCAACTGGGAAATATGATTTCGGCTGGGAACGTCCGTTCGAGTGAATTTCCCATATGGGAAGCTCATATCTTTACGAGGTAGGAAGAGCATGCGAACGCAGCATAATATCAATACAAACCGGATAACAAGTCTTATATTACGCCATTGTTGAAACATTCAGAAACCTAAACAAACCAACAATTACTAAAACATTAGAATCAAATTCTAAAATCAGACATGTATGGCCCATGTATATATTCACATATCTGTTTAAACTACTGACTTACTTTTGAGAGAAAGGAAAATGATCTTTTTTCAATAAACTACCAGATTTTATATAATGCGTGTAATACAATTTGTTAATGATCGAACATTTACCACCAATGAAATACAGCTGGACAGTGGTATGTCATAAATTATATTTGATCATTTTCTTATTCTATATACTTTAGATAGTCCAATGTCATATTGATAAATAACTAGCAAATCATTTGACAAATAAAGCATACGAGCACAAACTTTTACACTTTAATCATCATTATAGAATATCTTGAATGCAAAATTATTGACAAATTACTGCTACAATTCACACACATCGTTTATATTGACACACACTTATTAACATATCATTTATCACAGTTGTAAATATAACAGTCACTCATAAACATATGAGAATGTGATTCAAAAATTGAACAAACAGCTTTGAAATTTGAACTTTTAGTAATTATGTTAGGAAAACATCAGAAACAAAGTGAAATGGAATTTGTAGATCATCGTCTTTGTTATAGATGTTTATCTTAAAACATTTTAGCTTTATACATTTATCCTAGCTGTTTTAAAAATGAAATGGGGAAAAACACTCTAATGCTTAAACATCAGTTGAAACTTGATGTTTGCAACACTTAACTACATTTCACGAAGTACTCCAAAAATACAAGTTTTAGGAAATAAAATATTTAATACTTTTACAGGTTATATGAGGCAAAAACTATATATGTTCCCTAGAGTTCACAACAACTCATTATTTCAGAAGTTGAGAGAGGTATATTTTACAAATATAATCATATTGATTTTAATATTCAATCACACGCGTTACATTTTACTCAATATTTCAAACTGATTGATCTATCAATGAACATCATCTTGCCACAGCAAGGTATCATCTATCAAATGTTATAGATAGATGTGTGAACAGAACCCTGAATTGGTGAAGATGAATGAACATGAAGCTTTGAGATGAACATTTATATGGAGTCATCTATATACGGTATAACAAACCGCATGCTATTATCAAATAAATATCTGTTACAACAATAACTGTTGTTATGATGATATTGAGTATGAAATGTTTATAGCCAGCTTTGATAAGCATGTTCATAATGTCCCAGATTCTTCAAGAGACCAATAACAAATCTGTGTGGTTGGCCAAATATTGCATAAAGCAGATGAAATACAATGCATGTCCGTGTGGAGATGATATACTGGGTACCTGGTATTTTATCGATAAAACCTGTTGAATAAACGATTGGCTTTTTCATTATGAGTTTATGAATGCTAATTAGAAAGCAAAGTCGAATTAAGGCACTGCCAGAAGACAGCTAAAATGTTGAGAATTGTGACGAAATTTCCTGTAAAATAATGCAAGATGATATCCTTTTTTATGAATGCCAATGAGTGTTGTTTAGGACAAGAGATAGATTAGTATTAAAATCATGCATCTGTGAATGATCTATCAAGTATGGATCTATATGATGTGTTTGCATCAGTTTAAAGAATTGGTTCTACAAAATTCAACGCGTGTGAATTTGTATGTATTTCTGAAAAAATGGCTTCTCCATCTAATCAACAATGTGCATTTATTGTGCTATAAATGCTATATAGTGCATTAAATCTTGTGGGATAGATTTTAACATGCGATAGAACAAGTAGAGTAAGAAAATAGATCTGTTAAATCTATAAAGAGAAGTCTTTTCTCTGAAAGCAGTAGAAAACGTTTTACACAAATATCGTAACATATCGATATTGGAAGATCTCTTATAATAACAGTTGATTCTGCCTTTAAAAAGCACACTCACTGCATAACATCACTCATAAAAAAAATGCATGATAAAAACTAGGGAGTCGCTTGGGAGCCAGTGTCGGCTCGCTAGCCACTACCTAAAATCAAATGCAAGAATCTGCAGCAATGAAAAGGTTTGACTGAAATGTGCTATTTTTTTTATTTTCCTAAAAATAGATCCATTCAAAATTGTATGCAATAAATGTGGTGTATTTCATAGATGACATTTGTTAAGAACCTATTTAATGTAGTAATGAAATAATCGTAATACATTGCGATACAATTAATCCATCATATGCTCAATATTGGTGCACCTTGTATACTTCATGAATCAGGTTTGCTAGGTTACATTTTAATGACAAAGAACCATGGCATATCAAAAGGGATTTGCGTACTCTATGTAAATATTCTACACCAAATTGGATTCTCCAATCTAAATCCTGCAATATATTCTAGACTGCTGTTATTATCAGTGCTGCAGACTCATCGCAGTTGAACAAGAATTGACAAATGACAGATTTTATTAGATAAACAGCGAACTTTCCAATGATTAATCATTAATAGAGGATAAAGAGGCAGTGTGGTATGGAAAGAATTGATATGTCAAACAAAGTAAAGAACATGCATTCAGGATCATTTGTGAATAGTTTCTCCTTCATTCTACATTCTTACATCATCACCATAGACTAGAATTTGCAATAGATATCTTGCAATTGATAAATGAACACACAATGTCTTTGCATGAGCTGAAATAAATGCAAAATATAATATCAATAAAAATTCAGGATCGTGTAAATAATGCAAGAAATGATATCAATAAAAAAAAGAATATCACCATTCAGTAACTTCATGGTTAGACTGAATTCATAGGTTAAAAGATAGACAATATAACCATATTAAAATGAGGTGACCCAAACAGAAGCAATGCTCATTTTTGCAAGGAGTGATGCAACATATGTGACTCATGCAACCAAATGCACAGTATATATATTACATAGTAAAATGAGCATTGTTGGTGTCTTTGATTTCAGAAATTAAAACAGTGTTGCTTGCTCGAAACAGAATATACATACACATATGTTATAATTTATTGTTAAATGTAACTTAATATTACCCTTCGAATTCCAATTTTTTACATTGTTCCTGTTAATACAGAATACAGTAGAATTAAAGTTAAGTTATAAACCTGCATTTAACATAATAGCTCATTAATCAATATAGATATCTTCAGTGGGATGAACAAAAGCTAAATACTGTTGGTAAAACTTCTGGAAAGCATCAGACACCGATTTTGAAATTTGTTTTGTAGAAATTTCTGAAACAAATACATGACATGCGAATCGAGAATCTACAGGGTGTTTGGTAACAAACGCGAAATACTTCTCATTTCTTGGATGGTATCCACAATAAGATATATTTTTCAATGAGAAAAAAGTACTTTTCTCGTCATTGCCAGATGATACTGCGCCTTTTTTTGGCTTGTCCGTCATTTTTATTCCATATTCATTGATTTCTAATTTACACATTGGTGGGATTTTGCCCTGTAAAGCTAAACTATGTGTGAACGCCACTTTGTGGATTGCTTGACATATCACATCAAGTCCTTTTGCCTGTTTCACTTCAACTGAACCCAGGAAATGAACAGAAAAACATGCAAGTTTATCCACATCTTCCTCAAGAAAGTTCAAGTCTGTGGCATAAGCGGAAGGGAAAATTCCCCTTTTTCCTGTGCGCAGATTTATTCCTTCACACCACAAATCATCAGCTTCAAGTGACACATAAATAGGATCACCAATTTCTATTTCAAGTTCATCAAAGTGCCTTGGAATGAATTTGTGGCAGCCGCGATGTGATGCTTCCAAGTCTGAACAGTCAAATGGTGACAATGACCTAGAAAAGAAAAAACGCTTACTGTTGTTGCATGTTTCATTTGAAATCACTGATTAAATATGTAATGAAAGGCAATTTCTATTGAGAAAAACATATTTGCCCAAAAAGCATGACTAAATATAGCAGTTTTGTAGAATTGTACGAAACCCTTTGAGCTCATTTTGGTTAAGAATAAAAGAATATATATTGAGTTATTTCACATAACTTACGCATTATGTATGAATGAAGTTGGACTAAAATAAATCTAATCCAAAGTGTTGCATATATATCAAATGATTTTCAATTAAGTATTACATATTAGATATGAAGTCTAGCATAAGAAAAATGTTAAAAATACCTTGGAGGTGTAGTGGTTCTAGATTTGAAAGGTGATGAGTGTGTTGATGATTTGCAGGATTTATCATTTTCAGAATCTGACCCCTTTTCTGAAAGACTGGCTTCCCTCGCAATAAGTTCACTTATGCTAGTCTTTGAAAGAATTCTTTGCAAAACATCATTTTGATCTGTTTCAATTGATTGATTTTCAGCAGATGACAGTTTAGATTTTGTAAAACATTCTTTTGCATCTGATTTTATAAATGTACCGGTAGTGTGATCTGTATCCTCATCTAAATTTACTGTATTATATTCACATTTTAACTCTAAAATCTTCTCTGGATGACAACTTATGTGACTGTTAATACTATTGTTACAAAGGTTTGCCTCTTGAGTGGAACTACGACTGGAACTTGTGCCAGGTAGTCCACCATCATGATGTTCTTCCTGCTGGGTGGGAGTATGTTCCTGTTCTTCTTCATCTTCACCATCTTCATATGTATGTGGTGGACCATCAGATGTAGGTGAAATTAGAGCAACACAGTTGTACTCCCTGATTGTTTCCTGAAGAGCCGGAGGTCCTATCTCATCTGGAGTTCCCAAATCTTCCCATCGGACTGTTGAGCGAGGTAGGTCTACCATATTATTGCTTAGTGATGACTCCATAGAATTTTGCATCATCAAGCTAGCTGACATGATAGAATCTTTTCCTGAGGGAAGTTCTATCGATGGATCAGCTTCTTGAAGTTCATCAGCCAGAGACTGCACACTTTGTGTCATGCAATCAGCAGGTTTCGCATGATCAAGTTCTGCATCACTGTCAATTCCACTAGCTTCACTGTACATGGATGTCCTCCATGATGATTGGCTGTAAACTCGACTATTACGGTTTGAATGCATTGGTTCATCATTTTCACTTGCTGCATCTGAATGATTAGCTAGTTCTACAGCATCACCTTTAGTTTCTGGCACTTCTATATCATAGCTGATTTTAGCAACGTCTTCTATTCTCAAGCCACCTTTATACATTTCGTCTTCATTATGTTTTCTCATGGGGAGGGAGAGATGTGATGCAAGAGTTTTATTTCTTCCCAATATGGACGCTAAGGTGTACGGCGAATCAGGAACAAGCCCAATTTCTAAATCATGCTTAGATTCAGAATCAGAATATGAATTTGACTTATCATAATTATTCAGCATTTCATCTTCTTCATGCGGCAGAAAGTCATCTTCATTTGTCACATCATAGGCCATTATGTTGTCAAACTCCACATCATGTGTCAGTGAAGGAAAGTGATGCGCATAGGTTGTATAACTGGATGTTTTATCCATATTGAAATGTTTTGAATTTAAAATAAATGGAGAAAACATGAGCAGATATTTCAAAACACTGTACAGTAAAACTTTCAATGATCCCTCCTATGCAAGGATTTTATTTCTGAAACAATCTAAAATTTATGAATGGAAAATATTGAAGCACGCCATATTGTATACATTATCCAGAGTGATTCTTTAGCTTTCTCTCATTATGTTTGTGACTATTCTCTTGAAAACGCAGTAAGTGACACTTAAAATAGCAAATTATGAAGACTGGTATCTTTAAAACTAAAAATGATAATCCTGAGCAGTCTTTTGAGTGTTTTTCTTCCTGAACTAATGCATGATTTTGTACTTTAACATGAAATGAAATCAGCTGATAAAACTGTTGTGACACTGCTGTGACGTCAATACAGCAGGCCAATACACGCCCACAAAGAGTAATCTATATATAGCAGTGTTGAGTTGAGCACACTGCCTTATTGGCCCAACCGAACAAAACCAGAGTCTTACGTGTGGTAAAATGACTAGAATTCATTTCATATCAGACGTTAAAATTTCGTTCCGCGATTGCTACAGTAATGGATCGTGAAAATATGACACATGTGTTTTGTTTTGTCTGTATATGATTAAGTTGTAGTATACAATACTATGTTTAGCTGTGACAGGTACATTTAGACTGATAATGATGTATGGAAATTTTATACGACTATGTTCATTCATGATGATATTCATTCATTTGAAATCTTAGGCCATAGCCTTGTTGAAACCTATTACTAGTAGATAGACTGTCATTGTTAATATGAGAGGGGAAGGGGAGGGAGGAGGGCGGTCAGATTGAGGGGGTGAAGAATTTCAGTGCAATGACTTTCTAAGAGGGGTGGGGTGGGGGTCAAATTTGTATGCAAGGGAGTGGGTCTCAAATCTAAGTGCATTAATTAAATATATGCTGTGTGACATGACTTGTTGTACTGATGAGACATTTGTATGTGAATATTAAAGTTGTGATACAGTTTATATTTTTCATGTAGTCTTATCAAATTCAATATTAAGTGCCATGGTGCATTCACTTTGAAATGAAAGGTGCGGTCGGGTGGGGGTGGGGGCTGATTTCAATGCACAAAATGTGTTGGGGGTGGGGGTGGAATAAATTTTGAGTGCACAATTTCCAAGGAGGGGTAAAATTTCAGTGTAAGCTACTGACATAAATCCGACCGCCCCCTCCCTCTCATAAATAATGGCAGCTCCCTAACTTCCCTACGTAGTCCATGGCTGTAAGAAAGGTTAAAAGGGATAAATAATCAATTTTCACCTTTTTAATGTTTATTGTAGTTTGAACAATTAAGAACTGGCTGTATTAAAATGAGCCTTTTATGCCAAATAGTACTCATAACATAACACATCTTGTGTACAGTATTTTGTAGGGTCAAATATAGCAACTGTTGTATATAGCGGTCAATTCCTTGACTAAATCAATAAGGACAATAACATAATTGTAAAATTTTGAAGTGGTGGTCAGTGCCATGTGTCTAAAAGGTAGGAGCCCATTTTAGCACTCCCATCGGACCTCAAAGTAAACAGCCCCAGACATTAGTGACGGAAGCCTCGTTGGGGTGGCGTTCTGATACCAGCTCATTCAGCACCAAACCATTACGACACGAAAATTCTCAGCCTGTACGACACTATAGGCGAGCTCATATGGCACAAATGGCAAGCTCATACAGCACAGTTTTAAGAATTTAACACTTCCGCATTTCATTAGTGTTTTTTTTAATGTGACGTGCTTGTTTGAAAAAAAACAATTACAAAATTGTAATATTATAGAACATAACTGTTTGCCATCCCAAGTTAACCTTATATTATTGTAATCCTTTTTTTTTTTCATTTCTCACTTTTCAGTTGACTTGGACAATAAGCGAAGTTGACTACGAATGCAGGTAAAGATTTGAAATCTATAGTCTGAATATAACCTGTTTTGTACTTTCTGATGGAAGTTGATTTATCCTTGGTTTAATAAGACATTTTTCCATGATTTCTCGCGTTTTCAGTGACGACTAATGAAGTCATCACTGCGAACAAGATAGCAGAGGCTGTTGAAAGCTTTGTGTAAATTACTTTATATTATCCTGTTTATAACTATATAATGAGAACCTTTGTCTGGTTTGTACTATTGTGAATGTCATGTTGGGATTGTTATACTATTATCTGAAGTATTAGGCCCCCACCTTGACTGTTTTATTGTTAATAATCTCATTGCATAGAAGAGGACAATGTTATTTAACTCTTTCAGTCTTATTGAATGGAATTAGTACATTGTATTATACTTTTCAATAAGATATATACTTTTCAATATTCTATGCTACAAGTCACAATGCAAATGTTAAGAAAATGATGCCATATGAGCTTGACAATTAGTGCTATAAAGGGACATAACAATTTTTAGCAGATTTTTAGGTAGATGCGCGCGCCACATCTACATACGTCAGCAGATCGTCACGTCACTAAAATGTACGTGTGACAACCTGCTAATGTATGTTGAGGTGCTGGCGTGCGCATCTATGGTAGACACGAAATTTTGCGTCGTGATGGTTTGGTGGCGAATGAGCTGGTTCCCCTTGGTTCAACCACGCTGGGAGTGTGACAAGTGAACACCTGTGATAATACTTCTGTATGAAATTTCAGCTTTGACCATATATGTGAGCCTTACAGGACCTAAATAAATATCCTAACAACATGAACATGAATCTGTGAGATCGAGACACTACTTAGGTAACAATCATGAATATTTGCAGTTGCAAGTTTAAGAGATTTTACAGTATTTCAATTAATACCAGCACAAATATTAGAGTCCTGCTCTGGCAGTAAATTTCCCGCTGTTTCTTTCATGTAATTCATGCACACTTTGTAGCAGTCAACACAATTATGCTCCAGCGTCATTCTCTTGTGGTGCTTTGAGCACCGATTAATATAGTACATGTTATCATAAGCCTTCACCAGAGCCTCTGCATGCTGAATGTCCTCCAGCATTCTTTTCAGCATTTGTTTCTCGTCTTGATAGTTCTGTTTCATCAGCTGTATCTGCGATTCATAAAATTCAACAATTTGTTTTTCCTCTTCCTCCAGGATTTCTACCTTGTGCTCCACTTCCTTTTCTTTCTTGCCCACCACTGTGCTCAAGTCCTTGAGTTTTTTCTTAGTGTGGTTCAAGTACACCTTCATGATTTCAACCCTAGTGGTGCTCCGCATATCCTCATATTTGTCGTTTGCCTCCAGTTCCTCTAACGGTATTCTTGTAATTTCTTGTGCTATTGCAGCAGTCAGTTTTTGCAGCTGATACTTGTCTGCCACCACAAGGTCATCAATGATGATCTTTTTGATGGCGTTTGACGTTATCAGTACAGGTGCTTCGTCGTCATCTACCAGATCCTGTGGTGGTTCGGCTGTGTTGCTGCTTTTTGCCTTGTAGTGTTTTGTTTTCTCTGCATCTATCTTTTTTATGAAGTTATTCATGAGCAGACTCTCACAGTCGTCTTTCATTCGGCGGATCTGATATTCCTCAGCGAAAGGTAACATTTTCATTACATTATCATCCGTGATGGACTTACCTCTGTCTGGATACAGCAGCCCAAGGAACTCCTCAACATCCTCCAGCTTTTGTCCCACAATCTTGATTTCAGGCTTGGGCGTATCGGCGAAGTAATTTGTAAACATTTTCTTGAAGACGGGGGAAGCTGTTGCGAGGATCACTTTGGAAGCATAAAGCTTCTTTCCCTCTACAAGAAGCACCATGTCCGTGAAAACATCTGCCTCCTTGAAATCATCTGACATTTTCATTGGCTGCATCTGCTGGCTTTGCTCTGCAGACTTGGCTATGAGAGAATCGCACTTGGTCATATTAATTGACAGATGGCTGACTTGCAAATCTTGTTCAGGATCCAGACCCTCTTCTTCCAACATATCTTCTTTTTGTTTACGTATGCAACTCATATTTGTAAACACTCCGAAGTAGGCTATTTTTAAAATATTTTAAGCTATTTTTAAAATAGATCTTGTGTCAGTCAGATAGAATGTTTGAAACAAAAAACATATTTGCCATTGTTTTAATATCAAAGTTTTAACATGAGATTATGTCAAAAGAAAAAAACTTTCACATGATGCAGAGTACCAAAGATATAAAAAGTATAAGAAACCAAATATGTGAAGTTGTTTTGATGACATTTAATGACTGTATGATGGACTTCTTGTTTAATATTATATTAAGCATTCATTATCATAGATCTATTACACA
The DNA here is from genome assembly GCA_019095985.1 of Streblospio benedicti. Taxonomy (NCBI): domain Eukaryota; kingdom Metazoa; phylum Annelida; class Polychaeta; order Spionida; family Spionidae; genus Streblospio; species Streblospio benedicti. Next base: position 45,134,267 of record CM032669.1, read on the forward strand.
ATTTTATTATGTAATGATTATATCATCTAATTATATATAAACATCATGTTTCTAGCATAATGCTAATTTATTTGATTGTGTCATAATGCCCCCTTACAATTAGGGACCATTCAGTATTTATGACGTTGGGGTAGGAGGATTTTAGGACGGGCCATGAACTTTTGTCACAATGTTTGGATGGGGGGGGCTATCAATTTTTTCACACACTTTTGAGGGGGGGCTATCAATTTTTTCACATAGAATTTACCCCTATTTTTTTTAGAGATTCTGTACTAAAATTTACTGTTTTCATATTATGGATATCCATCAAATAGGATTTTAGTTAAACGACAATGAATGCGTTAACTGTTGGGGGTCGGGGGGGGTCATCAATTTTTGTCACATGAAATTGAGGGGCGGTTACCAATTTTTTCACAGAGGTTTGAGGGGGGGGGGGGCTATTAATTTTTTCACAGCAATTTTGGAAAATCCTCCTACCCCACCCTGTCACAAATACTGAATGGTCCCTTAAGCAGCTTCTTGAGCCCTATGTCACTTCTAGATCCATATCGGGGTCTATATATTGGCTATCAGGGTTGGCAGGTTTTTATCAGTATGGTATGGGAGAAATACCTTTTCCCCCCAGTTTCTTCCCTTTTTTAGGAGAAACTCAAATTTTAGTGGAGAAACTGGGTAGAAGCTTTTAAAAAACATTTTCTCCACTTTATTCTTTGCTCTTCTTTATTCATAAATGATTAGCTATCAATTTTTATTTATGACATAGCCGCTTATAAACTTTCTAGTTCATCCCATTTAGGGGAAACTCAAAATTTTGAGACAAGTTTTCCACATTATTCATTGTGATAACTATATTAGAATACGTTGCATACATTAGACATCAATTTGTTAGCTTCAATGTAAAATAATTATGAATTATGAAGTCACATTGTAATAATAAAGTCGAAGATACTAAATAGAAAAAAACAACAACAGCAATCCAATCATTTAGTCAATGTAAATGGATTTGAATGTTCTAAGACAGATCAAAGGCTTCAGTAATGCATTTTACCATTTGTGTAGTACTTATGAGTTGATATGTGTTACTAAGTAGAGGGGCACACAATGAGCCCATGAATACGTGCATCCCGCGAATCCCATTTTTTAAAACGAAAATAAACAATATCTAGTAAACAATCTCCTTCTCTAAACATGTTTTCCAACACCCATTGTCACCATTGATAATGTTTGGTTTGAATATTTCATATTCAACTGTTTTCTTATCAATAAAGTAGAATTGTATATGCCATTCACAGGCTCGGTGTGCACTAAAAAAACTCACGGGATGTGCGTGCCTCGCTCTACCTTGAATAAATTTGAGACGTGTACCAGCACAATTTTTTTTTTCAATTCATCAGCATTTCCTGCAATATCCTCTGCTATTTCCATGTCCCATACATACATGTGTCCGTGCATAATTTTATGGGGGACAAATGTGGTTATTTCAGTTTGGGTTATCCGGGCAACTTATCCCTCTAAATAAGCTAGTTGTTTTGCCTCTGCTGCTTCATTGAAATTATGTAAAGTCATGAAACTGAGGCTGATTGGCTGATAGGTTCATTTTCCTCAAATAAATTAACTAGTTTTTTTTTAAAAAAATTGTTTTTCTTAAATCTCAAAAAATATGAAAAATGAATACTCAAACCAATTCCTCCATTCAGCCTCCACAATTTAACTCAAACTGAGCAATAGTTGTCACACACTTGCATTTTATTACAGACAAATACCAAGATATGGATGAGCACTGGATGAAGAAAGCATTAGAGTATGCGAGAGAAGCTCTGGATAATGGTGAAGTTCCAGTAGGTTGTATCTTTGTTTTCAAAGATCAGGTCATTGCCACTGGTAGAAATCATGTCAACGAAACGAAGAATGCGACACGGCATGCAGAAATGATTGCCATAGATGAGGTAGATGGGTTTTTTTTCAAACTGTTTGTGACAAAGTGTACTATTTGAAGTAGATTATTTTTTCTTTTTGTGATATTGCATACCTTTGATGATTAACAGGTTAAGAATGTTCATCATGTATGATGATCAAATTTGTTAATTTATCAAATTATTATATATATGTGTGTGTAGGGTGCCGTGCGGTTATGTTTGTGGACGTTGATATAAAATGTAAGATCTTCATTGAAGGTGATGGCATGGTGCGCTGTGAATGAGCAGAAAGTTGATGATGTTTTTATGAACACTACTCTGTATGTCACGGTGGAGCCATGTATTATGTGTGCTGCTGCTCTCAGGCTTATGAAGCTGAAGGCCGTTCGCTTTGGCTGTGCCAATGATAGGTTGGTTTACAAAGGATGGTTGGGAGTTGCCTCTGGATGTAATAAAAACCAATAGACTTCCATTGGCAAGATTGTGAAACATTATCATTTATACATTATGAACTCAAACACCAAATGTTTTTAAGAAGTAAAATTGTCAGAAAATGGCCCAAAATAATGACTTACTTGGTAAACTTTTCAACGTGGAGGCCTCAAGACTATCTTCAATGGAATGTAGCAATTTCGGAAGGATATATGAGATCACGGTGTAAGAAAATTCTTAATTGTGTCTGTTGTTTTTTTTACACCCAGAAGTAGCTTACTAAATAGCGATTTATTAATGATATTCTAGTGTCATTTAAAACTCATTTTCACGACTACGGTATTTTAGACTCCAATATATTGTAAATGCACTCTAGAATAAGGTCTGCTTTAGTAATTTGATCATTAATATGTAAAGTCTGTAAATGAATACGACTTATTTTCAGATTCGGTGGCTGTGGCTCAGTCCTCAGCGTTCATACAGATGTAATACCTGGTTGGGAAAGCATGTTCTCTTGTGTGGGTGGCATGTATGCACAGCAGGCAGTTGACCTTCTCAAGTGTTTCTATAAGGGGGAGAATCCAAATGCCCCTGTACCCAAACCCAAAGGTATTATTGTACACCATTTGAACATAAGTATCTGGATTAAAGTATAGGTTTTCAACAATCTTTTGAATTTTTATTGCCAAATTATAAACATTTATTTACTAAAAATATCATTAACATAAATGTTTATATTTATAGGTTTTCAAACTTCTCGTTTATATTTATGTTCAGAAAATCGATGAAATGATGAAACCAATGAATACCAGTGTAGTTTGCATCAGTTTGGAGGGTGGAGACTAAATCTCAATAATTAGTCCATAAAAAACAATCCAATCCTCTAGAACAGATATGTTATAGTATCTATCCTTACAGCGGATTCCCTCCTACAGATATGTATATATGTATATGGATTGATCAAACGGATAGGTGAGACAAAGATAGAGAAAAAAATAATATTTAAAAAGTATTTCAAAGAAAATGATGATCATGGCAGCGGCGGGCTTGTGCGTCGTGCGAAGAGGTACAGGTACTGGGAAACAACCACACCGGGAAGTAACACAGTCCCTTTTCTAAATGACTGCGAATCGTCTCTGTTGATTCCATTTTGAATTTCTCTTTTGGAATTAGAATGATCAACTTACTAAAGTCTAGAATCGATCTCCACTTCCCTTTCTCTTTTTTATCCACAACAAAAATCTGGAGTATTAACCCAAACTGTGAGGATTGTGAAACCCTTTCTATTACGTCCTTCTCGAACAGTTTCTCTACCTATTCCCTTATTGCCTCTCTGTACTGGATCTGAACCCAAGAACTCTTTGTGATGTACCGTAAGAAGAGGCTTCTCTAAAAACTGAATCTGAAGGCCGTCTCTTAACAGACATATGATCGATTGCTCCACCCCCCATCTCTCCTACACTTTCCAAAAATGACCCAATCTTCCCCCTACTGGCAAGTCAGGCCTGACCGCCTCTTGCCCTTCCTCGGCCTGCAAAACCTCCGCGAGAACCTCCTCTCACACCTCCATTGAAGGTTCTAACACCTCGACTTCCTCGCCCTCTGAATTGGCATAGCTGATATCCTATGAACGACTCGAAAGGGCCGTCCTTTACCAGCAAAATGTTAATTGTGTATCATCCGCAGGCATATTCGAAAGAATTGCCTCCTGTACATCATGTTTGTCCGCCTTAACCATATCAGACACTTTTGTCAATAACTCCGACCCTAATAGCCCATCCCCATTCAGGTCAGCTTCTCTCAACATTTTTTATTCGAACGTAGGGAGTTCTAGTGAAATTATTTATCCAGAAATCCCTTCTGTACAGAACCTGTAACCCGATCCTACTGATAGTATTTTTGATTAGTTCCTCTAAACCCTTTGAGGCAGACTCCAAAAATGACAGGTTCTCCTGGGTCTGTCCAAATAAATACTCAATTTGAGAAAATAGAAATCGATGTTATTGATCGTAGACATTATAGGTCTCGCGATGGGATTACACTGTTATTCATTGTTTGGGCATTTTTCTGAACATAAACAGTAATTTCTTTCACTGCCATGTTTGTGACACTTGGAAATGAACAATAATATAAATGTTTATGTATTAGATTACTTTCTATGGTGATAAATCTCATATTTGAAGATGAAATTTAAAACAAAATCTTTTCAGATATAAAGTTTAATGTAAAGTAATATATATTCTATAAAGGTGACCGACAACTTGCAGATAAGAAAGAGGAAAGCTGCACAGGACAATTAACAGACAGCAAGGATTTAAAAGCATCTGCTTCAGAGCAGCCATTTGAAAAGTTAAAATCACAGCGGACCTTGGTAGATGTGAAAGTGTGTGAACCAATGTTGAAGGACTCATCAAGCGTAATATCCAAAGAGAGGCAAGACAGTATACCGGTAATAAAATGATATTTTTCCGATAAAGGGTTAATTTATATAAAGTGAAAACTGGTGTATTATTATGCACAGATATGTGAAAGAAAATGTTCGAAAAGTTCGCACCAACCATTGTGAAAGAAGACCATGTAGAATTATTAGGACTGAAAGTGGTGGTCATTTTTCTTCGTCAGAATGATGATTTTTCACAGCTATTTACAGAGTAGACCTATGCCACAGCATATTGCGTTAGAAAAAATAAATTTTCTACTTCATTCTGCTGTGTATATATAGCATTCTTACATGGATATAATTGCTATATATCAACATGGAAACACCATTTTGTATTAGAATACATGTACATAAACTGGTAAAAAATCAAAGCATAGGCTAATGTACAATTAAAGGACTTTGTTATTGTACAATCAAATGCAAGTATTTTTTGAGCAAATACAGGTACATATTGTTTGTAATATGGCAGGGAAATTTGAAGTATCCACACATGGATAAAAATTTTACATTTACAAAGAATATGGGGTTCAATTTTCATGTAAGATAAGTGTTAAGATTTATTTTTTAAGGATTTTTTAAATATTTTATACAGGGAAAATGAAACCACTGTATCCTATTGTAGATTATTTACAGATTTTAGATAGTGGCTAGCTTAATGGTTATACATCCAGGTATTGCGAATAGTGAAGTCCACCAGTTGGGGGATATTACTGGTGATTTGGAGAACACTAAATATTTTTAATGGCAAATTTTTTTGACCAAACTCCACAAGTTCTGAAAGGAGTGCCATGTACCTTCTAATTGGAGATGATCTAGGATGTATTAATTTAGCGAATATTAATTGTGAAAGGTACATATGTTCGTGGATGTTTACAGTCAAAAGTCGTGTACGGAACTGAACAGGGACATTATAGTGTTCATATATATAGATTATTGGGGTTGTTTATACACAAACTGGTAAAGAAATTATATTTTGAATCTGAATGTTTTTTAAACTGGTATTTAAAGAGAAAATTGTATGCTCTAAATTATTTTTAAAAAGTCATTAATACAGATTTTATGTTTTTGTTTATTTAAATATACAAAACCCGTAAAAATATATTAATGTATTAAAAATACATATATTTAAACAGTTCACAGTATAAAAATATTGAAATATCTCAATGGATATAACTATGTATAGGTAAATAAGCATGGTTTACTATAGCTTCCTGAAAAACAATTATATAAAGAAATAGAAATAAGGCATGTATAAATAAACACCATTTGAAAATGTGTAACATTTGGTTCATATTGAATTGCACAATTATTTTAGATCATGTAAAATCAAACTCTTAAACATCCTAATAATATTGTATAATACATTTTTATTTTATTGAATTCAGAAAGAAGTGTTTAATTGCTACATTGTAATTAGTCTTTAAATGTACTCATTTATATTTCCAATGTTTTAGATTGTCACAAAATAGTAAAATAAAGATCTTGCATAAAAGTGACAAGGAATTTTTATTTTCTACTGTACTGCACATTCACATTCATGTATCCTATATGCACATTCAATACCCAATATTTATTCATTGTCATGAGTATGCAATGTGATGGGCAATTTCTTTTCACAGTTCAGTTTCTCCTACTTCATAGTGTTGAAGATCTGAAATTAAACCATGATTAAGATTAAAATTAAATAAATAAATGACCCAAAATAAAAATCTTTGATTTCACCCTCATATAAATAATACAATTGCAATGAAGAACACTAATTGAGCGGTGAAATGTTCTGCTATTGAAAGGTTAATAAAAAATACTTCAGATTATTTATAGGTACATACTAGTCGTTTATTAATTATATACATATTAGCTTCCATTTCCTTAAAAATTAATTTGAAGAAGTAAAAACAACTAACAATTTTGCATGCTAGCTATAACATTGATACATGAACCTACTAACAGAAACCACCTCACACAAAGACATACAATGTACATGTAACATACAGAAGCTGGAAGAACTTATTTAATTAAAGGGACAAGAAAAGCTTTTCTAGATAATGATATGAATTTTCTTATGGGATAGTGTTTTCAATGATCAGGGTGTAATATGTAACATTTAAACAGCAATAAGAGAAAATCAAACTTCGTAAAAGCCTGACCCTGTAAAGTATTCACAGAAAAACAGTAGACAATAAAATATTAGAAAAAACCATTCCCATTAAACATCAAAATGTTTGTTTTTCACCTCTTCGCAGGGTGCCATTGTGACTATAGTAACCACTCTCTTTGCTTCAATATAAAAAATAAAAAATATTCACACTAAATGATCTAAATGTGTTTCTTTTAACACAATGAAGAACCACAATATGTGAAATACTAGTAAGTATGAAGTAATGGTGTAAAACATTTTGATGAAGCCAGTGGTTGGTCCAGGGGGAGGGGGAGAAATCAGTTTGTCCAGCGTTGCACCCCTTCCAGCCAAATATCTTATGATTTTAGCAGGGACCTGGACTCGTTGCATTTCCGAGTGCACATATTTTGTACGCAATTTGACATGATTCATCACATATGATTCAAGCCCCCAACCCATTCTGCAAAATCCTGGATCTGTGAACAGGTTGCTGCATGCTAAAAGTTAAGAAATAAGGAAAATTGTTTATAGAATCAATGAAATATTCAAGCAAACTAAACTATGGTTATGTCCTGAAATAGAAAAACCAATGCCAAAGTTTAGAATCAACTTCTGCTGTTAGTCACTAGCTTCTATCACTAACCTCTATCATCGCTACGATCTACGCTTCTGTCACTTACACACGCAAGTCTCTCTTCCTAGTACATTCTTATCACCATTTTGATATCCATAATCACTGCATTCAAGCCTATCACTGTCATTTATATGACTGACTACTTGGTTGTCATAATCCTCGTCCTCAGATGAACTGTCAGCAATAGTGGAAGATCTATTAGAAGTGGATGTGCTACATCCTTCTGGCAAGGCTCTCCTTTTAATCGGAGGTGTCTGCCAAGGTGGGCTTCTCTTGACCATCTGGGTCAGATCAATGACTTCGTCATCTGAACCTGCTTCAATCCAAGATGATTCAGAAAATGGCTTACTGGAGACTAAAACGGAATTATCAAGTTGTTTCATTGGATTACTATCATCTAAATCCCTGGCAATGCTTTCATCAGAAGAAAAATCTTTAGTTTCTGCACTTAGAGCATTGATCATATCTTGATCCATGATCAACACCAGGTGTTTCCCATCTTCTGCATCACAATTTGGATTTTGGGACTTCTCGGTTACATTATTTTTAGGTGGCTCTGGGGGAAGAGGTAATTTTTTACGAGATAAAGTATCCTTTATCTCCTTAGAATAATCCTTTATGTTTTGACTTGTATTATATAGTTTTTCTGCATTCTTTCCATTTATGTCTGTATTTTTATCATAATTTGATGCTTCATTATTTGACAAACAGTCAGAATGAACATTGTGTTTAAGAGCTGGTTCAAGATCGCGATCTTCTGCATAATAAAAATCTGGACTTCCATCATTTTCCAGTTCAGTCAAATCAACATCTTTGATAGTGAAAGATTCCTTCACATCACTCGGTGTTGATTGATACAGAGGAGACTTGAGTCTATTTTTTGAAAGATCACATTGATCTGTATGACGATGCATAGAGTCCACACTTTCCCCCATACTGTGTGCATTGTGTTGATCATAATGGGTGAGGTCTATGATATCCTCCTCCTCCTCTATAATGGTGCTGCAATGATGCCCCCAGAATGCCGCATTCGCACGGTGATCCCCAGGTCTGCTGCCGTCAACTATATTGCTGAATGTGGATCAAACAATAATGTAGAAAGGGTAAATGGCATGTAATCTGTGTGTTTAAGGGGTTGTACCAATATTAACCCCCTATCTCCATATCTCCAAACCTCCCAAATCATACAATGCTGACGTAATAACAGGTCTAGGAAGGAAAAAGAAAAAACATCAATACTCTACGCCTTTTTTGGTGCAATAAATTTCAAACAAAACATGCAGTGTTTTAGTGAACATTAAACGATTTTCTTAGAGGAAATCAAGATAACCCACCATAATCAGAATTCTGTAGACATGCTGCATAAATCAAACTGGTTAATAAATTTGCATTTGGAAACAACTACTATATTAACATAGCACATTATTAATTGTTTTAAAGATATCTACAGTTTAAATAATATTAAATGAGATCATAATGATTTAAGCATGTAATGTCTATTTTATGGCGCACAATTGTACATCTTTATTTTAAGTAGTCTAATTGCTTCCTGAATTTGACACTAACAAGTAACAAAATTGCATGTCTAAATCTTAGTGTAAAATAAATACTCACACTTCATAATCTGGAATGTATGGTGCCATCCAACCACCATCTGGATCAGCTGCTTGGTTCACCGACTGTTCAGATGACTGATCTGACTGGCTACATATCTGCTCATTGGAGTTGTGCACAGGATTGTACAGAGAATAGTCTTTGACATGTATTTCTCTTGGACTGGCTTCTATCACTGTGATAGGGTCATACTGACTATTTGACAAGCTATGCGTGTGACTAATTGAGTGATTGTGTGATATGCTTGGTGAAGATTGGTTACGAAGAGGATGAGGTGGATGGTTGAATAATGGGCCATGGGACTGGCTTGGTGGCTGGTTCTTTGAATGATTCCCATCTTGTCGACCAATGGTCAGTGAAGGGTGATTTTTCTGATGATTTGATTGGTTGTTTGGCTGTGTGCATGACTGCAAGACAGGTTGATTGGGAGGCTCTTCACCTGACTCAACGACAGATATTGTGTGCCCAAGGTTATCACTGGAAAAAACAATAGCACTGTTATAGGAAATGAATGTATGTTCTTGCTGTTTTAGACCATGATTTGATTCAGTTTAGCTTGCCACATATGTTCTATCATAAACAAAATAAACAAAGCTTTACAGATGTAATATTAATATATCAATTTCAGTAATCCAATCAGAAATCTTAGCACTTCAAAAAGGCAATTATCATGGTATAAAAATGTTATGGTGAACACAAACACAGAAACCATTATAAAATTATTTAAATTTGAAAACGCTGCTCACTATGCTGCCATATGGTGGGATGAAGCATCAGAAGCAGAAGAGCTGTGGACGATTGGCTGCTCCATCTCACCCCCTCCTCCCAGGTACAGGTTCATGTCGCGAGTCTCCACAGGCTTATTCTCCTCATGGCTGAACAGCGAGTCATCACCACTACATGAAATACATGTACACAGTTTTGTTTTAAGTATGTTGGATGTTCATTTTTTGAAGCTATATGACCCAGTTGTATAGTACGATCAGTTACATGATTTCGTAGGAATGTCAATTTCATACAGATTTTTGAAAACATGGTTTTTATGATGGTTTAAGACATCTAATTTAATAAAAATAAAAAATTATATTTATTTTGTATTTTTTTTCTATATGATCTTCAATAATGGGAACCAATCTAAAATTGGCCACCATTAATATATTTCAAGAGATGCACCATCTAATTAATTACTAATATGGCAATCCCTAAGAAACTTAAAAATGCCACCATTCTTGTTGTTTAATATAAAGAAACTTTTCATTACTTGTACTTGTAAAATATGTGAAAAAAATTGTCTGAGCGCAGTGTAGTTATTCTTTAGCTAGTGATCCTTATTAGATAGACCACATTTCCAAAGAGCAAAACATAAAAATCCGTCCATTGAATAAAAAAAGTTCCTCTTCCCACCAATACTCCAAACAACAACATGACAGATGATACTCACATTTCAATGGGCATCCCATACACGTCGTGATCATCAAAGCACGGTCGAGGCCCCACGATGCCCGAACTCGTCCTGTGGCCTCCGCTGCTCAGTGTGGCCTGCTTGTTGCCTGCTGCTGCTGCTGTCACACCTTTGTGCTCAGACTTGACCAGACCCCCAGGGTACGGAAACAGGCGCTGCTCTTGGGCTCGTCTGCAGTAAAGAATACAGAACTTAGAATTCTGATATTTAGCGTGGGTTTTGAAACATGATGGAGACATAGAATTATAATGTACACTTATGACATGATAAATGTATATGGCAGCATTATTAGAAATTACTATCTAGTAAAAGGTAATCATGGAATAAAATAACATGTAATTTATGAAACGACATGTACATGAAGCTTGATGGTGGAATTAGTGAAATTATAGTATGCAACAAATAAATGTAAATTTTCACAAGCATTGTAAACCAAAACGTTTACCATACTTCTCATGTAAGACTTACTTTTTCTTCGCCAGAATAATGACCACAGCCAGTATGATTGTACCAAACATCACGATCAGACACAACACAATCAGTCCCACCTAAAATGTGCCATCATTAATTATATTTTTATATAATATTAGAACATCCATTAATGCAATAGATGCTGCAACAAAACCTAGGTCATGTTGCAATAAAATGTTTTAATGAGCTACAGTACACACAAAAGCAAACAACTATCCACACATGTGACTAGCAAACACACTAGAAGAAATCCTTAGTAAATGTGAGTGAATAGACATCATAAATCACTATTATGGCCATTAGTAAAAGCCCATTACAGTAGAACCTCCTATTAACACCATCCGTCTATGGAGACCACCTCAATAAGACCAGTTCTCGCAATCTCAACCCTTCATAAAGAAATGACCTTGAATCTCGACAAGACCACCTCTCTATTGAAATCTTTTGAGGGCAGTCCTCAAGTTTGTTTAATAGAGGTTTTTACTATACTCTGCTAGACAGCTCACAACCAAAGGTGAGATTGTCACATCACTTGTTGTGTACTAAACCTAACCGTATAAACAGTAGACAGTGTTTGACATAATCAGCTTTTGATCTGGGGAATCACCAGTGATGATATTTTTATGGGATTGAATACACATGTTCAAATCCAGCCACAGTATGGAAATGAGCTGTTTTGATTCACTCCATGCATCAGTAGCTTTGGGTGTTTTGACTGCATGTGGCATTGATGAATGGCGCTGTGGACTGTGCAGTAGCTAGACATCAGCTCACCTCTGCCTGAGAGAGGGCTGCGTTGTTGGTCTCCTGCCTGAGGGCTGCGGCTCTCACCTCCACCACCCGCTGGGCCTCCAGGTCCAGGTGCTCCAGGGACCTGAAATACAGTAAAACCTTGTCATTACAACATTACCCTTCTCACATTACATTGAGGTTATAAATAACTTCATAATTGCATTCATAGATTGAGTGAAGGGTATATTCTTTTCTCCATTGCACTCACAGATTAAAGCGCTTTGTTTCTGGAGGACTTTTTCAGTATCAACATAATCAGAAGTTCAAACTGTTTTCTAGGTATGTTTTTCTAGGTTGAGTGCTATATGAAAGTTACAAAAAAGTTATACGAGGTAGTGTAGCCTCCTTATAGAGGTTCATGGTAGTCGTCTATAACAGCATAGAGCCACAAGAAATCGTCTTACTAGAGAGGTTGTCTATTAGGAGTGGTCGCGATGGAAGATTCTATTTTATCTGCCTATGTACAGCGTACCTGATGAGCTGCTTTGCTTCCACGATACTGGAGGTATTCTGATCTACCGCGTACACATACAATTCACTCCTTCCATACTGTAGCTGCTGATTGTCATTATGGACTCCATTGTCATAATGCACACCCAGATAGCTGCAGTGAACTGCCCAGCCAAAAGAATTGCTCCATGATCTAGAAATGTAATTAACAGATTATCAAGGGTGTATAATTAAGATTGTGGAATGATTATGTGAAGCTGTTAAAATGGAGGATGGGAGGAAGCTGAACATACAAAAACTCTAACCTTTATAATCAATCACCAGCTGTCTAGCAGCTTCCAGCCCCTAAAATATTGGCAGGTGTGGAATTGCCCTCATGGCCAAGGGCATCGCCTCTCGCATTGGCCCTCCTGCGTCATAGGCGCATTCCCCTGCAAACTTGACATCTAAACGGGCCTCTGGCCTGAATCTGTCTTTCGCAAACGTTCTCATCAGGCTGTCCAATATGTCAGCCTGATTCACATTGACGATGTTCTTAGCCGCCATTTCATCGGTGAGTGATTGCAAACAAAACAAAATTTCCTCCAGTGTCTCACTGAAAAATGAAATGGTATAGATATCATTAGGTCTTGCTATCCATATAGGGCTCATTATTAACATTATATACACAGCATAAATCAAGGAGTTGTACTTTATTACAATTATATGTTTACAACATTAACAATTAAATAAACAAAAAAATGCTTAGAAATGTAACAAAATCTAGAAGTATACCATTATTCAAACCATATTTTAAGGAATGTAAACAACATCATTCTTGTTGAACAAATTCATTAGCTGTGTTAATTCATATAATACAATACTTACTTCATAGCAACAGCTATCATAATTTACAAATATATATCTCAATATTTCAACAACAATGCATGTTCTATTTTTTTACCCCTATGTCCCACTTCACACTGCATGGGGATCGGCACCCTCATCAAATGTCTCGTTTGCTTTTCTATGCTTACAAAACAAATTTTAGTAGAGTTTAGTATATGAAAACCAACGTTGCTCTTGTGGCATTCCAGTTTAAGTGCAGTTTGATTATGGAGAGAACAGGTCATGATGGCCACAATGTCATCTACAACAAGGTGAAGGCCAAAATGAGGTCAAGGGCACATTGGGGTGTTTTGTTAGCAGCAGTTAATATCATTCTTACACCAATGCTGCAGACCTCAACTTCATTGAGAGCACAGCAAGATTATATAGCAGTGTTTTATGTGGTGTAAGAAAACTGTTCCTTGTTGCTTGTCCATTAAATGTACGTTCAATGCAAATGCTACAATTTTCCTCTATTGTATTAAGCATCTTAAGCTTAAATTCATAGGTAGGATATTTATGTCTTGCATGAATCCGTAATCGTAACTTAGGTTGAATGAGATAACTTTCAATATGCAACATAATGTACTCATAAGTACAACACTGCACTCACTGATATGATCATGGAATAAGCTGAGTGCATATTTGATTGCATTGTGACTTGGCTGTGACCTACTAGTATTTTAAAAGGATGGGTTCCGTGTGAAAGTAGAGGTAACTATGTGCCGAAAGACGCGTAAAATTGGGTCAAAACACTGTAAAATTGCGACAAAAGTGCGTAAGTAATTGAGGGAATTGCCATGTTCCACTATAAATTCCCATGTTCCATGTTCCACTATTTTGTTTGACCCAATGTTCCATGTTCCACTATGTTTTGACCCAATGTTTCATGTTCAACTATCCTGTGTCACCCCCCTCAAAATTGGCCACCATTAATATATTTCAAGCGATGCACCATCTAATTAATTACTTAATATGACAAGCTCTAAGAAACCTGAAAATGCCACCATTCTAGTTGTTTAATTAATATAAAGAAAGTCTTTATTAGATGTAATTATGAAATATGTTAAAAAATTGTCTCGGAGCGGTGTAGTTATTCTTTAGCTGGTGATTCTCATTAGATACACCACATTTCCAAAGAGCATAACATAAATATCCGTCCATTCAATAAACACACACTCTTCCCACCAATACTCTGACCAACATGACTGATGGTACTCACATTTCAATGGGCATCCCATACACATCGTGGTCATCAAAGCACGGTCGAGGCCCCACGATGCCGGAACTCGTATTGTGGCCTCCACTGCTTGCTGCCTACTGCTGCTGCTGCTGTCACACCTTTGTGCCCAGACTTGACCAGACCCCCAGGGTACGGAAACAGGCGCTGCTCTTGGGCTCGTCTGCAGTAAAGAATACAGAATTCAGCCTTCTGATACTTCGCGTGGGTTTTGAAACATGAAGGAGACATGGAATCATAATGTACACTTATGCCATTAATGTATAGGGCAGCATTATTAGAAATTAGTATTAGTATCCAGTAAAAGGTAATCATGGAATAAAAATAATATGTAATTTATAAAACGACATGTACATGAAGCTTGATGGTGGAATTAGTGAAATTATAGTATGCAACAAATAAATGTAAATTTTCACAAGCATTGTAAACCAAAACGTTTACCATACTTATCATATAAGACTTACTTTTTCTTAGCCAGAATAATGACCACAGCCAGTATGATTGTACCAAACATCACAATCAGTCCCACCTAAAATGTGCCATCATTAATTATATTTTCATATAATATTAGAACATCCATTAATGCAATAGATGGTGCGGTAAAGCATAGGTCATGTTGCATTAAAATGTTTTAATGAGTTACAGTACACACAGGAAATATAATCATCCACTCATGTGGCTAGCTAGCTAAAACAAACTAGAAGAAATCCTTATGTAAATGTGAGTGAATAGACATAATCATAAATCACTACATGTAATATGGCCATTAGTAAAAGCACATTACAGTAGAACCTCCTATAACCACCTCAATAAGACCAGTTCTCGCAATCCCAATCCTTCATAAAGAAATGAGCTTGAATCTTGACAAGACCACCTCTATATCGAAACCTTTTGAGGGCAGTCCTCCAGCTTGTCTTATAGAGGTTTCTACTATACTCTGCTAGACAGCTCACAACCAAAGGTGAGATTCCACATCACTTGGTGTGTACTAAACCTAACCGTATAAACAATAGACAGTGTTTAACATAATCAGCTTTTGATCTGGGGAATCAATCACCAGTAATGATATTTTTATGGGATTGAATACAAATGTTAAAATCCAACCACAGTATGCAAATGAGCTGTTTCGATTCACTCTATGTATCAGTAGCTTTGGGTGTTTTGACTGCATGTGGCATTGATGAATGGCACTGTGGACTGTGCAGTAGCTAGACTTCAGCTCACCTCTGCCTGAGAGAGGGCTGCGTTGTTGGTCTCCTGCCTGAGGGCTGCGGCTCTCACCTCCACTACCAGCTGGGACTCCAGGTCCAGGTGCTCCAGGGACCTGAAATACAGTAAAACCTTGTCATTACAACATTGACCTTCTCACATTGCATTGAGGTTACGTATAACTTTTCATAATTGCATTCATAGATTGAGTGAAGGGTATGTTCGTTTCTCCATTGCACTCACAGATGAAACCACTTTGTTTCTGGAGGACTTTTTCAGTATCAACATAATTAGAAGATCAAACTGTTTTCTAGGTATGTTTTCTAGATTGAGTGCTATATGAAAGTTACAAAAAAGTTATATGAGGTAGTGTAGCCTCCTTATAGGTTCATGGAGCCACAAGAAATCATCTTACTAGAGAGGTTGTCTATTTAGAAGTGGTCGCGATAGAAGATTCTATTGTATCTGCCTATGTATAGCGCACCTGATAAGCTGTTTTGCTTCCACGATACTGGAGGTATTCTGATCTACTGCATACACATACAATTCATTCCTTGCATACTGGCGCTGCTGATTGTCATAAGCCTTTAATAAAATGGATGATGGGAGGAAATATTGAAAAAATATGTGATGACAAGTCAATAAGGAGTCAAGAAATGTTGGTTTTAGGAGAAATGTGTCAGCATTAGACACCAATGCCCCTGGTGTGATAAGATAAGTTGTAAATCACTGTTAATTGTTTGTTTCAAGGACTTTGAAGTTATATCTTGCCTTTGTTCTACTTTTTTTTGGTTCTTTTTAAGCACATGTATATGGCTTCTTGTTTAGTGTTGATTCTAGGATTTTCTAAAAAGGGGCCAAATGGCCCATTGTCCCTAAAAAATGTGTGCCAACAGCACAAAAAATGAGCCATTTTTTTTATCGGAAACTCTCAAGATTAATGATATGATAGTGGAGGTTTAAATGTGATGTTTTAGTCACTATCATATATTTTCATTTATTTTAATGAAAATTAGTTGAGGCTTGGGTATGACAGATCCTATTGACCGAAAGGCTTGGAAGGGACAGTTAAGATGTAGACTGGGCAGCCAGGTCACACCCTCTGAATTAGGAATAATTAGGTCCTACTTAAATGTACAATTTAATTGATTGATCGATTAATTGAAGAACCAGAAAATCACTAGCTCTAAGCTAGGCTTGATATCGGAAAATATTCTAAATACATATCTGATCTATATGACACTGTCATTTGTTATATGGTTTATGCTTTAAAAACTTCAGCAATGGCACCAGAATTTTTCTGATGACCACATTGCATCAACTAGTGAAGTACATTGAAGAATAATGAATTCTAAATTTTGTTAACACATATACACTACATTTTTAATGTGGGACTGGACGAATGAGACCTATGCACGTCTCCTTACGAAACCTCTCGGCCCACCCTCGATAACAGGTGTCATCCCAGGGGTAGAAAAAACTACTCACATTTTCGCTCATCTAATATCACTTATCTGAGGTTGAAACAACATGTACATGGCTATAGTTATTATCAAAAACTAACCTAGTCTAACAGCATTGATTCTTCACCATTATGATAAACTGACGTATTGGTAATGCCATAGAAATTTCATTGACAAAAAATATATGTTCAGAAATACGATCGCCGTTCGCCATATTGTCAGTTTTAACAAGCTATTCGCACAACGCACGTGTAGTTTTGCTGTGTTGGCTTGCCAATTTTTATGGAGCGCGTTGTGTAGCATACATTATTATCACGGCTGATGACAAATAGCAAGTTCTTTGTGCGGGTGCGCGGTGCAAGTGTCATGGCATTTCCGGTAAGTGAAAGTGGAAAGAATTACAGGCTTTTAAAGAATTTCCTTGTATTTCAGCTTTGTTTGACGCAGCAGATGCCTAGTTATGCGTCAGTCTGTTTGTATTTGCGTTTGATGTGACGCCCTAAATATTATTTTCTGCGCCAATGGCTTGAAAAGTGCGTGATTTGCACAAATACGCGTCCTAGAATCATCACTGTTGTTATGTTCCATTTATAATAAAAACAAACACAAATAGATATGCTAGTAAAAATCTAATTTTGCAGGACATACTGTAGCAAATGCTTGATCCTAGTTTCCATGACAACAAGTGGTGTATCAAATACAACAAGAACTTCATGGTCAACATCCAACATCACAATCTGAAAGATATTTAAATTGTTGAAACCTCTTTCATTTTAGACAAATAATACATGGAGTCAACACAATATAAAATATCCTACTTTCATGTCAACCATTACTTGATGACCTTGGCCCAGATTATCTGTGGCAGTGACCTTGACACAATACTCTGCTTGTGTCACCATGGCA
>CM032669.1:45152381-45173593 GCA_019095985.1 Streblospio benedicti
CAACCACAAGAGGATCTGACAGGAAATAGGGGGCATTGTCATTCTCATCTCCAACGGCAACTACAACTTCTAGGGCTGGTGAGACTACAACAAAAACAATACTCCATACATGCGTACTAATCATAAAAATCCAAACGAGACTAATTTTCTAATAGTGACATATCCTTTGGGTATTGCAAACAGTTGTGCATTCAGGTATCTTTTTATAAGTCAGGGCCCCCATGAGTTATGAAAGTCATCCATCTGCTACAATGTATCACAGAAGCAGGTATTATGAATATAATAAAACTTTCCAATTTTAGCATCTTTGTAAAAATTCTAATTAAAATTTTGATATGAAAGCAGTAAAATGTTCAAGTCACCACTATGTCTTTTTAGATCGGACATCCAAAGACACGTTTTTTTCTTCATAGACTTTTGCCGCCACCAGCATGTGGAACTCTGCAATACTTTCTCGGTCCAGTGATTTCATACACCATATTTCTCCTGAGCTTGTATTCAAACGAAACAGGTCTGGAATACAATTTTACATACTTTAGAAAACTTTATACAAAATGAAATAACAGAAGTACACAAAATTATCTATACATAAACCTTATGATTTCCAATTATGATTAATGCTAGCTCCCCGGGAATGCTATTGTGCAGAAATACATTTAGAAAATCCAGGTCTAGATTAATTAATGTCTCCTATATGACATACACTTGATTACTGACCAGGGTATTGGTTTTCCACAAAGTAGTATGTGATTGGCACAGTCGATTGGTGGTATTGAGTGTGGAGATTGACCACCAGAGAGGGTGGTGGCAGGTTTTCCATGACAGTCACATGATATGGTTCAGATGAATCAAAGACGGCTGCTGCAGACGTTTCTGATACCACTGTGATTAACACCTAGGGGATTCACAGATGAAAATTTCTCATTTTTTTGATACAGTAGAAATCTTTAATCTGTAGGGATAACAGTAAAATGCTCATAATCGCCAACATTCAAGATAACCAACTGATATATGTTTATAAAGTGAACTATAAATAACAAAATCTGAGATTAGCAATATCAAGATAAGGTTCTACTATACAGAGATGATGATTCTTACTGATTAGTTTTGAACAGCGTGAGCATAGGAATGTTTATATTTAGATAACTAGATGTGTATCTATGAAGGGAAAAGCTAGTTGAATAGATTACTTAAGAGGGGAATGACACAGGGGTCCTGAGTTCCATGTTCCACTATTTTTTTACCCCTATGTTCCATGTTCCACTATCTTTTTGCCCTGATGTTCCATGTTCCACTATAATTTCTCATGATCCATGTTCCACTATGAAATTGATCCCAAGAAAACAATTTTGAACACATTTATCAGGAATTCTTTATTATATGTGAACCAGAATCAAATATTTTCTATGGAAGTCCTAATATTTAACCAAATCAAATAGTCTTCAGTCCTGATCAAGGCAAGATATAGGGTCATAACTTCTATATAGGAAAAGAAGAAAAACCAAAGGATATGGGAGGATATACGAGGAGTTAGCTTTCAGCCTATGTAGAGCTCATGGAACAAATCAAAAACACGGATTTTGCTTCATTTGAAGTGACACAATTGATCTTTGTAAATCACTGTTCACTTCCATACTATGGGTATATAGACTGAAATCTGTAAATTTTGCCAATATCCATTTATGGGGCCACCCCAGGTTGTAAGGGAACGAACATAAATGACGATACCGGGGAGGTCATCCATTTTTGCGGCTCGAAGAAAAAGTTAACCGACACCCCCATCAACATTTTAAAAAGTTGAGTGACCCCCCCCCCCCCCGCTAAAGACAAAGTCCTCTATATAGTCATTGAATTGCTAAAAGAAAATATTTGAAAAAATATACCGTAACGTGATAAAAAAAGTTCAGTGACCGCGCCAAAAGGAATCAGAAAAATTGGACCCCCACCCCCCCCCAGTATCATTATTTATGATCGTTTCCTAAGTGAGAGGAGGGTTAAGAAGTGAAAACAATGGTGATAAGTGTGCTATGGTAGCGGGGTCTGTGGGCATGCTCCCCCAAGGAAATTTAGAAATTTTGTGTGCTCACATGTGCAATCTGAGCCATTTTCTGCATCAATTTCTATTATATAAAACTTCTGTAATCTCAAACATATACGTCTCTTTAAACACATTGATGATGAGTCTGAACCTTTAAAGCCTTATTCTACCACCCAGCCCAGATCCTTTGTGCAAAGCCATTATAAATATGGACAATCTGGTGGAGGATATAGGAGGATATACGAAGAGATAGCTTTCAGCCTGTGCAGAGCTCATGGAACAAAACAAAAACACTGATTTTGCTTCATTTGAAGTGACTGATCTTTGTAAATCTCTGTTCAGTTCCATATTATGGGTATGTAGACTGAAATCTGTCAACAATTTTGCCATTTGCCACGCCAGGTTGTAAGTGAGAGGAGTGTTAAGAAGTGCAAACAATGGTGATAAATGTGCTATGGTACATGTAGTGGGGTCTGTGGGCATGCTCCCCAAGGGAAATTTTGAAATTTTGTGTGCTCACATGTGCAATCTGAGCCATTTTCTGCATCAATTTTTATTATATAAAACTTCTGTAATTTCAAAAATATAGGTCTTTTTAAACACACTGAGGATGAGTCTGAACCTTCAAAGCCTTATTCTACCAACCAGCCCAGATCCGTTGTGCAAAGCCATTATAAATATGGATACTCAAAATTGTCCTAATGAAGCTATGGAGTAGGGAGTGCAACTGTCTACAAGCACTTACTGAGCGTTCACACTCAGCACTAGTGTATATGTGCCAATTTGGGCAGTGTAATAATGTTGAGGAAAAGGTGACTGTTGCAAACTTTTATATTAGTTTTAGTCAGTTAGATATAAATGTAAATATGGTGGTTAATAGTTGTGGTCCAAGTCTTGCTCTCATGACTACATTTTACACCAATTCATTGGCACACTTATGCTAATTACTCACACAATCACTCACTTACTCTTTCAACCTACTGACCTGTACCTAATTAATGTGTAGGTGCCACAGAGCTGTGTGCAACTATTTAGGTATTAGTTTGCTCAACACCCACAAACAGAGCCGACTGGCATGTGAAACCTCGACCTTCTGGTCACGAGTCTAACTGCCTATTCACTCAGCCAAAGAAGCACTTTATGTAGATGCTGTAGAAACCAAACATTGGCTGGAGGATTGCCACGATTATGAAGTGAATGTGGTCCTTATTGTGCGTTCGAAACCTCTCCTATTTAACAAAAGTAGAGTGAAATTAGTCGAAACACTGTAAAATCGTGACAAAGGTGGGGAAAAAATTGAGGGAATTGTCATGTTCCATGTTCCACTATGACTTCCTATGTTCCATGTTCCACTATTTTTTTACCTCTATGTTCTATGTTCCACTATTTTTTCTACCCCATGTTCCATGTTCCACTATCCTGTGTCAACTCCCCCCCCTCATATTTTGCAACATACATTGTATATCAAAATGACCAGCGACGCTCTAGTATATGAAAACCAACGTTGCTCTTGTGGCATTCCATGCCATGACGTATGTTTAAGTGCAGTTTGATAATGGAGAGAACAGGTCATGACATGGTGGCCTCCTTCCAGAGAGAACAACCCCTGGTTCCTAACCTCAAAGTGAATAATTTAGACATAGAACGTGTAGAAAGTTGAAAACTTCTTGGTGTCATTATAAATAATAGACTCTCTTGGGATGATAATTCTATATTTACATAAAAGCATGCTCTAGACACCACTTTCTCAATCAACTAACAAGAACAAAAATGCCTCGTAAAGATATTAAAAAGTATTCATCACACTGATCCGACCAATATTAGAATATGCTTGTCAACTGTGGGACTCGTCTTTAACCATCCAACAGACAAAATTGCTAGAGCCGATTCAACAGCGTGCATTCAAAATCGCATTTCCTGGCCTACCATATAAGCAAGCTCTTTTAGAAAATAACATTTTGTCACTATCTGACCGTCGTAATGAACTGTGTAAAGATTTATTGTTAAAAATGCAAAATCCTAACCATAAACTCCATTGTCTTCTTCCAACTAAATGTGACATCAAAATCAATCTGCGCAACCCAAAACTATATGACTCCCTACGTTGTTTCACTGACCGGTATAAAAATTGTTTTGTCCCATATAGTCTAACCCACTTTCAATAATGGTTCTAAAATTTATTTATTTGGTAGTTTAAATAGTTACAAATGTCTATATTCTTTTGTACCTGTACTATGTATCATATTCTATGTACAAATGTATCTTGTATTCATATTCAATCGTAAGATTGCAAAATAAACTATTATTATTATCCACAACAAGGTGAAGGCCAAAATGAGGTCAAGGGCACATTGGAGTGATTAGGATCAGATTGTTTGCTGTGGCATGGGTTTAATATCATTCATACACCAATGCTGCAACTTAATTAAGAGCACAGCAAGCATATATAGCAGTGTTTTATGTGTTGTAAGAAAACTGTTCCTTGTTGCTTGTCCATTAAATGAACGTTCAATGCAAATGCTACAATTTTCCTCTATTGTATTAAGCATCTTAAGCTTAAATTCATAGGTAGGATATTTATGTCTTGCATGAATCCGTAATCGTAACTTAGGTTAAATGAGATAACTTTCAATATGCAACATAATGTACTCATAAGTACAACACTATGCACTCACTGATATGATCATGGAATAAGCCGAGTGCATATTTCATTGCATTGTGACTTGGCTGTGACCTACTAGTACTTTAAAAGGATGGGTTCAGTGTGAAAGTAGAGGTAACTATGTGCCGAAAGATGAGTAAAATTGGGTCAAAGCACTGTAAAATCGCAACAAACGTGCGTAAAAAATTGAGGGAATTGCCATGTTCCACTATAACTTCCCATGTTCCATGTTCCACTATTTTTTTGACCCAATGTTCCATGTTCCACTATTTTTTTTACCACGTCAAAGTAAAGTCAAAAACAAAAATTTGTTTATTTAATATACTGACACAGTAGATGTACAGTAATTAAAACTATTTACAAACATGTACAGATCTACCCAACCTCAGTGGGTTTATACATCAGTGTAATACAGTTATATTGTAGAATTATACAATATAATAATATATATAGCAAGCAGACGATGTAAAGAAAAATAAAGAACAATAAAGAAAAGAAAAACAATAACAATGTAGACAATAATAGCTGGATATACAGAATTATTAATTATATAATTTTGATTTTCTTAGATCCCATGCTTTGATTAAATAATTAGCAACAATTAAATTACAATTTGACATTAACGTAATAAATTTGTCATGTTCATTTAAATTCGAGAATTCAGGCACTTTCTGTTTGGCAAGATCGTACAGTTCTTCTCTACAATTAGTTAGATATGGACACTTACATAAAAATGGAATTCATCTTCCACTTCATTTAAATTACAAAGTTCACATAATCTTTCCTCAACTTTGGTGTTAGAATATCGACCACTTTCGATACGAAGCTGTAGAATACCACTTCTAAACTTAGCTAGTATAGATCTTTTATATCTGTTAGTGGAGTTTTTAACATAATCACTGACTATCATACTAGTTTTGAACTGTACGTATGTGCGTAACTTCGGTTTGTTCTGAATCATTTGTGTCCACTCAAGTGCTGCAATATCAGTCATTTTAGATTTACATTCAGATATATTACATATTGCTTTATTACGGAAAATTTCAACCCGATCTAATTTTTCAAACACTGTTTTTATGTCACTACACCAATTTTTATTAACGGAAGATCTTTCATAGTCTACATTAAAGATGCTTTTTGTCAATCTATCATTAGGTAACTTAATTAACCTATTCCATAACCGCAACATGCATAAGTATTTACCATATATACTTGGATGCCAACCCATTTCACCTTGTAAGGCTGCGATGGGAGTAAATTTATTTACACCAAGAAAGTAACGCATTGCTTTGTTTTGTACAAGGTCACTGTGATTATTTATCGTTTTAAAACCCCAGACAGAGCAACCATAATACATCACAGGCAAAACACCGGATTCTTTGAATTTAGAAATAATAGCACTAAGTGCTCTACCTGCAGAATCTGCAAGAGTTTTAGAACATTGACTAAATGTGAGATGTTCATCTAGCATAACCCAAAGATACATGTATTTGTATTCTGGTACAATCTTTAAGCTATTAGGGCCATACTTAAAGGTAAATTCAGATCTTTTCTGTCTCTTTCGACGAAAATGAACAATTTGTGATTTGCTTTCATTAACCGACAATCCCCATTTCATGCACCACTTGTTCATGGTATCTAGCATTAATTGTAATTAATCTTCAGAATCAGTTAATAATACCATATCATCTGCATATAATAGCATACTTATATTTCCTTCATACCAAATTTGATACCAACTTTCAAATTATTTATCTCCTTAACTAGTTCATTAATATAAAAAGAGAATAAACAAGGTGACATATTATCGCCCTGTTTGACACCATTATTTACTTCAAACCATTCCGTGAATATGTCATTCCTGAGCTTAACACAGCATTCTGTTTCTGTGTACAGACTGCGTACTGCCTTAAACATCTTACCATCAATATTATATTGTAAAATTCTGTACATAAGAAGTTCTCTATCTATTCTGTCAAATGCCTTCTCAAGATCTATAAATGCGCAAAATACTGGTTTATGTTCGTCATTACAATTTCTAATGATACTAGTCAAGGAGTAAATATGATCTTCACAAGAACGACCTGGTCGGAAACCATTTTGCTCATCAGCTAAAATATCGAGCAAATCACAATACCAATGTTCCATGTTCCACTATTTTTTGACCCAATGTTCCATATTCCACTATCCTGTGTCACCCCCCTCACTTAATGCACACATTTTTTTTTGGGGGGGGGGGCGGGGCTCAATTGTGATGCTTACCTTGGCACTATCTATTTGTTCCCTCACTTGTGGGTGTCTCGCAGACACAACTAGCAGCCACGAGCTTCCCAACCTTCCCAACAGAGGGAGCCGCAGTTTTATCTCTCCAGTCTCCATAGTAATGGAGAAGAAACCAGCATCATTACCACCTATTTTTCACCAAAATAAACACATGCATCATTGCCAATTCTTTGTAGACATAATAATATCAGGGCACATTGGTAATTGAAAACAAATGGTCAACACAAAATCAACGCTACTTTAAGTTTTAAAATGTGGAAACTGAGTTTATTACAAGTCCTGGTCAGCAAGATTTCATTTTCGTACATTACCTTATTTTAATTGGACTGATAAAACAAAATTCAGTTACAGACAGAGTGATGCTTACTAATAATGTAGTATTGACAGTTGCCGACAGCTTTCAAAGTTCCAATCTCTGTCCCCACTGCAGTGCTCTCTCCTACATAGAGCTCCACAAAACTACAATAGATTGTAAATCAGCAAGTAATAGTCAAGTCGTCATATGAGCATTGAGCCCTTCAATTTGTAGATTGTTTTGAGGTTTAGATATTAAAAATATTGAACACCCAAATGTTTGATAGACTTCATTCAACACAAACTTATTGATTACACATGCGTTATAATGATGGAATATTAAAATCAATGAAAATGTGCATACTTAAAATCATTACTTACTGTTCTTCAAATCGTGGCTGGTCATTGGCGTCGACTATGACAACTGTTATGGTGAATGTAGAGGTCAATGGGTTCAATGACAGATCAGATGCAATAATACTGAGGTTAAAGGAGGTCTGTGACGTTGCAGACAGATCAGATGCCACACGAAGAACACCAAACATGGACGCTGTTAAAAACAAACTTTTACTTTTAAAATGTAATTGCGTATTAGCAAACCATATTAGATTTATGTATGTCCAGTTGATCCTTGTTATGTTGTATAAAGCAGTGTGTGATTCCGATACTTCCATGATTCTTAGATTATTGCCTGCTTTGGTAAAAAATAATTTCAAATTCTAAATGTTATGTATTATTGATTTCTAACTCTCTACACGTTCCATTTAGAAACAGACATCGAATTATTTTGGACCAATGCAGGTAAAACATAAGGATCCTATTAGAATCACAAGACATTAGATTTTATAGCTGAAAGTATGAAATGCATTGGTACCTGTGTGTTGTATATAGAAGGGGACATCGGAGTCTTGCAGACTGTACACTATGGTACCGTTGAGGCCTGCATCAGGATCTACTGCTAGTACTTCACCTATCTATAAATGGTGACACATTTGACATCATTGATTGCTGTGCACGTAGACGAGAGTAACATCTAATTGTTTATTTGGTCGAGCATATTATATAAAGAGTTTTATAATCATGGTCAAAATCAAGAAGGCACAAGCAAAGAATTATACCGAATCTGATGAGATAACTTTAATTTACCTTCTGGCCAATTTTTGTGAACCGATCAACTTCCACCATCTTTGGCACATCAATAAATATTGGGTGGTTGTCATTGGTGTCTGTTATAGTCAACGTGACTATGACATCTGTGGACTTTGCAGGGTTACCAAGGTCATGGCAGGTGACCAAGAGTTCAATCTTTGAGTTTACTTCATGGTCAAGGTCACTGGTGATGGAAAGTTCTCCAGACTCGGTCGAAACAGAGAAACGTGCATCTGTAAATGTACAACAATGTTCCATATTCTAATGTTTTAAATAGTGTATTGAATTGCATGTTTACATAACATTACAAAAGTAAGGACAGCTGTGCCAATAGGCATAATTAATGAAATGATCTGTATCCCAATGCTCCAGGGATGCTTAAGGGATGAATACATGTAGACCCCTACTTTTCAGATACAGATATGCAAATAAGGATGTTCTGATTGGCTGCAGATTACCGTCTATTGGTAAACAGCATGTTGACTGTGACATTAATAAATGACGCAATAGACTGGAGTGCAATTCTCCATAATAGACACGAATACGACAGAGACACGTTAAATTTCTTTACAGTCCACCCATCCAGCAACAACACCATGAGTACCTTGTGTACGCAAACTGTATGTGAGCTGTGCATTATCCCCAACATCATCATCTACGGCTTTCAGCTGACCAATCACGAACTGCTCATACTGACCCTCAGCTACTGACCATTCGTAGCTTGGCTGGGAGAACAGTGGAGCGTGATCATTTATGTCCGTTATGGTCACCAAAACCTACAAAGTCAGTTCAATGATTAATGCATTTAGCAATTTCAGAGGGAAAATATCATATTTTATACAGGTACATGTATCTTTATCACAGATGTCTATAACCATTGATGGCCTCCATCAGTCCATTATATACCCTTATATCATATCATGTATGGGGAAAATTACCACGATAATAATTAGATCATTTACATATAGTAGAAACCCTCTAATAAGACTAACTGTAGGTCTATTAAGAAAGTTTGGGACTATCAAAAAAGTCCCATCAAAGAGGTGGTCTCTGTATAGAGGTGGTCTTAATTGCTTAACCATATTTTTCTGATGCAAACACCAGTGGTGTTGCATGCATTCTAAAAGTGCAAACACTCATCTACCCTGGTGTATGCGGTGCCCTGCGGTATTCTGCCATCGACAGCCTGAACTGTGAAGCTGTGACTGGCTGTGGTCTCTCTGTCCAAGTTCAGGGAACCAACGGTAATGACACCCTAGAAGAAAAGAAAAACATTCTTATGATGAATACAGTAAAATCTCATTATAATGTTTATCAAGGCTAGTTTCATTTCCCTTCAAACACATCATCGATTGTACATTAACAGGTTGTTTCAAAGATTGCCTCGTTAATCAATATTTGCTATCATTTAGGTGATCATCATAAAGGTAATTAAAAGGGGACTACTATAAATGATAGAAATCAGACCTGGTGGGTATTCTCAATGACAAATGTGCTGGTGTCTAGAAGGCTGTATATAAGCTGTGTTTGAGCATTGTTGACAAAGCCTGCCACCTCCAGAACATGTGTCCCTTGAAGGCTGTTCTCGGGGATGGACGCCTGGAGAAATACATGCAAGAGTTTTCATATTGAACATTCACTTTTCTAACCCACAACTAACAAATTTGCCATTTATTCTGACTAGGTGTCCCTGACCAATGGATCAAATGATTCATGTGTTCCACAAGCATCAAATATAGTGAATATGAACATTTACCTCATAAAACGGTTTATCAAAATGTGGCCGGTCGTCATTGATTTCATCAACTGTTACAGTGATCATTACCGAGGTCACTCTGGGAGGGCGA
The DNA here is from genome assembly GCA_019095985.1 of Streblospio benedicti. NCBI lineage: Eukaryota > Metazoa > Annelida > Polychaeta > Spionida > Spionidae > Streblospio > Streblospio benedicti. Next base: position 45,162,655 of record CM032669.1, read on the forward strand.
CCACCATCTTGGGCAGCGAGGGTGAGGGTCATTGATGGGTCATCAGCAGAGGTCAACACCCCTCCCCTCAGCAGCTGAGCTCTGTACAAAAATGGTTGCAACATTAGTGTGACTAAAAATTAAGTGTTATTTGAATAATATTGTTATTACTTGTAACTATCCAGAAGCAGCAAAGATGTAACTTGACCAGCCCTTCTTGATGAAGGATGGAGCGTAAATCAGGAACAGTAAGTGTATTTAACATCCGCTATCAAAAGTTTGTGCAGTATGAAAGTACAGCTATATGTATTCTGTGTCCCTCACGTGTATCATTGATTTTATAAAATTACATGTATATCATAAATATCCCAAAAAGGTCCAAAAAGAACCATCCAGGGAAAGAAAACTAAAAAAGGACGGTTACAGGTTTTTGTGACCCAAGTAATACACCCTCTACCACATAGTTTATGTATAAATCCTAAATGTGGAATGTGATATGACGGAGAATTTTCCCACCTGTTAAGTATCCTGGCAACCCGCAGGATGCCGGTGTCCAACTCCACGCTAATATAATCTGCCCCCATTCCCAAGTGGTATGTGACATTGCCGTTCTCTCCAGAGTCTTTGTCAGAGGCAGTGATGTGACCAATTACAGAACTGCAATACAACAAAGGCTGTTGAGCAAACTCAAATCTGTGGCAGCATACTGAATGATGCATAAGAATCAGACATTATGATGTATGTGAATAGTTCGTGTAACTGCAACATGGTTAGGTATTAATTCAGGAGTGGAACCCAATTGTTGATGAAATTTACATGAAATTATGGGATATTTTTAATTGCCTCAGAGAAAAAACAAAGAGTGTGGTTTTATCAAATCATTCTGTATAGACTATTAAATTTACACATTAACATATGATAGGATATCATTCTGCTGCTATAGGATTGAAATCCTGTAGCCGGTCATTACTTAATGGCACGACTATTTCTTCGACCGTTTCTGTGCATGTCTAACTATTTCACACATTAATAGATTTAACTGTTTGTCCACTATATACAATCCTGTATGCTGCACAATGCCATCATTACATGACCGTGACTTTACGGTCAAAACTCTTATATATACCAGGTGTTTGTAAATTACACAAAATACACCTGCAAACCAATCTCATCTACTAACCCAACAGGCATCTTCTCAAGAACACTGATCCTGTACTGCTTCTGCAGAAACTCAGGTTCATGGTCATTGCTGTCAGTGACCAGCACATGCAGAATTGTGGTGGAGGTCAGCTGGGGGTCACCAAAGTCATGTGCAATCAAAGTAAGGTCATAAGCCGCCATCTCTTCATGGTCCAAAGGCCGAGTTGTGCTCAATAGTCCAGATATGGAGTTCAGTAGAAAAGGAACTGGAAGATGTGTGTACGGAGTTAATTTTCAAAACAATCTTGCATTATGCAACTACTGAAATAAACAAACCTTGAAACATAATTCTTGATGGATTTTTTCAAGTTTCATCAACACTATTGCCGTATGTTTAACAGTAATTTTCCTAAATAACTACACATATAATCACTTTAATACATTATATGATATGCATGCACCATTGAGAGGGAGAGCCCAAGAGGTCCTCATAGTGTACTGTGGAAACAATTGATGCACACAATTTTAAGAGAAGTGGACCATTAATTTCAGGCACACACCAATTTCTTAACGTTGAGAGCTATAACAAGTACACCTAAAAAATCATTTTTACAAAAATAAATTTTTATCAAGGTTATAAGACAATACCATCATGAGCACTGTTCAGGGTGACTTTTGTCATCCCGTTCCTCCCGGCATCATAGTCTGTCACCAAAACCTCGGTCAGCACCGTTCCAGCTGCACTGTTCTCCACTACACTCACTGTATTGAGGCTATTCACGAACAACGGAGCGCAGTCATTGACGTCAAGAACAGTAACTGTCACCACGGCAGACGCTAAAAAGCAACGGCCACATAACAATTGAAAGTATTACTTCAAACATTTTAATGAAGTTTAGAAGTTGGTTATATAATGGGACAAAATAATACAAAATTGAAGAATTTGGAGGAAGAATAGGTCTTCATTCTTACCTGTGTGTCCTGCAGTATCTACAGCATTCACCTTTATGGTGATGTCTGCCATGACCTCTCGATCAACGGGTCCCACAACACTGACCTCCCGGTCAAGCGGTCAACCCACAAAGGTGCCCTGGCTGCAGGTGGTGCAGACAAGGCAGGCCGGGACAGGAAGAACTCAATATGGTCATCTATGTCCCCATCTGTTGCTTGGATTGTACCGAGAACTGTGCCTGGTAAAGCATTCTCTTCCATCTGAAATATAAACGTCAGCAAGCTCAATGCATTTGGATATTTTAATGTCCTAATCACATTCTAAAGCTAGGTGGATTGCATGTGTGAATGAATTGTTTTGAATGTAGTGAAGGAAGAATCATTGAAAAGTCTGCATTATGACATCATAATCTTAAAGAGTTCAACGAGCATTGCCTACTTTAGTATCACAAACTTTCAGTTTTTTTTCAAAAACAGTGACTGACAAACATAATCAGATCTCATACCTCAAAATGATACTGTGGCTGAGAGAATTGTGGCTTCTGATCATTGGCATCTGTCACGGTTACAAACAATGTTGCTGATGTACTTAGGCTGTCGCCAATGGCACCTGCATTGTCAGTGGCAACCAGAACCAGCAGATGACTTGGAGACCGCTCTCTGAAGTACATAGGATGTACATGTTTACAGGAATGAACACTTTTCACATTTGGGCATACCTTAAAGCTGCAAATTCAAATCCTACAGTGCAGCCTGACCATGTGGATAAACATGTACCTCCTCCCATGGAAAGTCACCTGTCTTATGTAGACATTTTCAATTTTATCTTTCTCTATATACCATTCATAAAGTGAGCCTCTCTACCTCTCTACCTCTCGTGTGGACCCTTCACATCTCCAAAAGGTTTCCACGTTAAACAAGTTCAACTGTATTTAGTCACATGTATTTGCCATTTTGACAGTACCAACCCAAGTAGATATATTCTGAACATATCCTGAATATATTCTACACAAACCTGACGATTGGACTTATAATGTATCTCGAAACAAACATCAAATACATACCTATCAAGCTGTTCAGAGTCGGCGACAGTGATTTCCCCAGACTGGGAATGGATGTGGAAAAGACCTGCTGCTGGTCCCCTCAAGGAGTAGTTGATGTCTGCATGTGTGCCGGAGTCCGCATCAACGGCTAGCACAGCAGGGTACTGGAAATTTTCTTTTTAATTAACTAGTCTTTTCTGGGTAAGAATATGTTAAAAAACAACTTGACTTTTCCAATAATGTGAGGAGATAGGGTTTGAATTTCATTTTGAAAGACTTTGTTTTGAGAAGTTTGAAAAAAGAAATTTCATTCAAGTACCATTGTCAATAAGATAAATTAAGAAAATAATAGCAAAATAATACACTGAAATTGACATACTTCACATGCATATAATACACAGTTCACAACATTAGTAATCTAATGATGAATTTCATGAGTGCAAAAGATGTTCACTATTCCTGCTACTTGCTTCTTAAAGGAATTCAAACAAACATTATTAACAAAAACATTCCCAGCTTATGCCCATGCACATCATATCATTCAAACAGAATGAATAGAAGAACACATGCCTATCACTCACCTCAAGCTTGTCCTGTTAGTATGCAAAGAAAAAAAATAATATTAGTATATATTCAAGCAACAAGAGTTAAGATTTGTTATTTCTAATCGTAGCAACTACTTTGATATGATATCCAAGATGCTGTAACCTTCACCCTACAATCGGATGAAGGATGAAAGATTTTGAACACTAAATGTTAGATTGCATTAAGAAATTACATATTTGGTGTAAATTGTTACAAAATAGAAGTATCTCCCATCATGATCAATTATCAAAATTCTTCTTGGCCGGTTTACTAAAAAACATGTAAACACATAGATTAAATATGAAATTCGTGCTTTGCGCATTACATAAGTGATGTGAACATTATCAGTGTGGACCATCAGTTAGTTTTCTGCTGTTGTGCGTATGAGTCGTCCTTTACACAATTCCAGGTTTTAAACTATTTAATACTCCGCAGACAATGCAAAAGGTATATGTGGAATATCATTTGCCAAGGTGTTGAGTTGTCATTGACCATGATCAGATGCACGACGCACGCAATATGCTTATGAAATACTGATGTAGTACTGAGGTTTCACTAACCACTCGCGTATGATGACGGATATATGAAATATCTCCACAGTACGCCATGCTTTTAAGCTGAAGTCCATGGGTTGTTAGGGACTTGTGCATGATCTTTCAGTAGTTCATATGCAGTTCATTGGTAATTTTTCATAATGTAAATTGTCAAAGTCTACTATCTGGATGGACAAGTATGCACACAAAGATTTTGAACATCATTCATGCCTTTGCGTGACTAAGGCATTGTGACCATGCTTTTAAAAATAAGATACGTTAACTCTTCACGAAAAAAGCCTTCATGAAATATCACATTTTAATTTTCTACCAATGACTGCTTTAATACATGTACATAATCTATGTACTTTGTTTATAGTTAAAGTTGTTGACGTCACTGAACCCTTGTGTGCAAATTTTTAATATCAATACACCAAACAATTGGCTTTCAATCTCACTCCAAACATATTATTAGACTCAGGTAAAAACAAGTAGGAACCTGAGAAATGATTGGAAAACGTACATATATCCAGAATCACTAAGAATACTTTTGATTATAGAAGTCTTGAAGATTTATTTTTTTCAAACCCGACACCACTTACAATGTGGAGCTTGGTACCGACTGGTGAATGTTCCTCAACTGATGCGGAGAAAGGAGACTTGACAAACTGCGGGGCATTGTCATTGACATCCAGGACAGACACAGAGATTTCACACAAGGTCTGAAAAGAAGGACTGCATATAATTGGTCGCTTAAAGTAATGTTATAGGCAGACACAATCAAGCGCAATTATTTCTAGGTTAATGAAAGTTAGACAGATTTCAAACACCGAAGAAGTGAACACATCTATGTATACTGCTTCAAAAGACCAGATATGAATATTAGTTGAACTTATACATAAATTTACAATGCATTACATTAAAAAAAAAGGAATTTTTTTAACACTATATTTAAAATGATTGTATTCGATATCAATGTATGATAAAATTCAATGAATTAAGTAATCACATGTCTTGGTGGATTTCCGCGGTCACGAGCAATAACAACCAGTTCATAATGTTCTGTAGTCTCACGGTCGATGCTTCCCATAATGTACACAGATCCATCAGAATGTACTCCAAATGTAGACGAGGTCAAACTGTAAATGTACAAAAGCAAGAAAAAAAAACAGTCACCAAGCTATTCTTGAGTTGAGTTTCTGGTATAATGTAAAGCATTTTCGGGTTGTTACATGTCAGATTTAAAATATTAAAATTATCATAAGCTATAGTGGTCACTGGATTATTAGCCTCACCTGTACATAATCTCCCCATTTAAACCAAGGTCATCATCTGTGGCCATGACCTTGCCAATCACTTGACCCTGGCTTTCAGCTGGATCAAGATTGTTCTCCATTACAGAAAAATTGTATGATTGTTTGTCGAAAACTGGGTCGTGGTTATTGATGTCAGTGACACGGATTGTTAGCGAGGTCTGAAAATTATATAACTAATCAGGTAATACAATTTTGTGGATATTTCTTTAACTTTTTAAAGCAATGTGCCACAGAAAAAAAACTGATGAAATACATATGTAGGACGCACACATTTTTAGGGGATGTTTCGATATGCGCATTTCAAGTTCAATAAAAAAAATGTGATGAGGGTTACTGAAGTAGCAGTGACCTTAGTCAGTATTTCACCAACACTCATCTTTACAATAAATTTCACATTCCTATTTATAATTTCAAACAACTCAATTTTTTTTTAAAATTTCATATAGTTTATCCATTTTTATATACATGTACTGATGCTATCCTGCCAATCAATGAAACTAATCTAAACTGCTTCAATTATTCATAAAATAATATCCAATTTCCAAATAGAGTACTATGGGGTTACCAGGATTATTGCAAGTTTCTTACAGTGATTAATTTACCACTTTGATTATATACTATGTAGTATACAATGTAGTACAGTGGACCCTGGTATAATGTCTTGTCAATTTTTTATTAGCAAACATATTATTTAATTCTGAGCATACCTCATCTGTGTATTTTCCATCTGAAACCTGTACAGTTGTAGTGAACCTTTCACCAACATCTTTCACATCAAGGGCAGCTTTGACGTACACAGCACCAGTAGATTCAACAACACCAAAGTATGCTGAAAGAGAAGCAAGGTGGGAAATCAGTACCTCATGATACACGCAATTATCAACAAAATTGGAAAGTAAACATCAAGCTGGTCACGGCTGGTGTAATTTTGTACATGTGGATGCATGACAAATATCCATTGGTCTTTTTGGTAGTCGATGAAATAATGTAATATTTCTTTTTGTGACAAAATTATACTTTATTTCATACTACCAGAAATCTGATCCACTACCTACACCAAGCAAAATATATAATTATTGGTGGCCTTGTTGGTAGTCTCAAATTTTCAGTCATGCATGATAAGTCATGCATGATAAAATGTAATACTCTGACACACATGCTGCATGATTGTAGGAATCTTACAGCTACTACAAAATTTCACAATTTGGACTTACAGGTAATATTTAGTGTCCTCAAAAACAAACAGAACGAATTGATTGTGCATACCAGACAATCACAGAATATTCAGGATAACATTTGTGGAAGAACTGATGAACCACATGTAGATATCAACACAAGAAGAACTGTTTTGCAAGAGCAATTTCAAGCATCCAGTAATTTGAGTTTGCAGCTTGAAGGTCAGATGGAAGTGAGCACTGATGCGTTGTGCAGAGCTGGTACATCACCAGTAGCTCTCAGCACAGGGGAAACTGTGGAGACACATTTACTTCCAAATTTTGGAATTTTCATGTAATGAATCTAATACAAGACTTTTTGTTGATGAAGGCCTTTTGCCAAAATCCCGGATCATTTACAAGTCACTTCTTTCCTTGTGGTCAGTTGACCTACCCTCTACTTGAAATATCACAACATAAATTTACTACAATTGTTTTACAAACACTTGTTAATAGCAAAGTAAATCTATTTGCTAACTTTACAATCGCCAATGAGGTAGAAGTGGAGGAGATTATATTGGCTAATAACATGGACATGAAAATTTCATTTCAACAAAATTTCACATACATGTTTTCAAAGGGAATAACTATTGAAGTGTCTTTCATAAACTATCACTATGAAGGAGACCAGTACAATGTACCAGCATCTTGGGATGATAATATTCAAGGAGATTCAATGAATGTCATGGAAACAAAAGGTGAGTTGCATGATACAATCTGTACCTGAAAAGATATAAAAGCCAGAACTAAATTCTAATGGCAGATTTAGATAGCTATTGTGCTGGCAGCAAGTTCATGGAGTAACATTTTCTATCTTAACTAAAAGATATCAATAATATAAAAATAAAAATGAAAGGAATGAAACACTATTTTTTTACCAAATTCACAAATGCAATTCTTGTTTTTCTGAATGATTTACATAATAGTGAACACACATGAAAATGGCATTTTATAGTCTTTTATAGATACAGAGTCAGACATTTTGAACATTCCTAATTAGGTCCATGGTCAGAAGAGCAAAGTTTGTTTATATTTTTGATTTCACACACATTCCTGTATCACTTGAGAGACTAGCCATGTGGATGCAACTTAAAATCCTGCTGTTATAATGAAAGGACCTAATCCCCAATTTAGGCTTGTTTAAAATGTCAGATTGTCTCTCACAAATTGAAAAGATGCCATTTTCATGTAATTGCTCACCATTATGTAAACCATCCTTATCTACCGTTGTTTCTGCCATGTGATTTTCCACTTCCTAATTCAGCATTTATCTGTCAGAATATCTCAACAACAACAAAATTGACTTCTCCGTTCAATACAAATGATACCCACACCTTTAGACTGTCAGAAACACTGCAGCAACATTTGTTTGAATGCAGACTTGGTGTTTTCATTCTGCAGCATCATGTCTGTGATGGAAAACCAGACTGTCCAGAAAGTGAAGATGAAGAAGGCTGTACTGATGTGTCAAACAGCTTCTGAAGCATTGAGTTTAGGCTCCTGTTTCATCAATTGCCATGCTCACAACTGCTCTTGTTCATATCTATATTTTCAACTGCTTCTTCTATCGTGGAAGATTGGGATTTTGTCCGACCTCTTGGACGAGGCGCCTATGGGGAGGTGAGGCTGGCTGTCAGCAGCAAGAGTCATTGCAAGGTGGCAGCGGTCAAAATCATGGATCTGAGGAGATATCCAGATGCTGCAAAAGATATTGAAAGGGAGGTTTTGTGCCACCAATGCGTGGATCATGAAAATATCATTGAATTTTACGGCGAGTTCACTGATGGTAACAAACAGTACATATTTCTGGAGTATGCGTCTGGTGGAGAACTGTTCGAGCGGGTAGGACCAACTGGAATGCCACCCAGAGTTGCCAGCAAATATTTTAAACAATTATTGCGTGGTGTAGACTACCTCCATAAAAAAGGCATTGTTCACAGGGATCTTAAACGGAAAATTTGCTCTTGGATCAAAATGATCAGTTGAAAATCTGCGATTTTGGACACGCTACTGTATATCGGTGTCAAGGTAAAGAATATCTGCTCGAGACACATCCGGGAACTCCCGCTAGCTGCCCCGGAACTGCTAAAAAAAGAGGACTATAGAGCAACGCACGTGGATATCTGGTCGTGTGGTGTTGTCCTCGTGTTTTTCCTTACAGGGGAACACCCTTGGGAATTCCCAACTCGCGCCTGCAAGGAGTACAAGCGATGGACAGAATTTCAAATTGCAGTTCAACCGTTGTGCAGAATAGAGATTTTGGCAATGTCTCTTCTGCGGAGAATATTGGATGCAAACCCTGATCAGCGTGCAGGGTTAGAGAACATAAAGCAACACCCGTGGTACACCAAAGTGTACCAGCAGCAGCAGCATCTGGACCAGTTCCACAAGAGTCTCTTCCTCCGTACGGAGCTGCGGCTACTCCGGACTGCCTTTCTCTCTGGAGCCCGCCACAAGCACGTGAAGAAGCTCGCAGTCCGTCCTGTTTGGCTCAGCCCCCCGAGCCCGACCGTGAGCAGGGCGAAACGCCCGGGTCACCACCAGACGACAAAAAGAATGAGAAATCTGCGTAGAAATAATCGCGCCGCCCAAGCCACAACGGGCACGTGGTTCTCGGCACACCAGGACAGTCACAGAAACCATAATGCAAACATTGGTGAAAGGAATCACTCAATTTCTTTGTGTGTGAAGACAACGTGAAAGGATACTATGCAATGCAAATAAGAGACATATATTTTCAATATGAACATGCAACTTATAATGTGTATGTGAAATATATAATGTATTCATTTATCATCAACTACACACATTAAATATACGAGGTGTTCTTGACATGCACAAATCCTGTTATCCAATAAAAATACTTTAAAAATCTGATCTCATCTGAATTATGATTTTATCATGTAAAACTGATATAGCAAGAAGGATGAGTTGCAATCAGATTGGTATGCTGGATTATTGTAATCAAATCTTTCACCATGATATATCATTACGTAAATGGCTATGCCACTCGACAGCACTTTTTTTTTAATGATTTTGGAGTGAATTTTTAGAAGTCTGTTCTAAGTTTTGGGTGCATGCTGGCTTGATGCAGTTTATATTGTTGTAATAATATATTGTGATCAGACAATTTACTAACAATTGTGATTATCTAGTTGTGGCATTCTGTTGAAACATATTGGCTGCACGTGCATTTTGTTTTGACTATTCTATTTGTGCTACCCTGGTCATGTCATTAGTAAAGTTTATTAACTTATTGAGAAATACATTAAAATGGTGATTTTTGTTCCCTCCCAACTATAGCCTACATAACTGTTTGATTTTCAAACCTTTGAGTGTTCAATGTTTATGTTCATTTTGGTGGTGAAAAGCAAAATTGTGCTGAAGATAGAATATATTGTATGGACTTGAGTTCATTATAAGTGTGCTAAACATTTAATTACTTGTATCATCTTACTAATACTGTAATAATAATTGTAAATGAAATAAAATATTCCAGAGCAAATAAACAGGGTTTTTTTTTGGTATGGACTTTTATCACATGCAATAGGACAGTTTTTTATATCAAATACATTCCTTTATCAGAACAATGATTTTTAGTGAACGATAAAATAAAGTTTATTGGATTTTAAAATATCATTGCATGCATAAAAATTCGAGCAATCTTCAGTGTGAACATAGCTTCTCCCGGGTAGCAACGAGGCGGTCAGTTTAAACTTGGGAAGCTAATAGCACAAAAATTTAGTTCTCCCAAGGATAAAACACATGCATGGATATACAATGGAATCGACAATAATATCAAATTTATGGCTTATAATACACGCGGCAGCAGGTTGAATTACAAAGAACTGGAAGCAAAAGGTTTATAAATTCCTGCAACTAAAGAAATACAACCAGAGTTCGAACTGGATAGTGATAATAATAGTGTTAGTGGTAATAGTGAGACTGTTAGTGAAATTATTGGTGAAATGCCTTCGGCGGGAAATACCCAAACAAAAGAAACAATGAGCAAACAAGGACAGAATGATGAACCTAAACAACTGAGGATATGTTGGCTAAAAAGATGCAATTATTGGCCGAGCTAGAAGAGCAAGAAAAACTGATGGACATTGAATTGAAATTAGTGCAAAAGAGAAAAGAGATCGACAGAAAACGAGCAGAAATGGAAGCGTTAGGAT
>CM032669.1:45173693-45191770 GCA_019095985.1 Streblospio benedicti
TGTATGAGTGTGGCCCTGTTCACCAGTGGTGATGAACGACTACCCTGATGTTTCCACAATGTACCCTGCTGAATATTTGACTGGTTTTGACTGTAGAACCTGCAGTATCTTGATATTGTGTTTCTCAAAATTTACCTTGAGCTAAGGTTCACTTAGGGCTCATCACAAATGTTATCTGACCTTGAAGTTAGCGGCAAACTTGCATGAGAAAAAATTTGTCACGTGTCAAAAATAAGCACGTGACTTTGAAGATGTTGTCTTGCCTACACATGTATTAGATTACTTTTTTCTACCTGATTACTTTTGTGTGATTTGCTCGGATATTTCTTGACTGCCTCAGATCTCACACAGTCGTGACCGCCATACATCAAACTGTACACTGGTTTTCATGTTGGATCATAAGTATTAATTCTTCTCAAGATGTACTGCTTGTGATAGATATGTTTTTGCTCAACAACAGTAAGGTATTACTCTGGATTTCGTGTTTATATGCTATTTGTTTATGTCCAGTCATGTAAAGCTATGTTAGATAAACATGGTTGTTCTTAGGTTCTTACACTATCTTTTGAGCAATTATATTTGCATATATATTTGCATACCCGGCACAGGAGGGGGGGATGCTGCAAAGATGGCGAAAGGTGGGGGTTGGGAGTAAAAGGGCAAAAAATGAGGTGGCGTCATTTGTGGCGATCCCTACGCATCTTTTTATCCTGAGCCACTTAAGCCATTGATCCGGCGCTGATGTATTCCATGTATGATGCCCTCAAAATAGCAACATTTCTACTTCATTAACTCGTAGACAACTTGAAACTTTGACCTTCATTGGGGCGGGTTGTTACAAGAAAATGGGATGTGGGGAAAAAGGCAAAAAATAGCTATGTGGCAGCTACAACACAATAATAAAAACGCTACGGTGCGGTAACAATCGTAGTAACCTGACCTTGGAAGTGTGGAACCTCGCTTGCTACTGCACCGGCTGTCGAGAGAGAATGGACCATGTCAGAACCCTGAACATGTACTAGCATGAACATCAGCCATCACTTCCATTCCGTCAAAATAGGCAAGGAAGATGTGTTTGGCGTCTGGACAAATGGAAGATGTGTTGACTCAGGGTCTGGACAAATAATTTTTTTGTGACTAAGCTTCTAGACCTATGTCCGAAAGTGGACTCAGCTAAACATAGACGTGATCAAGTACTCGTTCTGACCATAGTATTTTAATATGAACTGTACATAACTTATACTTGTAACTATTTGTCATCAGATGGAATTGAATTTTAAATCATAATTATCCAGTTGTGTAATTATAAAACACAATTGGCTATGCAGTTGTACAATAGCAGTATTAGAATTGTTGTTCAAGAAAATGCCTACAGCAATTATATTTGTTAATTACAGAACCTGTAGTGTCCGTACCCCGTTAATTCCTTCGAAATGTTCAATGTCAGCTTTTGCCTAACAAAACTTCAGAATAAGGGAGTCTGTTCATTTTATATAAAAAGCAATGGTCAAAATACATTCACCATGTGCAGATACACTTCCAAAGTACTAAACTTTCTCATTTTGTACAATATAACAACATCAAATATACCATGTAACACAGCATTTCCAAAGTGTGCCTTTAACTCAAATTTCATCTCATGCAAATAAAAAGGGTGTTACTAAGAATTGAAACTGGTGTAAGAGGCAGACACTGCAAAAGAAGTAAGTTTGTGCTAAGCTATTTTATACAATTCATGCTGCGGTAGCTAGTGTTCAAATAAACTACTAGGTACTGATTGTTGGGGGTTATTTTTCACTCGTGGCGGCTGCCATTTGTTGCCTTAGATTGCAGGATGTGGGAGGAACAAAAATTCATTTTTTGCGCTATTTTATTGGTGAAAATAATACGAATATATGACAAAGTAAAGTAATCACTACAAACATCTAATATTAGATTTGATAAGGACCAAGAGGTCGAAACAATGTTATATAATAAAATTTACTTTTGAACTTTTTTGAAAAATTTGGATGCCGTTCATAGGGAAAATGTATGACATTAACATGTACACTAACCGAACTAATTAGTAATGTTTGCCTGTGCTAAATAGTACACTATTGTTTAGGTTTACACTTCTTTCAAAGAGAAAATCCTGAAACAGACAAATCCACTTGTAAACAACTGTGTAGTATGTCCATTTATGTGACGTTACAAATTGAATCGTCCATCTCGGGCATTATATTACAGCCATTCCACTGCTGCAGCTGTACAAAATGAAATCTGCTTGAATGGCAGATTGTGCGGCAAAACAGACCACTGATTGTTGTTAATGTCATACACAGATACATTACTGTGACTTGAATCTGAATTTCCTATCAGATAAATCTTGCCATTGAAGAGGGCAGCAGAGCCAAATTGATTTGCCATACTTGGATAGGTGAGCTTGGTCCATTTATCTGTCGGCTCATGATAACATACAGCTAGCCTTTCCTGACCACCTAAAAGGTACAGTCCATCATCAGAGGCCAGCAGACTGGATCCACCTTGAGACGTAGCCCATCGAGGGAGAATGGACTTTTGTTGCCATGTTTTCGCCGTTTCTGCAGCAAACATTGTGAGCTTTTGGCCTTCCACGACATAGATATTTGTGTTCAATGCAGCAGCGAGGGAGGATACGGTAATTTCTCCGGCATGTCGGCCTCCCGGTGCCAGGAGAGCGAGGCGAGGTCGAATTTATAGACTGAGGCTAACGGTGTAAACATGGTGCCACCACCCAGCAGATATAGACTATTGCCACACAGCACAGCGGCGGCATTTGTAATAGCAGCTGGACAAGGGGGCAGACGCTGCCAGCTTTTACTGTTGGCATCATACCTCGTATTCTTCCTGCAGTCATCACCACCACACAGGACAATGAAGCCATCACTTGTGACAACTATTGGCGAGCGTTCAGCCTGAAATCCTGCAGGGATGTCACCACATTCTTCCCACTGACCACCATCTTCTGAACAGGCAACAAAACACTTGTTGTTGATTTCGCCCCTCATGCCTCCAAGAATCACCAGACGTTTATTCCTTGTGACAGCGACATTATCTTGTGATTCTGGGAATCTTTCAAAAAACTCATTGATAATTATACTGTCAGCACTCGCATCTTGAAGAAGGTCGTGATATTTCTTATTAAAAGTGTTTCTGTGCTGCACTTTGTCAAATCTATATTCATTAAAATATCCCTCATGTTTCCTTTCCTAGTCTGCGGTTCATCATCGACCCATTCTACACAGGCCGCAACAAGTCCGTCCATGGAATATAATTCAACATCTTCCGCCCTAATAATATCAATGAGTTCCTCTATAGTTAGTGCCTTGAAATCTTCAGATGCACAGACAACTGTTATGGTAGACAGTATCATCGCAATGGATGTTTTTCTTAGATCTTCCAATCCATACATGGAATCCAACTTCCACCAATAAACGAAATTTTCTATAGAAAGGTGTTCAGACAGAAATTGTGAAATTTGATTTTTCATTGAATCTAGCTGAAGGATCTCAATAGCGTCCAATACATTAGCCAAAGAATCCGTTTTGAATGTAGCATTTTGCCCATACATAAACCTCACAATGTCACCATCGCATCGGGCTCTATGTTTTCAAAGTGAATTTCATTTTCCCTTTTCTCTTTGAAGTCAGAATTCAATGCAACTGCAAAATAAGCAGAAGCAGACGACAGTACAATCCTGTGGCATGGGATGGTTGTGTTCTTGACCTTGATGCTGAAGTCCTTGAACATGCAATCTTGTTGGTGCTGCCACATGGTGGCCATTATAGCAGTACAATTGTCAGGTTGTGGTACTGCAGTGAAGTCAGTCATTTCGGTTGTTTGTCCGCCAGTTGCCATCTTCTGGAAAATCTGAAAATGGAATTCTTCATGAAATATCTATTTAGACTATATCATTACCATTTACAGAGAGTCTAGTATTTACTGATAGAGAGGTGACTTTTATTATCAGTTTAACATTAACATTTGCAGGCTAATCATCTCATAGCAGAAAAAGATACCCCATCTACCCACCACATTAAACTGCCCAGATAATCATAATCATAATGCCTTGACTGACTTACTAAAAGCATCGATGCATAAAGTGCAAATACGTGTTGAAGGCACGTGTTAAAAGAACCTTACAGTGGCACCAAACAAGTTGTGAGGATATTCTTATATTGTGCTAGAATAAAAATGGTAAGCACAGGAAATTTGTGTTGAATTCATTGAGCCTGGCTTAAAGGACACAAGCAGCAGCTGAAATGAAGCTATACATTGGTAAGAAAGCTTTGAGTAGGTTACAGATAACGTGACATAGATGAAAAAATGGATAATGGCTGATCGCACAGAAACTAAACTCACGTGGTTCGTAAACTTAAACTTCTGTGCTGAGCTACATAAATGATTGAATTCATAAATAAAACGATTCAAAGCAGTTGTACCAGTCATTACGAGTTACCACACATTTTTGTAACTGCTAATATACTTGTATATGAATGTGATTGAATACCTGTATATGATATTAACTGGCCATAAAATGTTTGCTAATTAAGTACTATGAGGGAGTCAGTACTTGGTAACATAGACAGCTGATTGGTTCTCCTTAACCAGTGTATAGATGCTTTCGCGTCTTTGTCTGTAGTATGTATTAGGAGTTGCTTGTATTATCTAATTATCTACTAACCACCAGTTAACGGGTCCCCATTGGGAGTCACCTTACACACAGCGCTGATTGGTTCTGCTTAACCGAGATAAACAAAGCCACTGGGCGAGTGTGCATCATTTTTGAGCAGGTAGCGTAAACAATGTCGGCGCCCAGTGAAAAATGTGCTTCAATGGCAATTTCCCGTATTTTAAAGAAGTATGTATAAATTTGAAAAATTATTCAGGCATACTCAGGTAGCAAAGTTGAACCCCGCGGGTATGCCCGTGAGGACCCTAAACTAAACCCGTGTGGTGCCAAAATTTAAACTGATGTGCTGACCTACATAAATGATTGAATTCATAAATAGAAACACATACATATCATAGATAGAATGATTCAAAGCGGTGACCGTTCCACGGCACACTTCAGTTCTAAAAATGCTTACAAAACTGCCACCACCTTTACCTGAAAATGCCTTTTCAATATAATTGTAAAATTTGCAAGCGTTTGGACCAATAGATGTCAACAGGGTATAAAATGATTGACCAGTCTAACTAGGCAGTTGTAACTGTCTGTTTGGACTGGTCTGGGTTTAATACATAATTAATGTATTGATACAACACAATGGTAGACTACTCCAACATATATACATGTGAGACTTGTGAAGTTAGTTACATTCAACGCATGAATTCACTACATGTATGTATGTAATTCAACATCTAGCTATTTCAGGTTTATTGTTAAATCAAAAACTATTGAAAACAACCGCTCATACGACTAGGCATATTTAGTCAGGGAAATCTATACAGTCTCTATGCGTAAGATTGAAACTCTCCCTATAAATATATGTATATACTCTTTATATGTATTTTAATTATTGAAAACGTCTCCCTATATATTTGGACCCACACCTTATGATACGGACTAAACCTGCAGCTCTCTTTGAAGTCTACTTCTAACCGTTGCGTGATTTATTTTCTATATAGGATAATGTTTGCAAAGATGAAGTTGCCCATTTCAAATGAATTAGATTTTTTAATTCAATTCATTGTACGTACATTTCTTAAAGAGAATTTGTTGCTTTATTTTTAAAGATTTTTTTAGCTTTAATTATTTTCCTAGTGAAATATTTTATTTTTCCATACATGCTACTTAAAAAAAAACACCACAGTAATCACCTAAAAAAGAACTTTAATATAATTGATTGGCATTTATACTTTGTAATCTGTATGTATTAATAAATATTGTATTCATGAACAATTCTAAAAACTCCCTGCTATATCTGTAGAATTAATCTGTATAAAAGTAATGATCATACTTGTTGAGTTCTTCGAATTTGGGAACCATCTTTCTGCACTCTTCAAACTTGGCTGCAATTAGCAGACGCACCAGTGCCATGAGCTGGAGCTGCTTTTTCATGATGCGTGAGCCGTCCATGTAATAGTCGAACAGCGAGATGTTCAGCTGCTGTGTCATCTGGGCAATGTAAGAGATATTTAGACACCACAGTTTATCAAGCGCTTAGTAAATCATAGCAAAATTTGTACAAGGCCCATCAACGTGAAATATTAGACTATATGCTTTCTTTGAACAATGAGGTGACCTTATGGACAAACCACTGTGGTGGATATAAAAGAAATTAGGTTGTACAAAAGTGTAGATTTCAATCCTTACTAACAAAATCGGATTTAAAATAATGACATTCTCCTTCAAAATATTTTCACTCTTAATATTCAATCTAAAAATAGTATTGGCCAAATTGCATACCTGCTTAAGTTGGAAGTTGGCATGTATTTCACTCAGCCAGTTCAGCAGGGCTCCTCTTGATCCTAGCAGGTCAGACTGTCCATGGAACACTGGAAGTTTGCTCTCCCTCTGTGTGACCGTTGCAAACATCTCCGAGGCTTTGGGGTCTTTGTGCCAGCTCTCCATTGTTATTCTTCTCGCTTTGTCCTGTAACTAAATGTAAACTATTGAATATGTTAATAAGGTGTGTATTTTTATTGAGCTTTTGTTGGTAAGCCGTTTGAGCTGTTGATATTTGTTTCCTGCTGGTCGCAATCTGTTGATCTAAAAGAGATGAAAATTTTAAAATCAATTTTGTGTTAGTCGCACAACCCTTTCACTGAAATAATAAAAATCATTAGTTTGTTTGAAATTGTGTTTATAATTTGAGGCCAAAGCATATGTTATCTTATTTTTAAACATAGGTTTAAAATGATAATTAAGCTTGTGTATCCGAGGAAGGTGCAGCAAAGTATGCAATGTGTATCCTTAGAGTTATTTACTAGGAATAAGGCAAGCTCTTCTTGGCCACATTTATAAGCAGTACAAAGCCCCACCCTTCTTGACTGTTAATTCTGCATGCTTCACATGATTGGTTGGTGCTAGGGGAGTGACAGCCTATGGGCAGTGCCTTAATCAAGCTATTAAATAATTAAGGCTCTTGTAGTAACTTGCAGCACTTGATCTATCTTTATATGGTCACAAAACTCACAACACAGGTCTTATAAAAACTGAATAACTTGGCCACAGCTTTTTGCAAGTGTTTCAAAACAATGTCATATTTATTTACATAAAGCTTTGCTAATTGTTAACGAATTCATGTAAGTCTATGTATTAATGGTTTTACTTTATTTAATGAAGTTAATTCATTTATGAAAGATATCAATACAAAGACAGATAGCAAAGGGGATATAATATACAATAGCAATAGTAACATTACAATGAACTCCAAGCTTGATCACTATCAACCTGCATTCCATAGACTCGTATTCACAAACCAGCTTGCTGATTAAAAATTGACCTTCATAATACCATGTTAATCTTAATAACCATTATGTATACTTTATACTGTATTGCTCGGTCTTAACTTGTATTTCTATTTTTAAGTTTTTGACAAGGCTGTGGCTATTTGTCTGGCAACCAAGCCAGACAAATAAGAAGGAGTATTGGTTCGGCGGGTACGATTATGTACGTCAGGTGTTAATATACGCATATACATGTACTGTTGATATTCTGGAGATTTTGTGTCTTACGCCATACCGCTGGACCCCGGTGGAATGTACAGCCTCTCATCTAGAAAACCAATACAATATTCCTTATCATGGAACACAATCCTTTGCGCACGTACCTTTTATCGAAAAATACAGCACAGCCGTTTGCATATACTTATGATTAGTATTACGTTCATGTAATAATTTAGAACACCAAAACCAAACCTTGACCGACGACTGATCATCTCTATGGTCACATCAGCCCCCTCTTTTTGATTAGCCTCTCCAGCATACGGGAGCCACGTCCACTCCTTTGCGTTTGCGTCTATTGTTTTGAAGGAATCGTTCCAGCCGGCCAAAATCGATTCACTATTTTTTTTTGTGTGTATAGTCTGTAATTTTCTTACTTCTTAAGAAGTATCTGAAAAAACAAAATAAGCTTTTTAAGACCGCGTTGTAATCTTTCTTTTGGAGACTTGTCATCAGGCAAAACATCACTGGCACCTAAAAGAAGAAATCACTCTGATAATCTCCCAAAATCACAATCACATAAAACGTTTATTTTTATTTGAATCCATTCAGATTTTACTGTTGATAAATCAACAACACAATGTGATAAAATATAGATTTTTCACCTGTTTCATGTGGTCTACCTCACGCACAAATGTACGGAGAGACCACAATTGCACAAAACAACCTTTAAGGTCTCGTCTGCATAGAGCATTTTTGCTGTATGCAACAAGATTTAGCTGTGATGTGGTTGCAAGGAGCACATGCCTGAGGCCATTCAGTCAAATCACCTTGTAAAAATCCATCAGGTAAATGATGCTCTGCGATTTTAAAATCGAGTCCAACCAAAGAAGACACATTTGTTGATTTCCGGTTGTGAAATCTGGATGCATTCTCTTCAGTTAAGAAGCTTCACTTTGGTTTCCCTGTGCCTCTTTGTGTCCTTTCACACTCAGAATCTACACTTTCATTTTCCATTGCCTCTTCGTGTCCTTCCAGGATGCCATCTTCATGCAAAATTTGGTTGTTTAAGATAAATAAAGTTTTTGCGATACAGTTTTCCGATTCTGCATTTAGGGAAGTCTGGCTGGCTTTACTGGAACTGTCTATTAAAGCTGGATTATGTTTCTATCTACTTGAGCATGTTGAGAACTCTCCAGGCTTTGGTGAGCATAAGACTATTTGTGGGCTGAGTGACTAGCATGATCACTGGGAGGAAATGATAATGAAAAGTCTCCATTTGAGAAGACCATTGTTATTAACAGCCACCTCTTAAACTGATGCAGTAATGTAAATTGTATCACAAAAAATTGTATTTTAATCCATTTCACATTCAGCTACGCTGTGATGTTGCAGTCTCTTGAGCTGTAATGGGGAATTTGTGAAACGATAACTATTGCTCAATAGTTGCCTGAGCCAACTGATGAGTGTGTTCTGGGTTCAGTTGACCTAGATACAGAAACAGACATTTGAGGTAACTGCACCAAATAATAAATGTCAATATATGTAATTCTCATGGATTACTTGTACAATTTCTGTCAAATATTTTCCCCACTTTCCCGTCTCAAATATATTTCTGTGCCCAGGTTGTTTGAGAAGGGAAACACCACGTAAAAGAAAAGTGTTGCAGGTTTCTGTGGGCAACAAAGTAATTTTAACTTGCCCCCAAGTCATTTTTATGCATCAGTCTTTGGAGTTAATAGAAAAAAAAGTGGCATTCCTTCAGATAATACTTGATTCTACAAATAGGAATAAAGAATACTCCTGTAGCTACCCCCAGAAGTTCAGGTGTGATATTGTACAAGATAAGATGTGCCACATAACCACTTTGTTAGACATGTACTGACCTGGACAATTTCAGCATTCTAGACAGCTCTTCACACAGATATACACGCATACATGTGTGCACACATGCACGCACAAACAAACAAATTAGAACTACCAATCACATGCCATACTACCACCATCTCACTTGTCATGTGCTACGGCTGATCCAAATACTTCTCATTGTGTTAAGAAATTTGGGCTGGTGCAAAACAAAACAAGGACATGAAAGCGGACACCTGTGGCATTGTGGATGAAAAAAGTTATTCTTGTATGAAGGACAGCAATGTATGATCTGAAATGGCCAGTGTAGCTATAAGTTGTAAGAAAGGGAGGAACGTGTTTTTTTATGTGGGTAGGAGGGAGGAAATCGGACAGGTTGGCTAGACCTTTTTCAATGTCATCATCGCATAGGAATAGCGTACCTCGTCCATTAAGAGAATCAAAGAACCTTAGTTATCTCGCATACAGTCGAACAATTTTGGCCACATGAACTGAGCATTAGCCAAAAATAAGGGGAACACGTCCCTTTGATCTTTGTCATTCTCTGAAAAATGTAATCAAGTATGACGCATATGGTAGGGTAAGCTGCCCATCAAGGGCCCCAAAAAGTGGAATAAGGCCTACAATTCACATTTAAAAACACACGTGGATTTCCTCTTGTGTGTAGCATCTTGATATAATTCCCGATGTATGAAAAACATAGACCCAAGAAAAATAAAGCTTGAAAAATCTTTTATTCACACAAACAAATTGTGACAAAATTCCAGAATTTGGCCCCCTGAAACATGCCCAGTTTTCCTGTTCTCGGCCCCTGTATATGGTGGAATGAAATTTTCAATAGATGTTTGAAGAATCTGGATCTCCTACCGCATGAAGGCAGATGATTGTATGTACAATTATGATACAGAATAGACGTTTGTGAGGGCCGAAAACTTTACCCTAGGTGGCCGAAAACTGGAAGCCATTTTTGCTTCTGAAAATGTACAGTTCTTATAGATTGGCCCAAAAGACACTGTAGAGGAAGGAAAAAAATGTTGCCACATGGAAGAAAGCAATTGATGATTACAAACCTTGGGGCTGCACACATGTGTTCATTAACAGCTGTTAATGCCTCTTCTATGAGTCTCAGCTCAGTTGATTTTTTGTCCCCTTTACTACGCCCAAGAACCATGATCCATAAAATCGGTGTTTCTGACCATGTCTGCAATATGAATGTGTAAAGTAATTAAAAAGTAGGATCAATGGTGTGTAACTCGTAAGTGCAGGCACTGGTGACGACTGACACTAGTGTAGCAGTAGCAGGAGGGTTAGGGTTAGGTAATGGTTACAGAAATGTATATACACACAGAAAGCATACATTGTAGGTAGTGTAGCTGCCCACAAGTATTAAAAATAGCTTAGTCCGAATATGTATGGAGAGATAAAACTGGGCTGCGCCAGTGCTCTGTAGCCACACTGGTTTTCTGATTGTCACAAGCACTTTATAGTCCGGTACACGAACCTCAAAAAAGGGGGTAGTCTTAAATAAATTCCCAACAAAGCTTTTTTTGTTGCAAACTGCTCCTAAGCATCTCCACTTTGAATCAAAAAACTTTTTGACTCTTTTTCCCATGGGAAACTACTTCTAAAATGGCTGCCAATATGGCCACCCTCGTAACCACAAAATTTTCATGTTTTCATTGATTCCAATGCATTATGATATGTTTAAGCCATTTTATTGCTTAGAATGTTTTTCTATATATGTAAGTAAGATTATTGATTTTTATAAATGCAATTTAAATTCAAAATGGCCACCAATGACCAGATCAAATCCTATGGGAGCCAGTATCTGATATTAGATATTCATTTTTATCTTTGAATGAATATATTTTATTCATAGCTTATGATACAGTACATTATTATTGAAACACAGACCTTATTCAAAATAATATTGTAATAATTTAAAAAAAGTCTGACATGTAATGTTAACTCTGAAAATAAGAAATAACTTGAAACCCCCTGTTGTACATCATTCTCGTTATATTAGATGAAATGCGTTGGAAGATTTCCGGGCTCATTGAGGCCCCAAATGGCAGGTGGGTATCGAAGAAGTATGTTGGCTGGGAATCTCCAACAAACGTCCAGTGCAGGCCAGTTGCTTTATAACACTTGGGATGTAGTGGTACAGAGCGGTAGGCAGATTTTAAGTCCACCTTAGCCATAAAACCTCCCAGTGGTAGAAGCTTCACTGCATCATCAATGGTTTTGTATTTAGAGCTTTGTTTCACTGCATAGGCATTAAGACTACGTCCTTCGGGCCTGCTGCAGTTGTGAATCAGACGGACACTACAGTCTTCTTTGGGGATGCCTCCCAGACTGCTTATTATATGAGGTTTCTTTCTAGTGACTATGAGTTGCCATCATTGCGTCGCTTCAGTAGCTGAAGCGAAAGCCTTGTGATCACTTCGTTTCTATGTATCTATGTATCTATGTATGTATGTCTCCGGACAAGCTAGAGCTTTTACCGTTACACCGATTTCGTTCAAACTTTACACAGCTATGAGGTATGAGGCGACACCGAAGTCATTCGATTTTGGGCGCTCTGCCAATTAAATTGTGTATGTTAGAAGGCTATTTATGAAACTTTTTGTCAGGACGCCATGCGATATTAAACATCTTACGTATATGTGCGTAGTACAACAAACGCCTTACATTTGGAAATAACGTCAGACGTACTATTTTACGTCAGTCTTACTTAGAAATATGTACGTATTACTGACATGGGAAGTTTTATTGAGAAAATTTTAAAAACATTCTGTTATTTCATGTTGTAAACAGTAAGCATTTTTTTTCTTGTCTCAATCATCTACGCTTTATTTGCAAGTAAATTTTGCAGAATATCCAACGTACACACAATTATTTAGCATTGTCATACATTTAATGAGTGAACAGATGGTTTCAGTATGTATCTCCGTAAGTCAACGTTGTTCTAGGTTTCAGTATGTATCTCTGTAAGTCAACGTTGTTCTAGCGACGCAGTGTTCTTTGAACACTTTTGATCTAGTTTATTTCTTTAACTAGTTGCCTTTCTACTTGTGTCTTATTTCCACCTAGTGTGGAAGCAAAAATTTTTTTATAAACACTTTCACCTAATATCTACTTTTTTATAATTTAAAACCCATTCCAAATACCTTAAGCAAGAAGTCCTTATCAGGGTCACTGGTAAGTTCCGCACACCAAGCCCTGAATTTATCCTTGAGTGGGTTTCTATTTTTGTGAGTCACGAAAACGAGGGGGGCCTGGGTATTGGGGGCCTAGTAGCTGGTGTTTAGGGTGGCGTTCTGTGCAGCCTGGCACACTACATGTGTGGGAGAATTTGCAATATGTGCGATAACAGTCATCCCCTCTGTTGAACATTAAGCAGATCTGCCTTCCTGTTGGTTGGAGGGTGCACTCGTATGCAGCTGCCTTCTGTTGTTGGTTTTTTTTGTTCGCTCTTGTCTTTCTTCTCTAGAAAGAAATATGCTTTTTGCGGGTCGATGTTGTTCCACTCGCAATGTCCTTGGTATACTCTTCTACGATGTTCATCATCTAGTAGCATAACAGAGGCGGCTTTACTTACTTGTAGATAATCTGATATTTTCACATTGTACTTGATGTACTGCTTTATTTCTTCTTTCCTCATCATGTCTAACATCTCTCCAAAGATGCGGAAGGTCACTCCCGCCCACTGTTCCATGGTCACGTCTTCGGGTTTCAGTTTACTCCTACCATCCCTGATTACCAGGGCCCTACCTAGGTTATGCTCTCTCGCCCTGGTGCTGACATTAGGTTTGATTACATGGTCTGGGATTAGATGAAGTAACTTGCCTGAAGCACTATGGGAAGCCATATCCTCACCATCGGGTCTGAGGAAAGACCGCATGTCCTGAAGATGACTCTGTTTTAGAATTTCAACGGCGGCTTCTAATTCTTTATTGCTGGCTAGAGTGGAGGCCGTTACTGCGTGTTGCTGTACTTGCTGTGGGGCAGCCTGATTCTGCTGAACTTCCGCTGGTGGCGGTGTTGAAACCACAGTGTTGGAAGATCCTAATGCTTCCATTTCTGCTCGTTTTCTGTCTATCTCTTTTCTCTTTTTTACTAATTTCAATTCAATGTCCATCAGTTTTTCTTGCTCTTCTAGCTCGGCCAATAATTTAATCTTTTTAGCCAACATATCCTCGGTTAATCATTCTGTCCTTGTTCGCTCATTGTTTCTTTTGTTTGGGTATTTCCCGCCGAAGGCATTTCACCAACAATTTCACTAACAGTCTCACTATTACCACTAACACTATTATTATCACTATCCAGTTCGAACTCTAGTTGTATTTCTTTAGCTGCAGGAATTTATAAACCTTTTGCTTCCGGTTCTTTGTAATTCAACCTGCTGCCGCGTGTATTATAGGCTATAAATTTGATATTATTGTCTATTTCATTGTATATCCATGCACGTGTTTTTATCCTTGGGAGAACTAAATTTTTGTGCTGTTAGCTTCCCAAGTTTAAACTGACCACCTCGTTGCTACCCGGGAGAAGCTATGTTCACACTGAAGATTGCTCGAATTTTTATGCGTGCAATTATATTTTAAAATCCAATAAACCTTATTTTATCGTTCACTAAAAATCATTGTTCTGATAAAGGAATGTATTTGATATAGAAAAACTGTCCCATTGCATGTGATAAGTCCATACCAAAAAAAAAAACCTGTTTATTTGCACTGGAGTATTTTATTTAATTTACGATTATTATTACAGTATTAGTAAGATGATATAAGTAATCAAATGTTTAGCACACTTATAATCAAGGATCCTCTACAAACATATATGTAGAACATTATTCACATTTCACACAATATTGATATCCCATTACTTTTTAGTGTTTTAAGGTTCTTTTGAGTCCATCTATCCATCCCGTATATGATAAAGGATTGATTAGAGTATTGAGTGGGAACAGAATCAAGCCTACAATGGCTTCTGTTGATGGTAGCAGTGGGGAACCACTGACTGACAGTGAGTTTAACATGCTCACCACTAACCAGGATATGAAATTAGTGACAATGATTCCACCCAGTTTACTGACAGTGTTTGTGATGTTCACATTTTTATTGATGTTTTTTGAGCCACGGACAACCACCATGATGTGGACGTACATTGCTAACAGTACAAAAAACACCAAAGAATTGACAATCATGTTTGGCATTAAGTAGGATGCAGAGAGTGAGCTCCCAACCAGAATGCATGCAGCGTTTTTCAGTCCAGTGGAGATGTAGAATGCAATGCAAGGGGAGGTGACACCAAAGGCCAACCATAAAAGCATGAGTATAATTTTGGTAATGCGTAATTCAAGACCGTATTTTCTGAATGGATTGATAACCATGCATATATACCTGTCCAGAGCAATGATTAAAGCCATAAATGTAGACTGTTGGCAGGATGTGAACATTATTACACTACTTAGTTTACATTGCATTGAATAAACCCAGCGCAGTGCAACATAACCAAAAATATCTGAAGTTATGCGATTTGAAATGTAGAGTATGCCTAAATACAATATCAAAATACTATCAGCAATGCAGAGATGGAGACCTAAAAGGATGTTTAGTCAACTTTTTCTTCCTTCTCATTAGCCACCCAATCAGCGCCATGCAGAACCTGAGGACAGTACCCAGTATTCTAGAGGCTTATTCGAAAGGATCTTTCCACAGGAAGAAATCAAATCATTCTTCTTCTGCATTGCAATACAGGACAATGAAAGCTTCTTTTTGAAGATACAACATATTGCAAAATCATCAACTTCTATATACTGAAGATGGCCTGCAGTATGCAATAAGTTGGTTGGAATTTGTTCTAAATCTATCAAATTGTATGACAGCTCAAGTACTTGTAAATAGAAAAGTTTGGGAAATTATGTGTTTTTTATAACAACCAATTTATTATAAGAAAAGATTAATGTTCTTAGCAAAGTTAGACCATTAAATGCATTCTCAGAGATGGATACGATGCCATTGTTACTCAGATTCAAGTAAGAAGTGTAACTATTGCTAATAAACATGTTATTTACAGTCGGACCCGTTTTACTCGAGCTCGCATAAGTCGACCACCCGCCTAAGTAGAACACATTTTAATTTCCCTTCAAACTTGCTATTGATTGCTACTAAAAATAACCCGCTTATTTCGACCCTTTTAACTCTAGAAACCCGTGTTATTCGAGCCAAATCTCACTTCCCTTCGAGGCATTAACCCACTTATCTCGACCAAATGAGAATTTAGCATCGAAATATTCGTAGTTTACACGTTAACCGGCGCACATGACCAAACAATAGATCAAAGGACGGGTGGTCAACTTCTCTGATTAGATCTAATTCTTTGATACTTACTAGTGGTCAACAGCTTTGAATTAGTACTTGCGTAATAATGACCAGTGAAGACAATGACCAGTGAAGACAAAGGCGTAGTAAACTTCTAACCGTAGTGCTAACACCGAAGTGATATTTAAACCATGTTTGTTGACAGAGCCTTTGTCAGAGGCGGGAGGGAGAAACAGCTAGCGGTTAATAGCTTTGAATTAGTACTTGTGGAACAATGACCAGTCAAGACAAAGGGCTTTGTACAAGTGTACTATTCTTATAGTAACCAATGAAACCGTAGTAGAAAGCATGTTTCTTTGTGTATGCGGCCATGTTTGTTTACTGACAAGGTCAGAAGGTCGGAATACTGTTATAAAAACCACATCATACGTAGTACGAGTACCATAGCGACCACAACACACATTTCTTGCATTATCGCTCATTGGGTTGTTGAAGACATGTTTCTGATAACTCGAGGTTCTGATAACTCGAGGTCATTACTAGACTCCCTTCATTCGACTTAACCGGGTCCGACTGTACTAATGTTTGAATAAGAGGTGTATTATGTATTGTGAGATGTAGTAAATATTTCAATTTGATTAAGATATCTAACCGATACATGCTGTTTTCAAGTTCAACATCTTGAAAATTTACGAAACGCGTCCACATGTTTAATGTCACCAATGACAGTGATCTGGTACAATATACAGCAAACCCTTTCGTTTTACAAGTACTGCTTTTTTTATCATTCAGAAGTCTTAACAGTTCATCATCATAGGACTGACGACATTGTACAGAGCCATCGGCAATAAATGTCTCTGTTACAAACACTCCTTCTCGGGCACATTTAAAGCTGTTTGGTATAACTAGATTGTTAGTCAATAAGTTCGTCTTCTTTTCTAGGAAAATCTATCTGTCCATCGCACAAATTATGAACATTTATTTCAAGATCAGTGCAAATAATGCCATCGTTTTGACAATTTGTTCTAGGTGTGGCATGTTGACATTGTTCCTCTTTTCTTGTCTGAAGGTATCTTTTTGCAATTTAATTGCAAATAGTGTATGAACAAAGACTAAGTGTTTCATCAGACCCATCTCTGCAATCAGAATGGCAGTCACAGATTTTTGAATATGGAATTCATCCACCAAACTTGCATTGAAAATAGATTTTTTTTCTTTTTTTTTTTTTTCGTTTATTCCATGGTCTGTATTACACATCGAATCGGCTACTACTATACATGATTATAGACATTCTTGACTAAACGAAATACATATATTTGTTATATCAAAATCATAGTAGGCTATTTTTAAAAGTACAGAATATATATCTACATGGAGATCACTTGTATGAGAATATAGTATGAATCACGTGGTCAGTCATTATCAAATTAACTTGGTGGTCAGCTTGCTACTGGGGGATGCATCCAAATAGCATTTGCCAAGTCATGTGACGTCATAAGTGTTATAGTGGTGACGTCACATAGTGACCTGTACTTGAACTCAAGTCCATACAATATATTCTATCTTCAGCACAATTTTGCTTTTCACCACCAAAATTAACAAACATTGAACACTCAAAGGTTTAAAAATCAAACAGTTATGTAGGTTTTAGTTGGGAGAGAACAAATATCACCATTTTAATGTATTTCTCAATAAGTTAATAAACTTTACTAATGACATGACCAGGGTAGCACAAATAGAATAGTCAAAACAAAATGCACGTGCAGCCAATATGTTTCAACAGAATACCACAACTAGATAATCACAATTGTTAGTAAATTGTCTGATCACAATATATTATTACAACAATATAAACTGCATCAAGCCAGCAATCACCCAAAACTTAGAACGGACTTCTAAAAATTCATTCCAAAATCATTAAAAAAAAAGTGCTGTTTAGTTTCATAGCCATTTACGTAATAATATATCATGGTGAAAGATTTGATTACAATAATCCAGCATACCAATCTGATTGCAACTCATCCTTCTTGCTATATCAGTTTTACATGATAAAATCATAATTCAGATGAGATCAGATTTTTAAAGTATTTTTGCTGGATATAAATACATTGTATATTTCACATACACATTATAAGTTGCATGTTCATATTGAAAATATATGTCTCTTATTTGCATTGCATAGTATCCTTTCACGTTGTCTTCACACACAAAGAAATAGTGATTCCTTTCACCAATGTTTGCATTATGGTTTCTGTG
>CM032669.1:45191870-45203527 GCA_019095985.1 Streblospio benedicti
GCACAAGATATCCTAACAAACATTTCATCTGGGTAGTTGGCAAATGCTATTAAAAAGTTAATAGTGAGGGTTTTAAAATTGTGTGTATAGGTTATTATTCCACAATTAACAAATTAATCATTTCACATATTTAGAAGATTAAATGTTAGGAGATATATAGGTATAGGTATGGGACATGGAGAGATTTAGGTACTTTGGACAATAATAAGTTGTAAAGAGAACACATGTAATATCTAAATAGTTCGTATTGAATTTCAAATGTAAAATGAATCTTAGTGATTGAAATGAATTAGGCATTAATGGGACAATTTCCTTTATAATGCAACTTTTCACTTATTTAACACAGTATCTTTATACAAAAGCATACAAGAAATCGCAAATGATTCATGCTTATTCAAACAATCGTTGTGTAAAATGATTACATCCATAATTCTAAGCAATTGATATAAGAGGCTAACGGGATGGTAATGTTAATATGGACTCCAATTACTGTTATCAAAGATTTTCTTCTGGTGCTTTTACAAATTAGGTAATGAATTCAATTAATAGACATGTTTGCAATAGTTACACAATTGGTATTGGTAAACATAAGGCGTCCAAGAAAACAATATTTACTAGTACACAGTTAATGGACTTTAAAATGGTTAGATGGTCATCCTATTATCAGAAACTCCCCACACAATTACCATTATTTAGTCAAGGAATTACAGTGATATTTAAACTAAATAATAGAGCACTGATTTACCTGCAGAGCAATTACATATGGACTTTAATTTGAAAATGCAAAGATAATTTACATGTCATTGTTTCAAAAACAGCTTATAATTATCAGGTTTCTTGTTGAATCAAACTAACAATCATGATATACACATTCTACAAGCAGATCTCAATGGAAAAAGTTAGCCAAAATTCTCCAGTTAATAAATAATTAAATTGTGGTTACAATTGGCAATTAGCATAACTAAAATTATAGTACAAACAGTTTTGGGGGGAAAAAGGTCAATAGACTTTATTGACAAGACAATTTGAAAAAGTTTCCTCCACATTTACCCCCAAAAGTTTGTCTATGACAACTTGGGTCCACGAACATGGTCATATTATAGAGGGTGTCTCTTTATTGAGGTGGTTTTAATTGGAGGTTGTGTTGTACAAACACGGATTTTAGTTTACGAACCATTGTTTCCATGGTGAGTTGTGGATATCCCTGGTCCTGAGCCATAACACTTAGGTAGTACACAGCACGGCCATCCTCGGTCAGGGTCACACCTGCTTTCTCACGATCCAAGGCTGCAACCGTGGTCAGGATTACCTGGAAGATTACCACATAATTATCAGCTCTTCATGTCACAATAAATATGAAGTAGCTTAAAATCTTAAACGTCTATGACAATGTTCATCATCCTGGTTGGATGATAATGACCTGTTGTAGCAATGCAAATAATTCTAAACGTTCCAGATACATTGCCATTAACTTTAATACATTTCACATTAAAATTATAGCAAATTACACAAAGCATTTGGATTAAATATAATCTATAGAAATCAGTACCTTGGAAACACCGTCAATGTTAGTTGTAGGAGAGATGTGAAACTCTTCATGCTGTCCAGAGTGCAGGTAGAAATCTACTTCTCCATTGATGCCAAGATCAAGATCTTCAACAGAAATTTCTGCAGAAAACCCCAAGCTTTCAGGACCTGGTGAAATAATTAAAATTTGATTTAATTCAGGCCAGACACTAGTAATTAATTTAAAAGTGAACAATGTAAAACCATCCTCAATGTGATTTTAGCAGGCTAAGCATGTTTTTACTTGATAAAATTTCTGTGAAAATGTGTTAGGCCCGGTTATATCCCATAGAAACCACTAACAATGGGTCTTTAATGTGCACAATTGCAAAACCAAATCTACACAAAAGTAAAATAGAAATAACATTTCACATTCGAAATATCTCAATAGCAAAATTTAATAATATTCAGTGATGAATTACTTAGAAAACAATTTTGTTATTGCCTAGTGCTTCGATAATTTTAGATCATATGAAAATGGAATGTTTCTAGTCAATTGGCAATTGAACATTCCTTTTACATTCATCAGTGTTAAACGGATAGTCATACTTAAAAAATTACTTGTTACAACTTTGTTTGAATTTTACCTTCTGTTGTAGAAAATGTGAGGGGTACATCCAAGAAACGAGGTGGGTTGTCGTTTACATCAAGTATGGTGATTACAACACTACCAAATGCCTGAAAACCAAAAATGTGACATTGGCATATGGTTTATCTACAATAAGATGAATTTCAATTTCAAAAATTAAGGATAAAAGAAGACGTAACAGAACAATTTCACATCCCAAATGATTTGGAGTCCAAATGTCTCAAAACTATACATATACAGTTACACGTACATATGCTGTAATATAAATGGACGATAAAATACTCGTGGTTTATCGATCATTAAAATGGGCACGCCAACGTTTCGATATTTAAATTCTCATTTACAGGTTGCAACAGCGATTGGTCACTTTAAAATAAGTGAACAAGCAGTAATGAGCAAACATTTGAATAACACGTGGATACACAGTCATATGGCTTACCAAACACGCAGTAATAGACTGAACTATAAAGAACTAGACAATAATGGAGTAAACATGCGTGGTTCTGAGACTAATTTGTATGAAAGTACACAATCTGAGTCAGAGCCAGAGGATATAGATCTAAATAAAAACAGCTCAAAAGACTATTCTCAAAATTCGTCAAAGATGATGACACCCAACACGTGGCAACAAAGGCTGAAATTATGGCAAGGATGCAGAATGAACTTGCCAAGCTCTAAGAACAAGACCAATTGCTGGAGATAGAACTACTACTCACAAGCAAAAAGATAGACCTCCAATTAAAAAAGGAAAAATGCAGGCTTTAAAGACCAAACACATGGGCGATAGAGAACAAAGGCAACCTGATATTAACAACACAACAACACAACAGGCCACAGGGCAAGCACCGGCAGCACAACAGGCAACTGCAACCACCTAACATCACAACACCTCACCTGGGTGCTATAGACAGACCTCCAAGCAGCGTTGCAGGTCCTGAGAAACAGCAGCCTACACGACACGCAGGACGACTTAACCAAAACATCAACCAAGGCACCACTGCAGCTAATCACAAACTTCACCATGAAACCTAATGTGAGTACGAGAAGCAGGGAACCACAGTCACCGAGTCCCAATGTTTGTTTACATCTAGATACACGCCCCTGACCTACCATATACGTAGGTTGGGGGCGTCTGTAAATGTAAACAAACATTGGGACTGACTTTGCAGGGATCACAACCTTGGTATGGGTTTGGTTATAAGGGATGGAAGAAGCAGACTCAAACCGGAAGACGTTTCAGTTGAGAAGTGGGCTGGGCTATGTTTCAAATTCTGGCAGAGAATTCAATGGAGATGAGGTCAAAAAGTAAATTGACTATAATATAAAAATTGCGGACTATCTACAAGTGGGTAAATCAACGACCGTCATGCTTTTGGATGAAGAACACCACTGTAAAGTACACCAAGGGACAATGAAACACCATCGATCAACACAGCGCTTATTTCTTCTTAGAAAAAAAAGAGAGGATGAAACAAAGGACAACCCTGGAAGTAAGCCATGGCAGCGCCAAGCCAAACAAGCTACACACGATTTTGGTCAACCCATCTGCCTTCTATACAATCGCGAGGAGGGTTGCTACAGAACCTTCTGCAAATTTATACACAAATGTAGCGCACCAGGGTGTAAAGAGACATACCCTAGATATAAACACACAGGATAAAACTATGGCCCACCTCGTTTTCGTGACCCACAGCAAAAGTGGTAATCCTCTCAAGGAAAATTTTAGTGTATGGTACAAGGAACTAAGAAATAATAGATTAAAGATGGAAAAACAGCTACTTAAAGAAATAAATGATGGTCACTACGTAATTACTAGGAAAAAAACACACATAGTCAGTAGTTTGGGTGCAATCCCCAAGGATGATAGCACAGTTAGAATTATCCATGATTGTAGTAGACCCGAGGGCCATAGTTTAAACTCTTATGCAGTAAAGCAAAGCTTCAAGTACAAGACTATCGACTATGCAATAGACCTACCAGAAGGTGGATTGATGAAGGTAGACCCAAAGTCCGCCTACCGCTCAGTGCCTCTACCCTAAATGCTTCAAAGTAATAGGTTTGCATTGGACGTTCAGCAGCGATAAAAAAACAACCTACTTCTTTGATACATGTCTTCCATTCGGGGCATCGATGAGCCCTGAAATATTCCAAAGGATCTCTTCAAGTGTCATCCGAATGATGTAAAAGAGTGGGTTTCAAGTGATTGCCTATCTAGACGAGTAACTAGTGATTTCAGAAAGTAAAGATGAATGTAAGCTTACTCCTATACAATTACTTCAAAATTGGGGATCGCTAGCCACTGCTACTATGCAGAACCCAAGCCCGAGGAAGGAGTAAAATAAACGTGTCAGAAGTGTACGTATCAGTCCGTAATTCCAGCCCTTGTGGAAGAACACTTGAAAAAGCACGGTGTAGACTTGAACCTGAATGTCACCACACTAGAACCTAATCCTTGCCCAAGCAAATCTTGTCCACCTTCGCCACCCGTCCCAGCCTGTCAGGACGAACCGTGGGCATTGGCCGCGGCAGAGGCCGTGGCGAGCCCCAACCAGGCAACAAAAGATCATATGACCGGCTCGGAACCCCCGATCACTCACCGGAAAAGAAGGCCGGAGAGCAGCAGAGTCCCAATGGTGAGTGGTGATAGCATCGACCTCGACTATCTTTTCTGAATCCTTGGGTGCGGCACCAGTGATCAAAATCAGTGTAGACTTTAAGACTACTAGAAAGAATCCTCTAATCTCAAAACTTTTAATGACCTTTGCATATTCAACATCATGTACTTGAATGTGAAAATTATAAACATAAAAACAATATTGATTTTGCGCTAAAAAGTGCAATAAAATCCCTAATTTCTTATTAATCAAACTTGGACTGAACCACCCATCTTTTATGGGCCATAGTCTTGGGAAGGAAAGGCGATGAAAAATCGGTGTCTTGCCGAATGATCGAGGAGGCAATGTATTCAGTTTACCAGCATGAGCCTGAAGATCATTATGATATGAGTAGAGAGCATTCACAATTTTAAAATACTCATGGATGAGGTAAGTACTTCACTTTAATCAGAAGTTTCAATTTGTCCACAACAGGTCAAGTCTTTGATATCGCTCATCCTATAAAATTGCTTTCACAGGTTGCTGCATTTTAGCGTGACTTGGATCAAGATGAGCAGCAACGCAAGCACTTGTTAAGTTTTCATGGGGGCGATCCCTGGACAAGAGCCACAAAGTCAGGTGGCAATAGTGTAATGAAACAGACCCATTTTAATTACACAGGTACTACATGTAACTTACTTTTAACGTTTTGCAACAAATACCTCTACCTTGATTACCTAGTCATTATATATAGCACAGTTTACTAGCAAATCTATCATCAATACTTAAGGATATTCACCATATGAGTATACTTTGCTTGCAGGTTTTGCACAGCAATCATGTTATTAGCCCAAGAAGATTATGAGGGTTTCACTGGCAATGGTATGTTCTCAGGTCCAAAACTACTTTTGAAGACCTCATGATAGCGGACTAGGGCCGTCCAGAAGTAGATCAACCTCAGGAATGGTGTCAAAAGCAAAATGTAGTCAACCTCTCTATGCAGTATTCAAGGCCATCCGGAGCGCAGACCAGAAGCCCACAGTGATCAAGAAAATGCGGATCGGCAACAAAGACACTGGAAACAAGTCATTAATGAGGCGTTAGAAAAGGGGTTGACCAGGGAGGTGACCCTCTTATACAAGTGTCTTGGACACCCCAATGTGGCATCCCTGGAATGCATGGTCTTGGGGATAGTAGAGAGTACATCATGCTCTCCATGGACTTCTATCCTCGGACCCTGCAACTGATCATTTACAGTAAGAATTACATCACCAATTTCAAGCAAGTCAGGAAAATAATGGTTCAACTGTGTAGCGGGCTTGAGTTCCTGCACCACCACTAGGTAGTGCATCGCGATCTCAAACCCATTAACATCCTCGTGGAATCCCAGGATGCAATGTGGATTTCAGAACTCCAGCTTGCGAGGGATAACTGGGACATGGCGCCTATGACGCCTCAGAAGTCAACCCGGGTGTACCATGCACCCGAGGTCTTGCTAAACCATTTTTACGCAGACAAAAGACCTCTCAACCTCTGGTCATTCGGGGTTATATTCGCCCAGGTGGTCGACCCATCCAGGGGCTTGCCCTTCAACGGGAAAGGCTTTGTTGGTCAGGCGTGGTCCATCTTCCGCCATCGCGGGACGCCCACCGATTTCACATGGCCGGGCAGTTTTTCAAAGACTGACATATAAACCTTTAATGGTTGTGTGTGTGTGTTTTTGTGTGTGTGTTTTTGTGTGTGTTTTTTGTAAGCACATGTCAGTATAATAAATCAATTTTGACTTTGACTTGCTTTCAAATAACTTGATAACATGCTACCCGTCAGAAATGAATATAGTCCTTATTGAATTAGCAGAAAATTTTCACATCTACTGTGTACATTCTTTTACTTTTTGTGTTATTGATTTGATTCTATTAATTTACAGGTAGTTGCTATTCCCAGCAACTCAGCTGACAGAGGCATAGACGAAGCAGAAAGTGATGAAGATGATGATGATCATGAGGAGGTATATGTACGTACATGTTTCACCACCAAACCTGGCTGAACAATTAGATGATAGCTGCCAAACAGAACGCTCAGCAATGTCTAACCAGTAAGTTTTTAGACAACCATCAATTACAGACAGCTTTTGACACTGAGTATGAAACGTTTACTAAATGTGAATTTACTGTATTCAATTGAAGCTATTCACAAATTTATATATGATTACATACAAGTATTACTACTGTAAAAATATTGACAGAAAGATGTGGCACATTTTAAACGTTCTTTCATCAATATATCCAGTTAAACATAATCTCACCATCAATATCATGAACACAACGAGGAGGGAGGCATTGTGAGTGCCAGGAGCCATGCACAGAAGTCCAAAAGCTTGCACTCATTATATTCAGCACGCATTTAAATGTAATAAGTTCATCAATTCGATTCCATTGCAGGTCTACTCTACGACCGCCCATAGGATCACCAAACACGTCCAGTGACATGTCAAATACAACAGAAATATCCTCTTCTCATGAATCCCCACTGTTGAGGCTGTCTTGGATCTCCAAGAATCTAATATCGAAAATAGTATCGCCCAACCTGACACTGAGGTCTATGGGGATGAAGATTTGCCTGATTACGTTCTTGTGCCTGCTTCGTCAAGTCGCGGTAGTGACCTCGTGATCAGCAAGTTTGGGTATACATACGTGAAAGCTGGTAAAAATAAGCTCACAAGGGAAGCAAAGATTCAGATGCATAGTAAGAAATAAGAACATAACTTGCCCTGCATCTGTAACATGCATAGTAAACGCATTTGAAAAGGGCCACAACAACACAAATGCCAGCCCAAAGACAGTGCCTTGCAAATTGCTAAAATTTGCGCATATTTACGGAAAGAACAGACTATTTTTGTCAGCAACACAAATTGTCAAGGAGGCGCACGTCCAATTTGTGAAAACTACTGATCCATCTGTAGGTTTGCCAAAATTTACAACTTTTGTGCGGAGCACAAACTTAATGAGGCAAGAGAGGTGTCCAAAGCAGCCCCCAAATTTGGATTTTGAGTGGGTATCTGAGGCATTGCCCGATGTTTTTTTTTACAAATTGACACAAATGTGGGCGCTGCAAGACATGTAGTCTTCTACACAGAATTCACTATACGTATTTTAAAGTGGTCAAAAATGTGGTTTGTAGATGGAACGTTTATGTGTGTCCGCCGTCCATTTGTCCAGCTTTGGGCTATTCATGCTTTTGTGAAACAAAATAACACTTTAAAGCAAGTACCACTTGTATATGTTTTGATGTCAAGACACACGAAACATGATTACACAAAGATTCTGGAAGCGTTAAAGGATCAAATATCTGATCAAATACCACTGAAGACAGTCATTGCAGACTTTGAAAGGGCAGCGTGGAGTGCATTTCATGCTATTTTTCCTGATGTCACTGTGCGAGGGTGCTCGTTTCATTTCACGCAGTGTCTGTGGAGAAAAATAAATGAACTAGGGCTTAGCCCTACATACAGGCAGAACAAAAACTTCAAAATTTCTGAAACAATTCATGCGACTGTGCTTTTTTCCACATGAAGCAATAGTCACTACCTTCTACACATTGGAAGAGTGTTTGCGTCAAACTCATCCAGTTGCTCTTCATTCATTTGTACAATATGTAGAAACCTGGATTTTTGGCAATGGTAGTACATTACTTCCAGAACAGTGGTCTGTATATGGCCGATCCGTTTGTACTAACAATGACTGTGAAGGGTGGCATAATGCATTAAACAGATTATGCGACAAAAAAGGAAATGTAAACATGTATGAACTTATTGAAATACTGCATGGAGAAGCGATGAGCGTGCCAACAATTAGATAGCTGGTAAGCGAAGAAAAATTAAGCCGGCACTAGAGAAAAAGTGTCAAAACACATCCGGGTAAAATATTTGCACTATGGGCTCACTTAAAATCCAAAGAAATTTCAATAACGCACTTTCTTTCGGAAGTATGTAAAGTTCACCATTAGGTCCATATCAATGCATGCACATATAATTTCATTTTTTTTTTCTTCTAGTGATATGGTCATTTTCTCACAAAAAATAAATCTTTAAAAAAATCCAAACCATTTTCACTAAGTGATGTTGCCCTGTACAGAGAACACTTCTCTCAATAACTGATATCAGGAACGTATCTTGTAAGATAAAGGACTCATCGTTTATCGTAGTTTAAAATGGCTCATCGGGGGCAAATAATTTTGGCGCACTAAATACCGGTCTCATTTTAAATGTTGCTGCAGATGAGTGCAGAGCTAAAATAATGTTTTTTTGTGATTAGTAACGATTAGCTTTACATTTCAATGTGTGACTATAATTTCAGGAAAACAGATCGCCAGGATTATAAAGCCATAGTAGGAATAACAATGAAGGGTAACAAAAACTCCAAGGATATAACTAGTGTCAGTCAAACAGAGGATATGGCAAGTAACTCGGCCCAAACACGTGTGGAGCAACTCTCTAAAGTCCAACAGGTCGCACGGAAGAAG
Organism: Streblospio benedicti; assembly: GCA_019095985.1. Classification (NCBI taxonomy): domain Eukaryota; kingdom Metazoa; phylum Annelida; class Polychaeta; order Spionida; family Spionidae; genus Streblospio; species Streblospio benedicti. Next base: position 45,201,141 of record CM032669.1, read on the forward strand.
CAACTGTTGGACAAGTTAAAGGCTGAGCAAGAGTTGATCGAAATATTGAACTAGCAGAGCAAAAGCTTTTGCTAGATTAACTCGCGGCTCTCGAGGCTGGGAATCTGCCTCCTAACGCATCAGAGGAAACACCTCACACACGGCGGCCGCCACCACCCGACGCACGTGGGCTATCCAATATGGTGTTACAGTGATGGTAATATGGTATGGTGATAATAGACCATGTAAAAGGCTTAGATTGAAAAGCCTACAAAAAAATGGATACCATAGAAATAGATACCATGCAGAGATCCTAGCATTAGGATTATAATTTTTGTTTTCAGTCAGTTTAAAAGAAATTATTGACCATGGTAACACAAACGGATGTCAACTTTCTGCCAGAAAAGATCACAAAGAGTGAGGACAATCTATCAGGAGCACCACAGCAACTTCATGAAAGGTGAGTAAGACATACAATCTCTTTAGATTTGGACCTGAGCAAGTATTAGTAATTTTCATATCAAAGACAAAATAGAAAGTTGTCTATTACCACAGCTGTATTCCAATCAATTTTAGTTGGTAAAATTTGAGTTTTTTATAGAATCTTTTAAAAATATGGTCTTTTTATATAATTGAATGACATTAACAATATGTTTTATGAATAAAGTTTGTGGTCATAAAATATTTTTGACCTGTTAGCATCTGCAAATTGACCGAAAGTGGCTAGGTCCCAGTGGAGTCCGGGAGTGATTTGGAGGATAGCATAAAGTCCCTGAGAGACTCTTTAAAAGTCTTAATGCCCGTACTCCGCGAATCATTAAAAGAGGAGAAACAAGAACCACTGTCCACATCCAACACTCAGCAAGTCTCATCTGAATCACAGTCCAGACACCCCGTCAGAACAGGCTGATGTATCCCTATCAGCACAGCAGCAGCAGCAGCAGCAGCAGCAGCAGCAGCAGCAGCAGCAGCAGCAGCAGCAGCACCTGTTGTAGTTGGATACACGCCAGCACCTCCTCCTTTCAGAAGAGTGCCCATGGCAGATACACCCCAACAGAGAATAATCCAAGGCCAGATGGGTCCACCTAAACTTGTCAAAGTAAGTTTTAAAAATTTCTTTCAGACAATTGGTTGGTCTAGATCCTGAGCCAGGGAAAACTTATTTGTTCTTTTCTGTGCGATGTTGAAAAGAATAATAAAATCAACAGTTAATTATGATCATTTGACAAATACAAAGAAAAATTCAGTGTAAATGTAACTTATTTCAGACTAATTTACTTGGAGAACAAAGTCATTGTATTAGACCTCTAGTTTTTATCATCGAACAATGTTAGTTATATCTTATCAATAATGTTAAATGTTCTTGCACCTAATATTATTTTTAATTGTATAGGCAATTCTACTTGGAAATATAAGCATAGGCAAGACGTCTCTCTTGGAAAGATATGTCAGCAACAAGTTTGATTTGTCTGGCATCAGTACAATTGGTCTTTGCCCGGACCACTACAACAAAAATGTGACAGTCAGAGACTGTAACATCAACTTTGTATTCACAGACACCGCAGGTACAGCACCAAGCATTTCTTATATTTTTATTTATTACTAGCTTCAATTATTCTTTAAACATTGACAATGAATCTTTTAATATATTCTTTTTTTTTTACTATAGGCCAGGAACGGTACAGTGCAATACTGAGCAGTGTTTGCTACCGGGGATTAGACTGCTGTATTCTGGTGTTTGACTTGACGAGTGAGACCAGGTTCCGATCACTGGATTTTTGGCGGGAGCAGTTCATTAGCCATGCAGTTTTTTCGAATAGGAAACACTTCCCCTTCTTGGTGATTGGAAATAAATCTGACCGGGATAGAAAGGTAGCTTTTTGTTTATGAATCAAATTGAATTATTTTACAAATTGCTTTCCAATGATACATCAGGAATATTTTCATTTATTTGAATAGATACATGTATTTATTATTTTTTCAATTACAGGTTCCAAGAGAGTGGGCTGAGCAGTTGTGTCTCAAGTGGAATGCCATGTACTGCAAAACAAGTGCCAAGGACGGAGTCAATGTCGACCAACCAAGCATTCACAGCTGCCGTTGAGCGTGTTGTAGACCATATGGGCAGGGAGGACTTTCTGATGCGGCGACATATTGATGAGGTGTACTTCAACACCGTCAAACTGAAGCCATCTAAGAAACAGGGTGGCTGCTGTTAAGTCCGTGTGCGTACATGTGTGCATTATGTTTGGGATATATAAACCATAAATATATTTATATTGGTGTTCGACACACAAAGACAGTTGCAAGGCCGACATATGAAGTGTCTGCTATTGGATGATAGGACATTGACTCTGCAAACAATCACATGGGTAGAAACATGGGTTGTTGACGGACATTCACTTAAG
>CM032669.1:45211680-45237334 GCA_019095985.1 Streblospio benedicti
ACAGCTGTGGTAATATACAACTTTCTATTTTGTCTTTGATATGAAAATTAAATACTTGCTCAGGTCCAAATCTAAAGAGATCATATGTCTTATTACTCACCTTTCATGAAGTTGCTGTGGTACTCCTGATAGGTTGTCCTCACTCTTTGTGATCTTTTCTGGCAGAATGTTGACATCCATTTGTGTTGCCATGGCAGACTCATCATATCGGATATGTGTACCCACTCAACATCTGGTGAGCTAGGTGGGGATTCATGAGAAGGATATTTCTGTTGTATTTGACATGTCACTGGACATGTTGGGTGATCCTATGGGCGGTCGAATGTGCCACAACATTCTGTCGATATTTTTACAGTCGTAATACTTGTATGTAATCATATATAAATTTGTAAATAGCTTCAATTGAATACATTAAATTCACATTTAGTAAACGTTTCATACTCAGTGTCAAAAGCTGACTGTAATTGATGGTTGTCTAAAAACTTACTGAGCTTTCTGTTTGGCGGCTATCGTCTAATTGTTCAGCCGGGTTTGGTGGTGACATCACTTTTTGCTTCGTCTACGCCTCTGTCAGCGGAGTTGCTGCGCATATTAATAGAATCAAATCAATTACACAAAAAGTAAAAGAATGTACACAGTAGATGTGAAAATTTTCTGCTGATTCAATAAGGCCTATACTCTTACCATCCTAATAGTTGACAGTTAACAGTTGACGATTTAAGTTTATAACTTAGCTCTCGTTTAACAATTTAACATGTAATGTAGAAAAAACAATAATGAATAATAAAATCGCATTTATTAGTTACCCATAAAACAAGTTCTATTGCATCTTATTGTATACAATTTTGTTACAAATTATTTGTGATGAATTCTTTTAAAAAGCTTACTGGTCATGTGTAAGCAATTTGTATTTTCTTTTGATACAGAATAAATTTTAATAAAGGAAAAAAAATACCCCAAAGTTTGAGCTCATACACCACTTATATACACAAGTAGTGCCGCATTCCTGAGACACTGTTCTTCACAAATACACACTAGCTGCGCAGGCGTTTCCTTGTACAGTACTTCACGAATCTTCTCTGAACATTAATGAAGTAGCTGCTCCTCCAACACTTTTGAACTATTTGATATCAGTTTTCAAAGCCTTTTTAATGCTTTGCTTCATATCATTCAATGTTCCTTTGTATTTTTTCAGCAAATAAGTCTTTTAAAGAGATTTGTAGATCAAATTAGCAAGACTTTACCAGACCCACGGCGACGCCCATATTAGCATTCTGCCATCGTGTAGGTCGTTCACAGGGTTTCAGGTCGACGCCCATGAATTTGCAGACAGGATATAGGGTCGACATCCCGGACGAGCCCCCATTGAAACAGAGCAGTTTGTTCTGCATGGTTGTTGTAGAGTTGTGTAGCGTGCAAACAAGCTGTTTGAAACAACGAGAGTTTAGTATAAAAATCACTACGACCAACTCAAGATTTGGTGGCAGTACCTGCTTAAATACCGTTCCAAACAGGGATTACACAGTACCTATTAGTGATATTATATTAAATGAATATTAAACGTGGAATTTGTAGTGTGCGAAAATCGCAAACTGCTACATAAATACATATATACATACTACCGTATCCTTTTGCATAAAGGCACATGTGCCTATAACCGAAAAAATCGCTATTTTGGGGTCTCCCTGGGTTATGTTTGATCTCTGATATAGGCCCATGAGCCTAAATACGATCACGGAGCGCACCCCACCTCCAACACACAATACATATTATTTACCAAAAAGTAACTTTCCTTGGTGTATATGTCATAAGATACGGTATAACGACAGACACAACAAACTCGCATAGTAAACATCGGCATTCAATATCGCTCAGCTGTATGCATTTTGATGCATTTCTTTGTGTCAAACACCTTGCCGTGGTATTTGTCAATTGTGGTTCTCATATATCGGAATATGTAATTCATTAGTAGCATAATACCAATAATCTGTTACGAATGCTCGTCGGAAAATCAAAATAACTTACTTATTTAGGAAGAATAAATTGCACATGACACTTCCGTATTAAGTGCGCATGCTCAGAAATTCAAATGTTCCGTGTAGTCTCGCTAAACAAGACTCATGCTCGCATGCACCCGCCAAGTATAATATACGAGTCTGGCTGAACGAGGCTAATGACCTGTGGCATGAAAACGAAACCAAAATCGAATACTGTCGTATAAATCGCTCGGCTCACGCATCTTCCTCGGGCGATTTTAGATTTAAAAAAAATGTAATTTCTGTCTTGAAACATGCTCTTAGTCTCTGTTATAGGCCCGTGGGCCTTAATACGAACACAGGGCGCACTCCCAATGTTAGGCCCGTGCGCCTTAATGCGCGATTATACGTGCTAAGCACAGGGAATTCATCTGCATTTTTTGCCCACCATTCCAGTATTGGAATACGTTCTTTAACAAGAAATTTTTGGTATTTCTCTATTTCATTTATTTGTTCGTCATGACAAATATCGTCAAATTCTTCAAAGTTCAACTCGAGCAGGCTCTTGCACATGTGATGATAATGGCAAGCTGTCAATTCTCTCAGATACAAATATTCAATAACCCCCCTGTCAGAGTGGACGCGAACAGTCAACTCCGCGTCATTTTTACGTAAAAATGGTGAAAAATATGAAAAATTAACACTTTCATTGTCGAATCGACAACGCGATTTGCATGGCTCCGCAGCGGAGTCTGGCGAACTCTTGCGAACTTTTTTGGCCTCCGTGAGGGCTCCGCGCTATCTCCGCGTCCAAAAATGGCGCGAACTTTCTCCACTTCTCAGGAGAAGTGGAAATTTGAGTTCGCGTGACCACTCTGCGCGTGCGGGGATTATTGATCGAATTCCCTTTGATCTTTTTGAGTTCTTTTTGAGTGAAGGGTGGTGATTGTGATGGAGGTGCATTTTATCTGCTCCGGACCTGTTTTGAGGAGGGGTGTTGGCAGAAAGGGTCTGTGCGTCCATATGACAGGGTTGGGGGGGGGGGGGGGGACATGGCTGGTGGTGAGGCAGGGAGGAGCATTAATATGTTCCAGATCTCATCAATTTCAACCCAAGCAGCAGCAGAAACATGAGAAAGGGGGTGATTGAGATGCACATTTAATGGTCTCACGTGTTTACCAGGGGTAGGAGTAGCTGGAGGGAGGGATATTAGAGGGATCAAGCAGTGCCACATACATGTAGTGTGTGTATGGCTGTCACGGGAGCTGGTGTGAGGGATGTGGGGCCGGGGAAAGAATGTGAAGGGAGGAGCATTTTATATGTTCCAGATCTCATCCGTTTCAAACAGAGCAGCACCAGGAAGGGGGTACATTAAATATGGAAAAATTAAATCTGAGAAGAAACATCTGGAGAAAGTGTTAGGGTTCAATGGATACCCCAAAAGTGTGATGATAAAGAGCAAGCCGAAGGGAAGACAGACTGCACAAGATACAGTGGTACAGGTGGATCGCCCCAAGAGACCTCCGGTAGTGATACCATACATTCAAGGAGTGTCTGAACACATGAGAAGGGTGATGCACCAATACAGTGTGCAGGTGTTCTTTAAACCTGTGAACACTCTTAGACAGCTACTGGTGAGACCCAAGGACCCCCTGGAGAAAGAACGTGTAATTGGACCTGTCTACCAGATTAAGTGCCAGGATTGTGAGGCCTCATACGTGGGAGAGACTGAACGCGCATTAAAAGCGAGGTTCCTAGAACACCGCAGACCCAGTTCAGCTGGATCAGAGGTGTCTCGTCACCTGCACACAGAGACAGTAAAGGACAGTGTCTCGCTCGAAGGGACCAACATTTTATGTGTAGAACCTAAATATTTTGAACCTGGTGTGAAGGAGGCCATTAATATCAGGAAACTCAAGCCCTCACTAAATAGAGATGGGGGCAGGTACCAGCTTCCTTCCATCTGGAACAATGTCCTCACCCGAGAGGGGGAGGGGGGCGCGCAACCCGGGAATCTCCCGAGGTCCCAGTGACGACGAATCACGTCAACCACTGTGATCAAGATGGCGGATGCCATTGAAAGCTTAGTGTGTGAACTGTGTGTTATCCTTGATTAAAAACTATTGTGATACTTATATATGTTATATCCAGGATAAATGAATTTCCATCAAAAAAAATATGGACCTGTTTAGATGGGGGTGGGGTAGAGAGGGATGGGGAGAGAAGAGGGGACGGGGGGCGGTGGAAGGAAGGGTAGGGATGAGTGGGACATGTAATCTGCTCCGTACGTGTTTACCATAGGTAGCAGTAGCTGGGGAGCGATATTAGAGGGATCAATCGTTGCCATATTTAGTACATTTAGTGTGTAAATGGCTGTGAAATATGACGATGGGAGGACGGTGATGGAGGTGCATTTAATCTGTCACAGACCTGTATACTGACGAGAACTGGTTTGAGGGATGTGGGACAGGAGGAAGGATGAGGAGGGAGGAGCATTTAATGTGTTCCGGATCTCATCTGTTTCAACCCGAGCAACGCCGGGTAAACAGCTAGTTTACAATAATCCGAGCGGGCACAAGACGTTGGATCAACGTTGATCCAAAGTTGATGTCTGACGCTGGATCAACGGCAGGCAATCAACGTCCGGGTGATGTTGAAAATCTGATGTTGTGTCAACGTCAGGCAATCAACGTTGGGGTGACGTTGAATTTCGTTCCCTGACGTCACAACATAATACAACCATAATCCAACGTCAGGCTGACGTCAGTGTGCCTGCTGGGATATAGTGCGTGAGTTCAGAAACTTCGTGAGGTATGAAGATGTCGTCCCAAACAATAAGATGTCTGTGGAGAGACAATTATAAATAACAGCATTTATTACAATTACTGGGGAGGAGTTGTCCAGCATAGGATGTTGTGATTCGATAGTTTATCAAGGTTCTATGCCATTATTCAAATCCTATTTGTCACTACATTTCACGCATCCTTTCTATGGCATAATTATCCATATTATTCTCTTGATTATCTATTGTGAAAACCAAAATGGAATCAGCCTTGAAAAAAACTCACATAAAAATAGTCAATGCCACACACAGACAGCATACAGACACCCCCCCACACACACACACAACAGCATACAGACACCCCCCACCCACACACACAAACAGCATACAGACACAACCCCCCCCCCCACACACACACACATACAACACAGACAGCATACAAACAAAGTTCGCTTTTATACGCGCTACCTCCGCGCATGCTCGGTCGCAAATTTGATGGAAAATAAACTCCGCTCGTACGCCGCCTTTGTGAAGCGGACTCTGCCGAAGTTCGCTACACTTCACGGAAGTTCGCAGGACTTCGCCAAATGACTTCGCTGCAGTTCGCTAGTAATTTTCCCATGTTATTTTGTTTTTATGTCTCCGCCGGCGGACTCTGGATATTCGCTACAGTTCGCTTGCGAAGTCTTGGGGTCCGCAAGAGTTCGCTGGCGAAGACATAATACTTTGCTTGACTTCGTCGGCGGAGCCATGGTTGTCGGGCGAATGTCACGCACAATTTCAGTTCGCCAGGGTTCGCAAGACTCATAATTTGACTTCGCCAGAGTCCGCTATACACATTTTACGCTCCGCACTAGCAAAATTTCTCTCCGCCTGACTTCGCTGCAGTTGAGGTCCGTGGGGGCGGAGGGTGTGCTCGAGGGCTATTTCTCCGCCTGCGGACTCACTTCTACTCCGCCAGGAAGGGAAAATTTTGCAAAAAGTTTGAATTTTTTTAAAATTTTCAAACTTCGCGTGCGTAGCCACGCGAAGCCCGCACTCCGCCTGTCCACTCTGACAGGGGGGTAACTTCGCTTTGATTGACATCATTGAGAACTCTCATAGATTTTTGTTGTGGATTGAAAAATATAGCAGCTTTATGTAGGATGTGTGGTTTAACTTTGGACTCGATAAATGATAAAATTTTTGTCTTCAGTTGAACCATTGCCATTGAATCTGTTTCCTGTGTTATACAACAGTTTTTGAGGCATTAAAATTTTGGATGACTAAGTGTATTGTGGGTCCATCTTGACCTTCCAATTCTTTTGTGGACTTTTGCATTTGGGTACCCGTACCCGCACTGCTGACACAGGTAGGCCTACCCAAACTGAACCGAACCGACCTATTGCAGGGCTCTGGTGTCCACGACACTTGTATAAGAGGGTCACCTCCCTGGTCATTCCCTTTTCTAATGCCTCATTAATGACGATGTTTCCAGTGTTTTTGTTGCTGATCCTCATTTTCTTGATCGCTGTGGGCTTCTGGTCTGCTCTCCGGATGGCCTTGAATACTGCCCCGAATGATCCAGAGCCGATCGTTTCTAGGATATTGTAATTGTCTAATGGTTGCACAGGTATGCCCAGTTGCCTGCCATGTTCTGGAGGTAGTGGCGGAACGTCATCTTCAGATCAATCATAATATGTCTAGTCCCTGTACCAACTGGTGTTGGGACAAAATAATCCACTGTGTTCAGCATATTATTTGCTCCATAGACATGTATGGTAAGAATCAAAAATGCAAGGTCTTGATAGTTCTTGTGACATGATTATTTTCTGGTAAAGAACCTTTTGAAGCCTTGGGTGATTTTCAAATTTAAAATAGTGTGTATGTACATTCTCCATATTAGGAACAATTTATGAATTCTCCCCTTCTATACAAATTTTCTTTTCTTTATCTTTCATGACCATAATGTTCAATTAAAAATAGAGCAGAAATGTAATGCTCATTAATAGGTGTACTGATTTTTCAAACTGTACGCCGTGGACCATTTTAGTGGGGGAAATGGCATATATTTTTACAAATTTATTTAAAAACTGCTTGCAAAAATGCACACTTGCCACAATCTGAATTTCATCCCAATGGAAAAAGCACATTCAGAGCTACTGCAGCAGGTTACCTATTTGTCAGGGGTGAGAGCTGGTGAATGTGTGTGCAAGGGTAGATAAATACATACAATACTATATTTGATTTTTTTTAACCAATGACCAGGTGTAAATTGTAAAGTCGTGATAGCAAGACTTGGATGAGGACTATAAACCACCGCATTTACATTTACATTATAAACTAAGAGTTCTTCTGTTTACATAAAGATTATCACCATTTTTTGTTATAAAAATTTCATGAACATCTAATTTTTTCTTCAAAATATTGACATCATAAAGTAGTAAAACAAAAGTTTGATACACTGTATATGGAGACATGTGAACACATGTAGTTACTATTTGAATAAAATATGTATGAATGTTCTGTGGTCAGATTATGTTTGGTTTTGAAAGCAAACACGCATTGTCCTTTGTTCACGCGACATTCTCGTACACCCAGACGACATCTACAGGCAGCGAAACTCTCGCCTCACTGCAGTGGCTGTTATTCTCTGTGCGGGGGTCGAGGCAGCAAAGGCGCAGGAAGAGGCTGTACATGACGTATGTGGGAGAGTCCGACACGCGCTCAAACCTCTCGCTCATGTCGTCTGGCTCGTATTCCGTGGCGTCTTTGAAAAACTCCAGTGGTTGAAAAACTGAAAAACTTGTACATTCATCACTCCAGTGGGAATCAAATTTACAAAATATGCACCTTTTCGTCCATACTCGTTCTCGGGCAACCAGTGCTTCGGTTGTGTATCTGTTAGTCAATTCTTCTTCCTCACCCACTTTATCACCAATGGGTCTTCCATTACTGCATCTTGCTTCAATGTACGTATTCACCTCTCTTAAACTGTTGATTTTCCAATCAAAGTTGCGCTCCTCTAAATATATTTTTAGCTTCCCTTGGTAATTTTGACCACAGCACAAAAACTACAAAACTGTGATCGATAGACACTCCCAATGCTTCTAATGCCCGAAGATGTAAGTTTATACTATCAAAGACGGTTCTCATCATCTGCGGATCATTTGTCACAGCCTTAGTTGATAAGATTGAGCTATAACGTTCATTTAACACTTTCCTTTTATTGTTATACCTCTGGAATAACAGCTGTTTTGCTACTTCATAATTGGCATTGGTTAACTCTAACCCATCTATCAGCGTTCTTGCTTCATATCACCTTCAACGTTCAGCCGAGGGTAGTTCAGCTTATCAACCTCCCTCAATTTTGAGTTACTGTCTATACTGCTCTCAAATGAATCCCAGAACAGTAATTTCACATCTCAATACCCAAATCTCTCCAAACAGTATCATAATAGCAAATCAGATACTACCAATAATACAAATAAACCTATTTTACAATCGGCGAAAATCATGCACTTCATGACAACGAGTGTACTGGATGCCTGGCCAAGTGAAATCGGTGGGGGTCCTGCGACAGCAGAAGATGGACCATGCCTGGCCGACAAAGCCTTTCCCGTTAAAGGGCAGGACCCTGGCTGGGTCGACCACCTCGGTGAATATGACCCCGAGGGACCAGAGGTCCAGAGGTCTTTTGTCTGTGTAAAAATGGTGTAGCAAGACATCGGGTGCTTGGTACACCCGGGTTGACTTCTGAGGCGTCATAGGCGCCATGTCCTGGTTATCCCTTGCAAGCCCGAGTTCTGCAATCCACATTGCACCCTGGGAGTCCACTAGGATATTGGCAGGCTTGCGATTGCGATGCACTACCTGGTGGTGGTGCAGGAACTCAAGCCCACTACACAGTTAACCATTATTTTCCTGACTTGCTTAAGATTGGCGATGTAATTCTTACTGTAAATGATCTGTTGCAGGGTCAGGGGATTGAAGTCCATAGAGAGCATGCTGGGCTCACACTCACTGTCATAAATGCCTAGCCAAATTTGGCTAACTCTTTTTTTGTCTAGCCAAATTTTATTTTGTTTAGCCAATTTGGCTAAATATGCTAATTTAACAAAATTGGAATGATTATTTTGTTTTTACAGATAAATAAGGCCATGTGTGTATTGCTGTTAATATTGTTATTGTTTTCATTTGTTTAAATTGGACATTGTGATGCATTGAATAAAAGAAATTGGACACAATCTATTTTTCTAACTTTATTCAAAACAGATCATACAAACTTTGACATTTAGTAGAGTCATAAAAATCATGTAAAGTCTGTCAAACTGGGGTTTACCCTAGCAAAAAAAACAAAGATCTTGTCACATACAACACACCTTACAGTGGATTGATTTGAACCCCGTGCAATCCAAGGTTAGGGCATAAACCACTCGATTTTTTAAATTTACATGGCATTTTACAGTCTGACACCTCACGTGCAGGCGATACAAATGTATTCTTCGGCAATGTCGTCTGTTTCCCTCTCATCTACTGATAAGCAGTTATAGTGGAACACTCCCTGGCATTCACCACACACAACGAATCTGAAAAGTAAAAATATACATATTTTTTTTCATATATTGACTGATTCAGATGGGACTGGGCACTACCCACATAACTCGGAAATTGGGAGCTACTTACAAGTTCTGTTATTAATGTCTATATCAATAGCACTATTTGCCCTATACATTTCCCCATTATGCTTGCATACCGTAATTCATATAGGCAGATCCAGTGATACCCTGCATTTCCCACCAAGATACCTATTTTCTTTCATCTATTATGGGCATTAATGAAAACCTGGATCCGTCATCAGTTTAATTATGTATCATATATGGTGAGGGGAAGAAAGAAGCACATAAAAGAAAAAAAATGCTTACCCTTCGCCGTTGATGTGAAATCTGCTCTCCCTATTAGTGTGATAATTTTCCCATATGATGTGGGAAATGGGAAGTGAAGGTGGGACAAAACACACTCTGCAGGTGAATTGCGCGATAAAGTCATCCACGGTAGGTCTACTACTACTATCCAAACTGCTGTTATTGTCACTGTCACTAGCTGCAGCAGACCCACTACTGTTCTCCGATTCATTATCCACATTTTGCTTTTGAGGTTCTGCCATATCCAGTTATCCAGTATCAAGGGGTTAAACAGGTTTTTCTTTCCAGAAAAAAAATTACAATTTTTGTTTGAGACGCCACGGACAATTTCCTAGGTTTTCGTGTGATTCTTAGACCCCAAGCTACCATATTCTTTGGCTTCGAAGGTTCATGAGCCCACGCCTGTCTTACCACTAGTCTCGATCAACCAGACTGCCACTACTGCGTTCGAGAGACTTGTAGGTCGACGGAAAGTAAGTGAGTAAGGGTAGGGTCTGGGTTGACTGAGACTATCTTACCACGTGCAATAATTTCGGCCGTAACCGGACGTAACAACAATGGACGATAATGCAAGATTGATCATTTTCAACAAGGAAAACGTGAAGAGTAGTAAAAATACGGGTGTTGTATGTAAAACCGCATCCTGGTTAAAAAATGCATCTTTACATAGGATGCGGTTTTATATGGTGGATGCGGTTTTACATACAACATACGGGTTTATTGTTGATTCGCCAAATTGGCTAGACATATCTTAATAATATGTCTCGCCAAAATGTACACAATTTCGCCTATGGCGAATGGCGAAGAGCTAAGCGTGACCCCAGGCATGATGTACTCTCCTTCTATCCCCAAGACCATGCATTCCAGGAAAGCAACATTGGAGTGTCCACGACACTTGTGTATAAGAGGGTTACCCCCCTGGTCAACCCCTTTTCTAACGCCTCATTTATGACAATGTTTCCAGTGTCTTTGTTGCCGATCCGCATTTTCTTGATCGCTGTGGGCTTCTGGTCTGCGCTCCGGATGGCCTTGAATACTGCCCCGAATGATCCAGAGCCGATCTTGTCATGTAGTGAACAACATGTGGTCTATTTTTTTTGGTTTTTTTTCTCTATCTTGTTTGTTGTTCAAATACCAAATACATGTATAGATTTGTTAAGCAGAATATATTTCGCACACTTCTTAGGTGCCTTTTCACACTAACTATTGGTACAATAACATTAAAACTAGTACTTCTCTAAATAAATGTACCGTATTAAACAATTTGGATTATTACATATATTTACAGTGCAACCTCTAGTCTGTCATATGCTATCCTGTTTATTAAATGCTGGTTGGTGGTGATCAGTCTTACTATTCATCAGTATATTACCACTTGTCTGGTGTTTACTTATTAGTACTCCTGCTACTTGCCTCTCAAGGTTTTTTTATGCATCTGTACCACGTCCATCTAGTTCTTGTGACAGGATTATTTTTGGGGTAAAGAACCTTGAAGCCTGGGTGATTTTCAAATTTAAAAATTTTGTGTATCCATGGTTCACATGCTCATTTTCAATGTCAAAGCTTGGTGTTGGGTGAGCAGTTTCATTACATTTGCTGTTGATAGTGGTGTTATTTGCAATTACTATGAACATCCATCACTACTGAACCCTGGCCTGTTCATTTGTTTGTTCCTCTCTTGTGACTCCCTTCTCCATTTCCACTTCAGAAATGAGCAGAGACTTGAGCATGATCTGCTGCCGTATAACAAGCGGCAAAGCATGTTGTGCCTCCACTGTCTCTTCTCGCACACATGGCCAACTGTTTCTCACGGCAACCACGGCTAGTTGCTTCAGGGTGCGGGGCGTGCATTTATAGTGATGTGCAAGCCTCCTGGCACGTCGGGTCTCTACATCATTTATCACTTTAGCGTCGCCTTGTTGTCGGCAGCGGTGCCAATCTCGGGTACTGGTGATTCTGGAAAGCTGCAGGACACGTTCAAGAGGAAAGCCAAGCTCTCCCAGCAGCACCAACTGGCTCTCTCGCACGACTGAATACTGATAAGAAACAACACAGTGAGGGAGTGGGACAAAACATGATCTAGACATATTTGATTTTATTATCACTTTGTATGTTATACTTTGAAAGAAATGGTTCATTTGTTTCTAAACCATCTCAACAATAATGAAAAAAGGTTTCATGTTTATTGTTTGTAGCTGAGAATGAATTTTTTGGCAAATAAAATATTTAAAAAAATGCCTGCAGCAAATAAGATGAAGCAGGTGTACATCTCTACTTACCCTGGTTGTATTGTTGCTAGCAGGTGCTAGCATCAGCTGGACATATTCTGGCGTCACAAGTTTAGGCTGCACGTTCATAAGTGCTGTATGTAGACCCGACTGACCTGCGATCACCTGATCATTGACAAATACATAAAAAACACTCAATAAAAATCTATCCTATCCTGAACTACTTCGATAAAAGATCTGCTTTAAAAAATAATGAAACACGCGATAATAAACTTGTCAGGAAATTTTCTACGTTGCATTTTATAACTTTAAAGGATCTCCAAATAAAATCCTAGTTTTCCAAAATTCTGTCTAAATTACAAAATCCTTCTGCATTGCTTTGATTTTGTTTTTAGAAAGTATTCTTCCTAATTCGCAAATATGATAGCATCAGTTTTTTTTGTGATCAATTGATGTTTGTAAATAAACACCTGCTCATTGAAGTGAGTGCTGCAGTAGACATTAATGTATGTCCAATGGCCAAGTCTGCAGGCAGTAAAGAAGGCAGCAAGCCGACCTGAAAAGACCAACATGATAAAGATAATGTTCTTACAAAACCTGAACTTCAATCACTTTGTATAAGCCTACTTTTAAGCAAGAAATTTAAACTATAACGTATATCTAGAAAGCTTTCAACTTCTTGAAAGCTTTCATCAGTCTGCAGACAATTAACCTCCAGAATAACTCAAGGGCCACACTATCGCTGATGACATCATGCCACCTTCTCATGAAGAATAAGCAATGACATAGAATCGTTATGGATTGAAGCAAAAATTCAAGGCACCACTATACTGCTTGGATCACTCTATAGACCACCTTACAAAGGTTTAGAATACTGGCTAACTTTTGTCTCCCGGGTTGAGCACTTAGACAAACTCAAATATACTAGAATGTACTAAAACATATATTAGACACACCAATAGATTTGGCTAAATATCATCCATTGCCATGATATGATATGACTATGATGATCAGGATCGGTGGAGAAACGAAAATTTTCAATGTCCATATTAAATCCCATTCTTCTAACTATTATTTTATATTGTTTTATTTTATTTATTATTTTTCTTCTAACTATTATTGCATTGCTATAAAGGCCAGGGCATATTATAACCCCAAGGGGTCAAAGCCCTGGCCTATTGGTTCAATTTTTCATATGATTTATTGTCTGCACACCTATAATGATTGCAACCATGCACAAGTGTAAAGTTTATATCACCATACTATTACATGTAAAGTTTATTGTCACTATTATTACCATATTACATTGCACTACTACCTATACATGATTACATAGTAATTATATTATAAAATTAGATATTCATCCGTTTGTAAAATTGAAATTTAAATCAAGAATAAGCAGCAGACTGATGATAAGAGACAAGTGGAAAACTTGCTAGGTTTTTTCCTCATAAGTAGGTGTGAATAAAGTCCTCAATATGTTAAACTCAAGCAGACTAGTATTCAACCTAAACTTGTAATCAAAACAAAAATAAATATTGTGAATGATTCTTAACTATGGACAAACTTACAAGATTACATTCCTAATAAAATAGACAAAACTGAGATCTACCTGCATATGTAGGCTGCGAAGGATCACATATAGTGTATGAGGGCGGTATTCTAAAACTGTTGCATTTCTTTTGAGGAACATGGTCACCAAATAGTCATTGAGCACACCTGAGCTAGCTCATTCACACGCACATCATGAGATGGCTGTAATGCTGCCTCTTGCAAACGATATCGACCACCTGCTGTTTCCCATTCACAGTTCACTATAGATGAAGCTGCATTCCAGTTGCGCTTTGATAGTGCTGCGAAAAGTGCGTTTTTTTTTCATGTTACTGCTTTTCGCTTCATGAATGCTGTCCCAGCATATAAACCGGTGTATTGAAGGCTCTATTTCTCTCCAGAATTTATGTTGATAGCGGTGTTTTGCCATCACGTGGATTGGTTGATAGCCATTTGCATTCCAAATGCCAGCTGCAGAACTATACATGAGGTACACGTGCCTGATGACGGACACGGTTTGGTGACGTGCAGCAACATGAAGTGCAGTGTTGCCCTCCTTGTCGAGAGTCTTACAGTTGAGACGTGTGCACAACTTCTTTGTAATCGCTAGATGGCGCGTGTTGCTCATGCACAGCAAAGGAGCTTTCAACCACAGATGTAATGCTGTTTCATTGTTGCTGTTGACTGCAGTAAAATAATCACATTTTTCATTCTTCCTCCACTTTGGTAGATCGTCCGTCTGTGGTGGCATCATTGTCATGACTAGTTTTGATTATATGTTTGTCTTGTTAAATTTTAGTACCAGAAACCTAAATGATGAACAGAAAAAAAATTTAAATTGAAAGACTATCCTCATTTTGCTAGAGTAACTCCTGAGGTACCACCGTAACTTTACTGCGGTAAACTTTCCAAGTTTCGTATAAAATGTGTGCAACTTTATTTTTAATGGCTATAAATTACAACTGTTTTGAGTTATGTCTTGAACCCATGAAAATGCAGCTTTTTATTGTAAAATCGAATGTACCTGGTATGCAGCATAAGGTCTCATTTTATACACAACACTATTCTACTCACTGCCTTTATTTCCAAAACTCAAAACACCTCAAAACAATAATAATAATATATAAAACTAGTTTTCGAGATCCTTAGTCTCCTTTTCAATATTGAAAGAAGGAATGATCTCACAGCTGATTTTGTTTCTGGACAGCCACATTCTTTTACTGCTCTAACTTTATCTGGTGATGGCTTCAATCCATTTTTTTTGTAAACTTGTACCCAAAGAATTCTATCTCTTCAACACCGAATTGACTCTTCTCTACTAAATGTCACTCCATATTCCTGTGCTCGCTTCAAAACCGCTTCTAACGTGGCATCGTGTTCTTCTTTGTTTCTGCCTCCTATCAAGATGTCATCATGGTGATTTAAACATTAAATCTTCGAATTGTTCAAAACGAATTGAAATACCATTTCTAGGTCTAAAATTTCCCCATCATCCAACAATAACAATTGGTGGTATCCACTGGTGAGATCGACTTTAGAGAACAGTACACAGTTGTGGAATTTATGTGTAAAATCTTCAACAATCGGGTTGTGTGCAACTCTATTTCTCTCCATATATTTATTTGGTATCCTAAGATCAATACAGGCTCTTATCATATGTGGCTCTAAATTCTCTATCTGTGCTTGCATATTTTGGCTTGGGTTGGACGACCAGTGGTGAGCACCACGTTATTGGTTCTCCTGGCGGTACTTCCTCAAAAATTCCCTCTTTTGTTGCGTGATCTAACCACTTTTTTAAAGGTTCTTGCAAGTAATATGCAACAGGACGTGGTTTTTGTGCTACTGGCTGTACATGTTCCTTCACTATGAACTTTGCAGACATATTTTTGATTTGCCCAATTCCATTGAACACTGATTCATACTTTTCAATCAATGGTGCATATGGATCCTTGTCATGGTGAGTGGCTTTAATTCTAAGGTTATTCTTTTCTTTTAGATATCCGAATTTGTCTATTCGTAGCATACCGAGGTCTTCTAACTTATCTTTAGATAACAATGGTGGTGAATTAATATGACCCTTGATGACAACAAACTTTGTGAGTACGCCTCTTTGTTTGTTTCTCACAACAATTTTTATTTCTCCTTTTACCGGCAGTTTGCTTTGTAGAGTGCTCAATTTTACTTTGCTCTCTTCTAGCTTCATTTTCATTTTAGATCTGTTCTTCAGTGCTGCAAATTGATGCTCGTCCATTACATTTACATCAACTCCACTATCAGGTTCAACGTATACGTCAACGTCTTCAACTTTTACTCGTATCAGATTATCATCTCCTTTAATATCTTTTACATTATGAATGTTTCCAGTTGTGTGACCCACGATTCTGCCCACAAATTCATCATCTGAACTGCTCCTGTCATTAATTTCATTTTCCTCTTCTGTTCTATTAACTTTCTTGTTGTCATCTTGATCAAACATTCTATTATTTTTACTTCTACACGCGGTCATCATAGTAGTAGTAGTAGTAGTACTACACGCGGTCTGGAAGTGATTTTTGCGATGGCATATTCTATATTCCTTACCAAATGCAGGACAATTTCTTCCTGGTGGGTGTGCATCTTTATAACCACAGTAGCCACAATTTCCACTCTGATCCTTCAGTGTTGCATGATCACTTTGATACGTCCTCCTTTGTTGCTGCGGTCTTTTTCTCTCCAGTGGTCTGCCTCTTTTTAGTTCTTCTTTCTGGTGAATTTTGTGGATTGCCTCTTCTTCCATCTCCATGGCGCTGGCCTGTCGTTCAATCTCTTCTTTTAATGACGCATGCTTCAGTAAATCTTTTAAAGTGTATTCTTTTGTCATCGCTTCTCTCCTCAGCTTTTTATCATTCATTGTCTGCAAAAGTCTTGTTCTAATTGCATCGTCTTTATCTGCAAAAGCACATTTGTCTGCCTGCTTTCTTAGCTCAACATTGTAAACAGACATTGGCTGATCTCCCTGTTTCATGGTTTCAAATTTACTTCGTGCAGCATCTTTGTATGTGGTGATAGCAAGGTGTTTGTTAATTTTGTACAGTGCTTTATGGAAATCCGTGATACTTTCATCTGCCTGACCATTACCTCTCAAAATTAATTCCACGTTATTCATCATTGACAGCACCACTAAGAACATTAACACACAAGAATGCTAGATTCACATGGGGTAACGCAGAAGAGGAAGCTTTTAATAAATTAAAAGATGCCATCACTGAAGAAAAAACGATGTTGTATTTTAACCCAAAGCTCCCAATTCTTCTCAGAACAGAAGTAAGTTACAATGAGTGACTGTCCGCAGGATTATTTCAAGAGACTAGTAGGGGAATGCAACCAGTCCATTTCATCAGCAGATCAATGACAGACACTGAAAAAAGATACAGCCAGACAGAAAAAGATGCTTTGGCAGTTGCATGAGCAAAGAAAAGATTAAGCATGTATCTTAGTGGAGCACCAAGATTCCGAATAATGACATCTCACAAACCTATCGTCCCCATGTTCAATAAGCCTACTGCACAATTACCACCACGCATTGAGAAGTGGGTAATGTCTATGCAAGATGCTGATTATGAACTTGTATATGAACCTGGGAAAGATTAAGCAGATCCAATGGATTTCTTGTCAAGACACCCATTACCTGAAACAGATGGAGATTCGACAGAACACATGATCCGAATGGTTAAACAATATGAACATGCAGTAGTGTTTACAGACATTAAAAAGCATACAAAGACAGATGAGCAGCTACAAAAACTGATGCAAGTAATTGAAAAGAATACATGGGAGATGAATAAAAAGGATCCAGATATCATGCCATATTATAGTATTCGAGATGAACTATACATAGTAGATGATGTGATTTTCAGACTCAATAGAATAATTATACCACAAGATATTCGAAGAGCAGTCGTGAAGGCAGCACATAGTCTTGGACATTTTGGTATGTCCAAAACGAAGAATATGCTCCGATCAAAATATTGGTTCCCAGATCTCAATAAGTTAGTGGAAGAACTGATAGGGAGATGTTTTGAATGTCAAGTGGCAACCAAACACCACCAAAAACAACCAGTAAAGATGACAGAAATACCAGCAAAACCATGGGACGTCTTATCAATAGATTTTGGTGGCCCATATCCAGATGGACATTATAACCTGGTTGTGATTGACAAGCGTACTCGATTCCCTGAAGTAGATATCACCTCATCAACTGCAGCAAAACCAACAATAGACAGGCTTAGAAGAATATTTACTACACATGGCATACCTAGAAGAGTGGAAAGTGATGGGGGACCACCATTCAAATCACAAGAGTTTGCTGACTTTGCAAAAGAAGTCGGGTTTGACCATCATATTGTTACACCAGATCATGCCCAAGCCAATGGAGAGGCAGAAAGCTTCATGAAGGTGTTGAATAAGACAGAACAGATAGCTCATTTGCAGCATAGTGGTAGAATTGCAGTATGGAACATGTTGATGGGGTACAGAGACACTCCACATCCAGCAACTGGAGTAACACCATATGAGGCTTTGATGGGAAGAAAAGTAAGAAAAAAGCTAGAGGTGAATTCAGGAGACCATAGAAAACACAATGAAATAGACGAATGAAAAAGATCAGAATATAAGGCAAAATTGAAAAGCATGCAAAAGATCAACATAAAAACAAATTCATTGAAAAATGATTGCACAAAAAAAAGATGAACAAGTGAGAAAAAGCCTTCATCAAAAGAACATTCATTCATAGTCAGATGGCCGTGAATTATGTATTGAAACTTGCACAGAAAACAATTTAGATGAAACAAATGGTGATGAATTGGACAGCCTATGAAAAGGCAAGAGATGGTTTTATCAAGTTGGATGAAACAGTGGCAAATGGATTGGAAACACAAAAATGGGATTGCTGGAGATATAACACGACAGGATCCAACTAATGAAACTATGATTGTGAACGAGAGACCAAAGAGACAAACTAGGTGACCAGCATATTTAGAGGACTATATAACCAACATATGATTGAGTAAAGGACTTATATTATGACTATGCTGATTGTTGTTAATACTAGAAAGATGTAAACTTTAACTTTAAACTTTAAAACTGTAACTTTAACTTTTGTAAATCTTTGTAAATAAGGTTTTATCTTTTTAAGGAAATGAGAGATTTAATATCCTGCATAATTGCTGTGTATAAAACCAGGCTGGTAGTACATTGTATACTGTATATTGTGTATGAATACATACTATAATGTTTTAGACATTCGTCAGTTGCGTACAAGATGTAATAGATGACGGACCTTTTCATATATACTTTGGAATTATTAACGTTCTCTTAACATGACCATTGCTGTTTTATTTTGTGATGTGCCTGTATTGATGGCGTGCATTGTGCATGTGTTGTCGGTCAGTATTCTAACATGTTTATTTTGCCATGATTTCGCCCACCTGCGGGCTGCTAGTATAACTACACAGAGTTCTTTGCAGTTAATGTGTTCACGTGCGATTTTGGGGAAGTCCGCATCCCAATGCATGTAAAACCAGTCTTTTTCGTATGTTCCTGCTGCTCCTGATGAGCAAACGTCACCAATGCTGATAGCTGTGGGCGCCGGTGTGTTGGGAAACACATGGTACAGTTGAAAAGTGATATAAATTCTGACCACCACCGAATATCTGCTTTAGCTGCCATTGTCAGCTGTTTATGGTGATGCTTGTGTTTTAATGTACACATTTAATCGATTATCTGTCGGAAGAATGTTCTGCCACCTCTGACTACACGTGCAGCCCAATTAAATTTTCCTTTTCGAGATTGGAGCTCTCTTTTTGTTGCTTTTGTTTTTGACTCCTATGCTTTGAATAACTGACGAAGTTCTATTAGTTTTTCTGTGGTAAGGAGAGCTGTCTACTGTCACCATCTATGAGCACTCCATGAAATGTTAATAATTTACAGGGGGGGTGCTGCTTTGTCCAAGTTTATAATGAAGCCCAGATCCTGGAGCAACTGTAAAAGACTATTGTATGCTAAACTACACTTATTTTTATCCTCTGCGATTACTAAGAAATCATCTAAATAAGAAATTACTTTAAACCCCCTGTTGTACATCATTCTCATTATACTAGATTAAAGGCGTTGGAAGATTTCGGGCTCATTGAGGCCCCCAAATGGCAGGCAGGTATCGAAGAAGTATGTCCAGTCCAGGCCAGTTGCTTCATAACACTTGGGATGTATTGGTACAGAGCGGTAGGCAGATTTTCAGTCCACCTTAGCCATAAAACCTCCCGGTGGTAGAAGCTTCACTGCATCATCAATGGTTTTGTATTTAAAGCTTTGTTTCACTGCATAGGTGTTAAGACTACGTCCTTCAGGCCTGCTGCAGTCGTGAATGAGACGGACACTACAGTCTTCTTTGGGGATGGCTCCCAAACTGCTTATTATATTGGGTTTCTTTCTAGTGACGATGTAGTTGCCATCATTTATTTCTTTAACTAATTGCCTTTCTACTTGTGTCCTATTTCCACCTAGTGTGGAAACAAAGTTTTTGTTATAAACACTATCACCTAATATCTGTTTTTTTATAATTTCAAACCCATTCCAAATACCTTTAAGCAAAAAGTCCTTGTTAGGGTCACTAATAATTTTCGCACACCAAGCCCTGAATTTATCCTTGAGTGGGTTTCTATTTTTGTGAGTCACGAAAATGAGGGGGGCCTGGGTTTTAGGGTGGCATTCTGTGCAGCCTGGCACACTACATGTGTGGGAGAATTTGCAATATGTGCGATAACAGCCATCCTCTCTGTTGAACATTAAGCAGGTCTGCCTTCCTGTCTGGTCGGAGGGTGCACTCGTCTGCCGCTGCCACTGTTTTCTGTTGGGGTTTTTGGTTTGCTTTTCGTCTTTCTTCTCTAGAAAGAAATATGCTTTTTGCGGATCGATGTTGTTCCACTCACAATGTCCTTGGTATACTCTTCTACGATGTTCATCATCTAGTAGCATAACAGAGGCTGCTTTACGTATTTGTAGATAATCAGCTATTTTCACATTGTACTCTATGTACTGCTTTATTTCTTCTTTCCCCATCATGTCTAACATCTCTCCAAAGATGCGGAAGGTCGCTCCCGCCCACTGTTCCACGGTCACGTCTTCGGGTTTCAATTTACTCCTACCAACCCTTATTACCAGGCCCCGACCTGGTGCTGACATTAGGTTTGATTACATGGTCTGGGATTAGATGAAGTAACTTGCCTGAAGCACTATGGGAAGACATATCCTCACCATCGGTCCGGAGGAAAGACAGCATGTCCTGAAGATGACTGTGTTTTAGAATTTCAACGGCGGCTTCTAATTCTTTATTGCTGGCTAGAGTGGAGGCCGTTACTGTGTGTTGCTGTACTTACTGTGGGGCAGCCTGATTCTGCTGAACTTCCGCTGGTGGCGGTGTTGAGACGACGCTGTTGGAAGATTGTAATGCTTCAATTTCTGCTCATTTTCTGTCTATCTCTTTTGCACTAATTTCAATTCAATGTGCATCAGTTTTTCTTGCTCTTCTCGCTCGGCCAATAATTTCATCTTTTTGGCCAACATATCCTCAGTTGATCGAATGTAGGTTAGTGACAGTAGGTAGATTCATAATAATAGTAATAGTTTACCATTCTCTACTGTTTATATATGTGAAACTTATGACGTTTCGCCATGGTGTACTACATGGCTTCTTCAGATGCTGTTGTATGAGTATCACAACGAGGCTGGAGTAGTCACAGCAGCACAACCTTGAAGGACGAAGCACAAATATCTCTGCTAAGAAATGAAGTCGCCAGGGCCATCAGTACCCATGAAATGACCAAACCTAATATCTCAAAACAAGAACGATTAGCGATGACCAACTTAAAGAAGGACAAAGACATCAAAATACTACCAGCAGATAAAGGGAGAGCTACAGTTATAATGAGTGCCAATGAATACAACAACAAATTGGATGCATTACTAGATGACAAAAAAACGTACACGATCATCAACAAAGATCCCACCCAGAAATACAAACTTAAACTGTCAAATATTTTAAACAGATTGAAGAAAGAAAAAAGATTATCTGACAACATGTACCACAAGCTCCATCCAAAAACAGAAGTAGCACCCAAATTTTACGGCCTACCCAAAGTCCACAAAAAACTAGTCCCACTGAGACCCATAGTCTCTAGCATTGGTAGCATCTCCTACCCGGCAGCACGGGTACTTTCAAGCATACTCAACCCACTGAAAGGAAAAAACGGACATGCCATAAAAAACAGCGCAGACTTTGTCAAGAAAATCAGAGACCTGGAAGTCCCTCCACCAAGAAAACTAGTATCATTTGACGTGTCATCCGTCTTCACTTGCATACCCATAGATCTAGCTATCAAGACAATCCACAAGAAACTAACTACAGACAATAGCTGGCAAGAGAACACAGAACTACAGATAGACCAAATCACAGAACTTCTCCAGTTCTGCCTGGAGACCACCTATTTCGTATGTAGAGGAGTCTTCTACGGACAGATACATGGAGCTCCCATGGGATCCCCAGTATCCCCCGCAGTGGCAGATTTGGTCATGGAAGACTTTGAATCAGAAGCCCTCTCCACAGCTCCCCACCCACCCCACGTCTGGTTCAGATATGTAGATGACACTTTTACCATTTTACACCAACTATGCATTAATGAATTCACTTTCCACATAAACTCCATCAACCCTCACATCAAGTTTACAAGAGAAGAAGAAGAGGACAACCAGATACCCTTCTTGGATGTGATGGTAGTCAAAGAAGATGGTCGCTCCCTTAGAACAAAAGTCTACAGGAAATCCACACACACTGACCAATATCTAAACTGGGACTCGAACCATCTACTTGACCACAACAGATCAGTGGCCAGGACCCTCCTTCAAAGAGCAGAGGATATCGTCTCAGATCCAAAAGAAAAGAAGGAAGAGATTAGACACATCAAAGAAGTCCTAACCATCAATGGTTATAAACCCTGGGCCATTACCATCCCCAAAAAGAATAAAACAGCAAAAAAAGATGAAAAAGAAGGAACAACAAATAGCAACTCCTTCCCAATAGGAATTCTATATATTCCAGGTCTGACAGAAAAAACTTGCCAGAATTTTCAAGAGAAATGGAGTGAACACCTACACCAAGCCCACCAACACCATCAGGCAATACCTTGTACAACAGAAAGATAAGACCCCCAAAGAAGACCAATGCGGAGTAATTTACGAGATAACATGCAACACATGCCAAGAACAGTGTAGGTGAGACCAAAAGACAATTTAAGATCAGGTTCAAGGAACATACAGACATGAAACACCCAAATTCAGCCATCACAGAACACATCCAAGAGACAGGCCACACTTTCGATATAGACAACACAAAAATTCTGGGGAAAGAGGAAGGAAAAATAAGACGACACATACTTGAAGCCCTCAAGATACACCAGAGGAACCCGACCCTAAATAACAACAGAGGGAGGGAGGTACCGCGCGCGCTGCTCCAGCTACTCCAGCCTCGTTGTGATACTCACACAACAACGTCTGAAGAAGCCATGTAGTACACCCTGGCGAAACGTCATAAGTTTCACATATATAAACAGTAGAGAATGGTAAACTATTACTATTATTATATATCCTCAGTTATTTGGGTTTCATCATTCTGTCCTTGTTCGCTCACTGTTTCTTTTGTTTGGGTATTTCCCACCGAAGGGATTTCACCAACAATTTCACTAACAGTCTCACTATTACCACTAACACTATTATTATAACTATACAGTTCGAACTCGGGTATATCTTTAGCTGCAGGAATTTTTAAACCATTTGCTTCCAGTTCTTTGTAGTTCAACCTGCTGCCACGTGTATTGTAAGCCATGAATTTGATATTATTGTCTATTCCATTGTATATCCATTCATGTGGTTTCATCCTTGGGAGAACTAAATTTTTGTGCTGTTAGTGGCGTGCTTCCCGAGTTTAAACTGACCGCCTTGATGCTACGCGGAAGAAGCTATGTTCACACTAGAGATTGCTTGAATCGTTATGCGTACAATTATATATTAAAATCAGATAAACCTTATTTTATGGTTCACTAAAAATCATTGTTCTGATAAAGGAATGTATTTGATATAGAAAAACTGTACTATTGCATGTAATAAAAGTCCATACCAAAAAAAAAAAATGTTTATTTGCTCTGGAATATTTTATTTCATTTACAATTATTATTACAGTATTAGTAAGATGATACAAGTAATTAAATGTTTAGCACACTTATAAATTAAGGAATTTGTTTTAGATCTATTAAATTGTATGACACCTCAAGTACATGTAAATATAAAAGTTTGACAAAATATGTGTTTTTTTATAACAACCAATTTATTATAAGATAAGATTAATGGATCCTCTACAAACATACATGGAGAACATTATTCACATTTCACACAATATTGATATCCCATTACTTAATTTTAGTGTTTTAAGGTTATTTTGAGTCCATCCATCCATCCCGTGTATGATAAAGGATTGATTAGAGCATTTAGTGGGAACAGAATCAAGCCTACGATGGCTTCTGTTGATGGTAGCAGTGGATAACCACTGATTGACAGTGAGTTTAACATGCTCACCACTAACCAGGGTATGAAATTAGTGACAATGATTCCACCCAGTTTACTGACAGTGTTTGTGATGTTCACATTTTTATTGATGTTTTTTGAGCCACGGACAACCACCATGATGTGGACGTACATTGCTAACAGTACAAAAAACACCAAAGAATTGACAATCATGTGTGGCATTGAGTAGGATGCAGAGAGTGAGCTCCCAACCAGAATGCATGCAGCGTTTTTCAGTCCAGTGGAGATGTAGAATGCAATGCAAGGGGAGGTGACACAAAAGGCCAACCATAAAAGCATGAGTATAATTTTGGTAATGCGTAATTCAAGACCGTATTTTTTGAATGGATTGATAACCATGCATATATACCTGTCCAGAGCAATGATTAAAGCCATAAATGTAGACTGTTGGCAGGATATGAACATTATTACACTACTTAGTTTACATTGCACTGAATAAACCCAGCGCAGGGCAACATAACCAAAAATATCTGATGTTATGCGATTTGAAATGTAAAGTATGCCTAAATACAATACCAAGATACCATCAGCAATGCAGAGATTGAGACCTAAAAGGATGTTTATAGTCAACTTTTTTTTCCTCCTCATTATCCATCCAATCAGTGCCATGGCATTAAAGATGAACACTGCAGAACCTACTGACAGTACCCAGTATTCTAGAGGCTTATTTGAAAGGATCTTTCCACAGGAAGAAATCAAATCATTCTTCTTCTGCACTGCAATACAGGACAATGCAAGCTTCTTTTTGAAGATACAACATATTGCAAAATCATCAACTTCTATATACTGAAGATGGCCTGCAGTGTGCAATAAGTTGGTTGGAATTTGTTCTAGATCTATTAAATTGTATGACACCTCAAGTACTTGTAAATATAAAAGTTTGGCAAAATATGTGTTTTTTATAACAACCAATTTATTATAAGATAAGATTAATGTTTTTAGCAAAGTTAGACCATTAAATGCATTCTCAGAGATGGATACGATGCCATTGTTACTCAGATTCAAGTAAGAAGTGTAACTATTGCTAATAAACATGTTATTTACTAATGTTGGAATAAGAGATGTATTGTGTATTGTGAGATGTAGCAAATATTTCAATTTGATTAAGATATCTAACAGATACATGCTGTTTTCAAGCTCAACATTTTGAAAATTTACAACACGCGTCCACATGTTTAATGTCACCGATGACAGTGATCTGGTACAATATACAGCAAACCCTTTCGTTTTACAAGTACTGCTTTGTTTATCATTCAGAAGTCTTAACAGTTCATCATCATAGGACTGGCGACATTGTACAGAGCCATCGGCAATAAATGTCTCTGTTACAAACACTCCTTCTCGGGCACATTTAAAGCTGTTTGGTATAACTAGATTGTTACAGTCAATAAGTTCGTCTTCTTTTCTAGGACAGTCTATCCGTCCATTGCACAAATTATGAACATTTATTTCAAGATCAGTGCAAATAATTCCATCGTTTTGACAATTTGTCCTATGTGTGGCATGTTGACATTGTTCCTCTTTTCTTGTCTGAAGGTATCTTTT
>CM032669.1:45245138-45256467 GCA_019095985.1 Streblospio benedicti
CTTTATCTTCCTGTAATTTTTTGACCTTTATTGTAGTAATTTTATTTGAAAGTAGATTGTGGCTGGTAAATCTTTGCTGTTGCTGGTGAGCCGTGTAAGTGAAGAAATACACACACAATACATGAATTAATTTACACTTTTCTTACCTCTGGCCGTAATTGTACGCTTAATTGAGGTACGCAGTGTGCTCATCATTATTACTCACAATTTAACCTTTCCTTTCATTCACGTGCTGATGAGTCCACCATGGGTGAGTTTTATGCACGAGTAAACATGAACGTCAAGATGCCAATGGGCACAGCTAATACGTGTGCGTCGAGGCGTGACGGCATGTAAGCTCGGTACTGTTTTCATACAACTGTGGTGCTCATTAAATCACCCGTGACGACTGTACATGTTATAGGGGTGTGATGTATAACCACCCTTCCCGCTTTTTCTATGCAAATAATCGATTTGGGTTGGCCAAAAAAGGGTTGCTCTGTATACTTGCACTAAATAGGGTTTATACATGTACATATTTATTCATAGTCCAGGTCTTTGGTTATGGTTTTCATTCAGGAAAAACTAAGTATCCATATTCGCCACAAGGTCATATAAAGCATAAGCATCGTTTGAATTCATTAAAACATAGAGTCTCCGATCAAGATCACCTCTATAATAAACCATTTCCCCGGTTCCAATCGGCCAGACCACCTCGAATCATTGCAGTGAGGCACCTCTAATAAAAACACCCAAGGCCAGTCCCAGTCTAGTAATTATTGCCTACGTGTGTAAAAACCTCAGGAGCACCAGGAGCAGAAATTCGTTCTTCCGGTGACAATACATTTTGTTCGGTGTAAATACTGTTAGCTCACAGAAAAAGAAACCGTTGAAAGATAGCAAGAAATATAATTGCAGTATTGAAGTAAACTTGAAGCTTGTATTCAGATTATATTGACTTGAATATGGCGATTTTGACCTACATTTGCCTTCACCAGTTGTAAATTGATTTGGGGGTTGGGGAGGGGGGTGTTTTTATGACTGAAACATTCGCCTTGTATGCTCTATATAGCGAGGCGCTACTGTACTAATTTTAGAGACTTCCGCCCTGCTTCCACCTGTGACTGCGTTTACGACATTATTACAGAATCGATCATGATATGATAGAATAAAAAAAATAGTGATGATAAATAAAGCACCAAGATCGATTAGATCTAATGCGATAGCCATTTGCAGAACCACTCCAGTAGAACTATAAAAAATATGGTGGTGGGGGGAAAAAACACTACAAAAAACAATGCACAACCTCGGCATTAAACAGGAACATTTCCATCATTGCTTTCTGTTTGGTGTAGGATATCTGATATTCAGGTGGAGTGAGTTTATTAATACATATTGTCACACCAATCTTATGTTTACAGTACAAATTGATTGATAATAACATTAACACTATTTTGCATTATAACTAGTAAGGAAGAAATGATTTTTGATATAATCTCGATGTTCGCGGTATTATTGATCATTGTTGATATGATCTTTGCTACAAAGATAGCATCGCGAAAAATGTCATAATGATTATTTACATTATTCATTGGTCCATTAATGTACATGGAGTATCCGGTTTAGAAATACAATAATGGTCATTAACTGTCATATTGGTATGGGAAATGCTATATTATTACATTCTAAAATTGGCATTACAATATTGATGTGTGCCATTTCATGGGAGGTCATTAAGACAGATCCAGCCTTGACCATCATCAGCGTACTGGCCCTCTTCATACAAGAGCGCTGGACAGCCGGAGGGCTTTGCCAAGAGAGGGGATTCCCAGTTACTGTGCTGAAATAAAAGAAAGAAAATCTCCATATTTAGGATTGTGAGGCTACCAATTCATGGTTGATAGCCTTGAAGCTTTTCCCCGTTTCATCCAGCACCCCACCCCCATATATCAAACAGACATATTTTAATCACATTGACAGTTAAAAAATCAAATAAGGGATTATGTGCATAGATACCTGTAGCAGCCAGGTGTGGGTGATTGTTGCACAGTCGAGGAATTCTCGGAACTGGACATCTCCGACGGGAACCAGCTCAAATGACACTGTCATCAACGCCTGGAGAAGAAGAGAAGAGAAGAAGAGATATATTTCTTTCTTTTTTTCTACATGTAAAATATTAGTCTTATTGTAGACTATATATATCTTGACATAATTAGAGCACTACGTGTAGAACATTTCACCTAATGATATTATTTCATGCTATACAGGTTGTCATATCAGAAATTACACAGACTCATTTGGATCACTGTGGAGTGAGTCTGATCTAATCGGCTCAGATTATAAGGTATGTAATAAGATGGCCTTACTACTAGAGTGAATCGCATGTAACCTGCCTATTTCTTCTCTGTGGATAGATCTTACTTGAAATTAGGTTGTCTCAGAAATTACCACAACAAAAATGTTCACTTTTTTTAAATAAATGTCTTTTAATAAAAATATTTGGTATATTGTGTGCGTGCGTGTGCGTGCGTGTCATAACGTTGATTTTAAGTTTTAGGTGTGGTGCCGGATAGGAACATCAATGCGTGTATATTCATGGGTATTTTAGAACACACCACATACACCAAAATGACTATCGTAGTTCCTGTCTAGAACCAACAGGTGGCTACAAACAATTGCATTCTGGTGGGGAAAATAGACAAACAGTATCAGTCCTTATCATTTCTTTCTGCCAAGACCGTAGCATCACAGAGCTTTGGTTGATCGAGGCTGCACCACGTGCTAGTAAAAATTGTAGTAACTATTTTGATACACCTTTGTACATCAGTTGATAAACACCACCTGTCAGTACTGCAATCGTACATAAATATTTCATTGAGACAGCGATAAGAAAACTGGTGTATGTTCTGCATGTTGTCATTCATCAGGCCCGTAGCCAGAGCGTAAAAAGTGAGGAGGCGAAATTTGCTCATTTCAGGTCAGCATTGCTGTCGGCGCTCTGCGTCATTGTGAAACATGAAGTAAAATTGTGTCTTTTTTGTACAAAATATATACTTTACACATTGTC
The DNA here is from genome assembly GCA_019095985.1 of Streblospio benedicti. Lineage (NCBI taxonomy): Eukaryota > Metazoa > Annelida > Polychaeta > Spionida > Spionidae > Streblospio > Streblospio benedicti. Next base: position 45,248,185 of record CM032669.1, read on the forward strand.
AAACAAATAAAATGAGCTAATATATGGAAATTAAATTGTTTGAGTTTACACTAGAAATACACTAAATTACACTAAAAATAGTGATTTAGGAATAAGATTATCAAGAACTGCAACAGCTCTTTTGAAAAAAAAAAGAGGTGAGAAGGCGAAATCTGAAGAACGAGGAGGCAAGTGAGACAAAACCAAATGCGAGGTTTGAAACTGTTGTGTATAGCATCTAGATTTGTAGTATTAGGTTATTTAATGAAAAACAGATGGAGAGATGTGTCAAAATTTATTAGTCAAGCATGGATTATTCGAAAAAATAACTTATATAAATGAGTATACTATACTTACATACATAGTCATCAAATACTGTGTAATATGAAATAATACTTTGATGTATATTCTTGTTAAGTTTTATGTAAATTGCATGTATTTTGTTTTTGTATATACTCATATAAAAAGTCTCATTTTATTTTCTTTAGTAATTGTAAAGGTGACTGATAAGCCCTGAAGGGCTGGGTATAACCTGTATAACATATTATATTATGCTATTCATATGTATACCATGTCACTATAATAAAATAAATCAATCAATCAATTAGGTACTGGCGTGCTAGAAATAGCCTAAAATTGTGTTTTATGTAAATGTTGATAAAATTACAATTTTTTATATACCCTTTCCTGCCTATTGACTGTTAATACGGTATTTTGTATTCAAATCTGTGTGCCTTGAACGGTTTTGTGTACAAAATTATATTATTGATCAAGACTCCACCCTGGTTGAAGATATCTCAAACTGTCCGATCTTCATAATTTTTAAAGGTTTTTTGTGTGATCGGCTCGCATTGCACTTGTGCGAGTCACAATTTTAACCAATAAAAACTATAGGGAGTAAGGCATGCATCATAGGGTCTGAGATTATTTCACCGTGATATGTAATCTTTAAAGAAATATTCCAAAACTCAGCTTCGTTCAGGGTTTGACTAAAAAAAATCTCCCAAAAACCATAGAAGGCAATTGCCTCCCTTGCCTCACATGTAGCTACGGCCCTGTTCATTTAGAACATTTTCAGTTTCCCGACCTTGTGTACAAATGAGCCAGGGAAAATATTAACACGTACTTCTAATTGTACGCTTAATTGAGGTACGCAGTGTGCTCATCATTATTACTCACAATTTAACCTTTCCTTTCATTCACGTGCTGATGAGTCCACCATGGGTGAGTTTTATGCACGAGTAAACATGAACGTCAAGATGCCAATGGGCACAGCTAATACGTGTGCGTCGAGGCGTGACGGCATGTAAGCTCGGTACTGTTTTCATACAACTGTGGTGCTCATTAAATCACCCGTGACGACTATTCGTACATGTTATAGGGGTGTGATGTATTGCAGTGAGGCACTCTAATAAAAACAACACCCAAGGCCATCCCAGTCTAGTAATTATTGCCTACGTGTAAAAAAAAAACCCCAGGAGCACCAGGAGCAGAAATTCGTTCTTCCGGTGACAATACATTTGTCTGGTGTAAATACTGTTAGCTCAGAAAAAGAAACCGTTGAAAGATAGCAAGAAATATAATTGCAGAATGGAAGTAAACTTGAAGCTTGTATTCTGGGATTACTATATTGACTTCATTGGCGGCGATTTTGACCACACAGGCCCTGAAACATCTGCCTTGTATGCTCTAATAGCGAGGCGTTAATCTTGTCCTTTTGTCTGTTTACAAATAGTTTCTCTCATGATATGATAGAATTAGTGAGACAATATAGAATTATTGATGTTTGTAAAAAAAAAAAACAAAACGTTTAAACAAGTTTGCAAATTGCTTTCTGTTTATTCTAATTTTTTTAAAATTCAACCAAATAATTTTACAGATGCCGGCATTATAACGTGTGAAAAGCATGTATTATTGGATCATTGTTGATATGAGTTTCGCCATTCATTCTAAAACGTCCTAAATGAAGTTTAAAGATAAAATGGCTGTTCTATCCCCACATCTAGCTAGTTACAAACTGTTCTGTCCCATCTGGTGACAAACATTCCTGCCCCTCACCTGTTCACGAGTTCTTCTGCTTTGGTGTAGTACGCTCGGGTGCAGTCGGTGGAAAGTACTGAACCATCGTCTGTGTCAAATACCTGAGACATCTCACTCTCGTATAGCAGTGCAGATACGGCTTTCTCTGAAAGTACATTTTAAATCTGATTGTAACTTCTGCATATTTTTCAGCATCTTTAGAATGTTCTCTAATTAAATTAAATTAAATAGAATATATGTATTAAAATATTTTAGCGTGATGTGATCTTGTCATGAATTGTATTCTATTTATTGGAAATGATCTGAGTATACTGGTATCTAAATCCATTTTGATTTTTTTTTCTTTTTTCTTTTTTTTTCTTTTCTTATATCTTTGTCTTAATCTGTATTGCTTGGAGACTATTAGTGGATAATTTAGAAATTTGGAATTTTTATTTATCTTATTAAGTTTTTAGTTTTGAATAAAATGAAATAAATAAATTCCAAATTTCTAAATTATTCGCTAATTGTCTCCAGGAAATACAGAATAAGACAAAGATATCAAAATGAGACCATCTGTAATGTCCAAAATAAAACAACTTGTATATCATTTTGAATTATTAAAAATTGTACGCTTTGCTTCCATTTCAACTTTGCTTTCTGTCATATAAAAGGCTTTTGTGGCATTGACATTGCTGCCAATAATCAAGCATAAAGATCATTACATAACACATAAAAAATGCAATATTCAGAATTTCACTATACATTATTTGTATCAATTGCATCAATAACAATGAATTTTCCCCATTAACCTATTGGCATATATACCTGACTGCACATCTTTTTTGCACGTCCAGAATCCCCCAATAGTATCTAGCTCCTGGGGTTGAAACACGAGGTTGGGGCATCCGGACTGTTTGGGATCCACGGGTTCTCTCCATTGAGGATGAACAGACACAAAGTTGGCGATTTCAGCACTGCAGGCCTCCACCACAGACGGGCGGTGCTCCTCACTTATGTCCACGGACAGGTCCAGTTCCATGAATGCCTGTGGCAGAAAACAGATGCGTGGCTTATACTTGAGCTTGAAGGAATATATTGTCATAATTGGCTTAATTGTGGGTTATTGTTTATCGCTGGACTTATATAATTTCACTTCCTTAGTGCTGCTAGAAAATCATTTTTCATGCCCCTTCTGATAGCTGTACCTGGTTCTGCTGGAAGATCATGGCGGCCCCGGCTGATCGTACAGTCATCTCTCCAACATCCAGGGCACTGCAGATTGCATTACCCAGCTTTTGGTTCACATCCAAAGCAATGATCTTCGTAAGCTCATCAACTTCATTTGTATAGGCCTAGTAATATTTTAAGCAGCGGTGCTCTTAATAGGCGAAAATGTGGTGATTGATTCTAAACGGTATCGTCTATGGTTCACAAGGTGAATGCATTGAATTGTAACCAATGGTTGATATGATGTGATAATTTGATATTCACTAACAAAATAACAAAATATTTTCTTTTTTTTTTTACCTGGATACACTCAAACACTATGTTGGAGCTATCTCCAGTCACCAGCGTTCCGTTATGTCGAACAGAATGCTGTGGCAAGTCATATTGTGGGGGTGAAGCTGGCGTAGTTGAGTTGGGACTGTTAGTAGTGGACGCCACAGTCGAGGAGACTGAAGGTAGACAATTCTTATTAATAGTTTCGCGGTTTCTATATTAGCATATTTGTTTGTTATTATGTTTTCTTTCTATGGTATGTTATATCAAATATCAAGAAAGTCCTAAAATTAAAATAATTCTTTCAAACTTTTTGTTTTAGAATTTCATGCCTTGCTTGCTATTTCACTTAAAAAGCATGGAAAGAAAACACAACGAAAAACAAACTGAAAACTCAATATTGTCAAGATCAGGCACATTCATATACTTTAATTGGTATTTCTTCTAAGTTGCCAATTTCAGTAGTATTCTTACCAAAAGCCACCGAAATGTTCCGCACTACGTAGGCGGGAAATCCCGGCATATTGACGCTGCATGCGTAGACCACTCCTTCATCACTAATGGGTGGGGTCAACTCCAACAGACTCAGAGCACCTCCATAACCTAGAACACCAGTTACAATATTAGTTTCATGTCTGTTATTTTTTCCTGTGTTTCAAGAATAATGCATATAATAGACGGATACGGATAATGGTGTGGCTTGCCTCGTATCAAAAATATGAAGTTTCGGAAATGGGTTGGTCTTGGTGTAGCATAGGAGTATTCTAAAAGGTACATTCTATTTTCTTCACACCCCAAATTCACATATGTATACCCTAAATCGATTAGTATGCCAATTATATCATGTTTGCATCCAACACATGCATCTGACAGATTTACTCAAGTTTATTGTTGGCATCTAACACAGCGTTTAGAGGCCTATATAAGGGGAGGGGAGTGGCCTGAAGCCACAACGTTTTGGTTACTCGATTCAGACGTATTTCACAGTTCTCTACAAGATTGTGCTTCAATTATACATATCGTTTTATGAATGACATGTTATTGTGGACAAACAGTTTAAACATAGTTTAGGGTGATGGAAAGTATCGAATCGAGCGGTTCACTGGTAGAGTGTGATTCTAGGGGCAAAGTGGACCCAGATTTTATAAATCAGCTTCCCAATTCACTTTCCTTTTTGGACTTGGACCCTTTTCCTTACGGAGGCCCCATATTTGTGAGATTGCTGATCAACAACTTTATTAATGGCTTCTCTATACGCAACCACAGTTTCCATAATCGTGATCTCTTCCGGTTCAAATTGCAAACAATACATCCGGATAATGCTGACCTTTTACAACAAATATTCTCTAGAAACTCATTCTTTAAAAACGTAAACAGACAAAAAAATATAATTTAAAAACCCACTATTCTTTCTTCGGATATCACTGCCCCCATCCAGCACCCACGTGCACCCTTGTTAGACCGTAATTTGTGACCGGTTACAATTAACGTTACCATAATATAAGTAGTGAGTGTAGCTGCCGTAAAATGTAAACACCGTAAAATGCAATCGATTACATTGGACGGCAGTCATCCGCCCCCACACCCCGTTTTCGTCGGCAAAAGCCTCAGTGGGAGCTAAAGCGCTTTAGAAAGACACGACAATGGTCTCTCTATCACCATACTAGCTTGATCTATGCCTCGTCAAAGTTACACGAGTGTCCGGGTCTTGCATCGATGCGACTGCTGGGGGACGGGTGTAACGAAGGCGCGAGCTTGAACACTTGCTTTCTCGGCCACTTGCCACACACATGTACTCTTTTAGCTCCTTCTATTGGTGTATGCCCCACCGACACCAACCAACCAATAAGAAATCTGTGATTCCTAGGCTTTGGTTGATGGTGTTTACATTTTGAAGCAGCTAGACAAATTTTGGTGGTCGCAAATTATAGCCAGTTACAAATTACTTTGGTTACATTTTGCGGTCTGGCACACCCTCACCATTCTCATCGACGCCTACGTCAACACTTTTGGCGAGCACGGTGATGTCCACAATGCCGCGGTACCACGTGACGGTGGGCGGGGGGCGGGCGAGCCCCACCTCACACGTCAGGTTGGCCGGCTGGCCTACCTCAGTGACGTTCTTTCCTCCCGGCCAGTAGAGATCCACCAAGTCTGGAGGGTCTGTGAACATGAAGGGCAGCTTGTGTTTCTTTCACGTATCTGTTAGCCTATCACAAGATCTTCAAATGATCTGACATAAAGGCCTATTCTAAAAGCTTCTCTATTATCCAAATGGTGGTAATTGTTTGGCTAACATGACGTCATTAACTAAAAGCACGTGACTTCTATTTTAGAACAGCAATCTATTTTCAGAGTAGCTGTATACTGCTTGCTGTATTTGGGTACTTTCTTGTTTCAGCATGTGGTACTGTTTATTTGTAATGGGGAAGCTTTGATCAAAATGACATACTTAATGTCTTGGCTAATCCTTACCTGGTAAATCACCAATGCATGCCGCTGCTTCAGCAGCTGTTGCTTGTGAATACTCTCTAGTTTTAAAGGCTAGAACAGGCCAGGATGTTCGAAGCTGTATATTTAATGGCAGTGGAATTCCTAGGGTTTCATATAAGACCTTTTTAGAGCTAGAGGCTATCTATTGTACTTGTTCTTCATCTTTGCACTTAATATATGGTTGACATGAGTGGTTTATGTGATAATAGAAACACAAACTATTAGATATAAGGTCTTTTGAAAGACTATGTATCTGTGTATGTTTTGTGTAGTTTTGGCCTTGTTATGTTAACTTAATAACAGAAACCCTTCTAAAAAAATCCAAGATCAGCCACTAAGTTTGAGGAGGAGGGGGGTGTTTATTTACTTTAAAGAAGTAAAAGTAAAGAAGTAAAGTTGCGTTGCCATGATAAAACTTACCGAGCTATTTGTGTCAGGATATCTTATCAAAAGCATCCAAATTTATTGATGAACTTATTTTCACTTGATTAATATAATGATAATAATATGATTATGTTAGCAGTTGATCTACAATATTCTATGCGTGTATTTCATATTGTATTTAATTGTGTGGTTTATACATATCTGCTGGTAGAGTGTAATTTTAGAATATTTATGTGGTACTTTGAATTCTGCATTTCATGCACGTATGTTCTAATTCTATTGTGATACTAAGTTGTCTATGTTTAGTTATGTACATGTACATCCACTTCATTGTATTTGTCTATGCGCCACGGGACACTTACAAAGAGGGGTCATTATATCATCATAATATTTGTTTTAACAAATAAAATAAAGTCCATACCTATCACCACCAAAGATCCATCAAAAATACTGCCACCAAATTTACATCTGTAGAAACCCTCGTCAGACCACATGACGTTTCGGATGTTGAGTCTGTACTTGTCAGAGATAAAATACTTCTGAGCATACGATGTGTCAACAGAAGCGTCTGAACTTAGAATTATCCAACTCGCGGAGGTGTAATTATACTGAAAAACATTTAGAGCTAGTCTGTTTAGTTTTTAAACTTAGACGTGCATTTTGCCTTTCCCCATATGCGTGCCATGCCAGCACATGGATGTGAACAGCTTACTCAGTTGCATCCAATTTAATTCTAGATAAGATTAACATTTTAAGATATACAATTGTCATTATAGTCCTATTTTATCACAATTACAAGGAAGCAATCTTTATAATACATAAAATTACCAAAGAGTGTGCATGAATAGCCTATTGATGTAGAATCCTTGGGTATACTTAATTATTCTCTCTCTAGACTCTCTTTCTCTAGAACCCGTAATAACGATACTGTAAACTACTGTACCCTGTAAAACTTGAGTTCCTGTCCGAGCGTTTGGCTTCCAATCACTTCGCAGTAGAAGGCTGCTGTCTGCCCCACGATGGCCGTGGTGTTGCTGATCACCTCCCCCAGCTCGGCGTGAGGAGACGGACCCGTGGGGGCCGGCACCGCGGCTGCGGGATAGATGCATATGTTTTTTTCACATTTGCTGGACTTCCTCGATTCTGATTGGCTGGGAGACGGGGTGGAAACATTGATATCATACACAACAACTTGTAAGACCCAAAATGATCAATAAACACGAGAGAAAAAGATTATTGGGGATTTGGAGGGGGGGTAGATCGGGTAATATCTCTGAGGTTATTATGCTCCATAGTTTTCCGATCTCCACCCAACCAACGTCTGTAGTACTCATTTGGATGCGGCCACTTCAACAAACCAATACCATCGGAACTACACCACTGAGTGCCAAAGTTTTTAGAGAAGGGCAACTACGACAACGAGCTCCATACTGGAGCTTATGGCAAACAACAACGACCCGAATTAAATGATAAAAAAAACTCTGAAAAAAATATATAAGTGTGGTCTCCATCTGGGCTTACCAGGAAGTAAATCTACTTCATGACAAAAATGTAGTTGAAAGTGGGTACATAATCATTTGCTTCTTTGTTTTTTCAATGTGAGTAGCTATTTAATGAACCTGTTCAACTACACATAGATTTGCGTTGTTTATTATTTCAATACAGTAGCAACTTACCACTAAATGCCCCAGCGTATACGAGAAGTGCCGAAAGTAAGATTTCTTTCATGTTGAGAAGGATTAAGTTACTGACCACGTTGCCGATTTCAGAACAAGTGACCAATAAATGATATGACCATCAGATGAAAAGGTCCAAGTGATTGATGGGCAATATTTGTGATAAGGCTCCACCAATAAACACAAAGATGTAGACCCACACATCCGTGAGAGAATGCAATTAACTTCA
>CM032669.1:45256567-45279198 GCA_019095985.1 Streblospio benedicti
TTTTATTAAAGACATTTATTTAAAAAAAGTGAACATTTTTGTTGTGGTAATTTCTGAGACAACCTAATTTCAAGTAAGATCTATCCACAGAGAAGAAATAGGCAGGTTACATGCGATTCACTCTAGTAGTAAGGCCATCTTATTACATACCTTATAATCTGAGCCGATTAGATCAGACTCACTCCACAGTGATCCATAAAAGATGAGTCTGCTGTCAATGATAAAACTCAATGCAGGAGAAACGGCAAATAATTGCACCAATACAAGGATTATCGGGGTGTGAAGTGGCACAGTCATGAAACACGCGTGATGCATTAGTTTTAGTCAGTTTCATCCTTTTCGTTGTTCTAACTTTGTATGGACACAATCAATTAGCTCCACGGTCAGACTTTTACAACGTGGATTATCACGGATACTATTTAAATCCGTTTATTGGTGATTTTTGATTCAAATGGTCACTATGAGAGCACTTTTATTGCTTAATAGGATAAGGGACTCTATTAATTGATATAAACTAATGTGAAATATTCTTAAAGCAAAGCCGGCTACATTTGTTGACACACTTCATCAAATCTTTTGTATGCTAGTAAATACAAACGACTTAACATGACAAAACGGCTGGGTTAAAGTACAAAAGGGCGCCGCTTACATTTCACAAGTAGACGAAACTTTCTTTATTAGAAGGTTTCTCGCTTTACGTATATTAGTAAATACAAATCAAGTAACTTGAAACCCAAAATATTCTTCATAAGCTAACACTTCATTATTAGGGTTTATAAGGAAGTGGTGTGTGTGTGTGTGTGTGTGGGTGGGTGTGGGGGGACGGCGGAGGGAATGTGGGGGGATTTCTTCAACTTATCCCCCCTCATTTGCATGCAACACATTAGTATTGGATTTTCAAACAGTGCTGATTAAGAAAAAGTGGCCAAACAGTGTGCAATAAAACATTTATTTGTAGTAATTGAATGTATGTTTTTAAACAATGAAATGATATCATTCAATATTCGTTTGCTGTAGAAATGCTTTCACGGTTTCTTCATTACTTTTATGATTGCGACTTCATCAAACTAATTGCTGCCCTAGAGATATCTATCAATGAAACCTATGCCCAGGGCTGTTCGAATGACGCTTCCGTGACACCATTTTGTTTGCAGCACTTGTTCTGCTCCGAATACAATGACTATTTTAGTTTGTAGAACTGCAGCACACACATCTACATGTAGTATGCTGTCTATGATAATGTACTCAAGCGTTTTTCACTGAAGTGATTGTTGAAATGCTACATGAGCACTATTATACATGTGAACAGCACATGATGCTCAGAATCATGTTTTTGCTTTCCAAATCAGATAAGTAGTCATCACAATGTCACCATACCTTAACATTGTAGACACCAGAGGGCACCGTGTGCGCTCACGTGGAATTCGTGCTTTTTTGTTTAATATCATTATTTGTGCAATATCTTCTGATATTTATGGCTTTCCATTCAATATTTATTAATTATCTACAGTTTCAGAGGAGTGAGAGTGCGTACTAAAAAAACCTAGGGGTTTGACTATAGATTGACACAATTACGTTCACTAGGGCTACTAGGGCATGGGTAGGGGCCATATCTGACACGTTTATTTTGGGATAACTTGACATAAATGATAGGACAATATATTTCTAATAATACCACTTTTCATGAAATTTAATTGAACGCGTGATTAGTGTACTGTGTATGAATAAAAACGAATATTTTATGCGATTTAAATTACAGCAAACCAGGAATAAGGAAACATTTTTGGAGCAGCGGTTGCACATAATTTCTATCATTGATACCAAATTGGGAATCAAACATTGAAAAGGGATAGCAAATTTTGATGCTTTCTTTCAAAATGAACTATATTTTCCTGTCACGTCCCCTCCCCCCTTCGTCAAATTACTCTGGCTACCTGTGGGGGAATACAAAATAATTAAAAAAAAAACAAAAAACAAAAAAACAAACAAAAACAACACAAAAACAAAAACAAAACAAACCCAGTCGGATAAACGTTGGGACCTAACACCAAAGACTCTTTCAACAATACCATTTATAGAATCATAATTTCTACAGGAATATTAGCCTACACATCTATATAGTACTCTATATAGTATACCACCGAGTACTATAGGCAGTGTCATCTTCTGCAGTAGGTCTACACCCAGTATAGTTGGATAAACATTAGAACTAAATTCCAAAGACTTTTAAAACAACATTCTAGATTTAAAAAAATCATACATTCTGCAAGGAATATAATACAATCTGTATAGTACTCTAACTAGTACTGTCTAGTACTGTGGGCAGTATTGCCTGCTGCAGTACCCCGCCGTTGCCATGGCACTGGACACGCGTCGCTACAACAAGCGGCAGCAGAACACACCAGACGTGAACATCAGCGCCAAGACCCTGCCCGGCATCGTCCTGCTCGTCATCGGTAAGTGCTCGCATACTAGCAGATTCAGATTTTTCAGAAGAAAAGGAGGGGTCATTTCCCCTCTTCATTGAAATCACGCATTTCTCGGCCGTTTATCCACATCCTTTTTGTAACCCCCTCCCCCTCAATGAGGGATGTCCCGGCGAATGGACCGGTGATTTCAGTTCCATGATCATAAAATGAACTTTTCTCATCGCATTCGATTGAAGAGGATTCATGATTATGCAAGATTTCTGAGAATTTTGCAAGATTTAATGAAATAAAATAGATTTACAAATTCCATTAGGCACTGATAACTACCCACAAATCTTAATAAACGCTGTTAAAACCTAGGGGATACGGATTTAAGAAGAAAAATCCAATAGTGCATATGATTGCGTATTTGGGATGTCTCCATCATGATCCAGCCCTAATGCAAGATGCTAGTGTGGCTTTTGATAACGTTCTTATACTGGTATATTCCCATTACCCTACGAAAGCCTCTAATTGTAACATTGTACAAGCATAACATTTACTCTGCTCTATAGTTGGCTTGTACTTCAAACCTGAAAAAGACAAACTATTACAAGCCCACGCCATGTTTCAGGCCTGCTCGTGGTGGTGGTGGGTGGCGTGCTCATGGCCGTGCTCGGCTCGCCTTCGGCCGAGCTCCCCGTGTCTGCCCGCCCCGTGGGGGTGGTGGGGCCAGTCGTGCTCGCCCTGGGGCTGGCCATCATGCTCATAGGGCTCATCGTCACCGTCTACCTGAAGAACAAAAAGGGGGCGGCGACCGGCAACGCACGGTAATTGTAATGATGTCTTGATTCTGTAGACCTAAGGATAACATTTAAAATGCAGCTCCAGATTTGCGATAAGATAACTATGATAACAGGGTTCTACTGTAATTCGGAAATGAGATAGCAAGGTTATGCTCTAATTCTACTTTTCTCTCTTCGTGGTCTCTCCCTGTGTTCTATATATCAAAACAAGTTCCTTCTACTGTATTGCCATAGCTGAAGACAGGCCTTGCAACCCTAAGCTTCCATTTAACTACATCAAGTAACCCTAACGGGACTCGAACTTACGACCCAGGGTTATGAGACCAGAATGATACCATCATTCCAAGTAGCGGGTTGTTAAAAGGTTACACTGACAAACCATCGTCTATGTAATACTGCTGCAGCAGGGTAGGCCTGGGAAATTAGGTACCTCGTCACAAAAATTAACATTAGTTCATGGGTGTGGTTTTGATCATTGGTATTTCTGAGCCATAGAAAAGCCATGATGCCAGCGCAGAAAATGTGTGCGAGCTGAGAAATTTGAGGTTTTGTGAACGAGCCCTCATCAGCATATCGGATATACATTTTATGCATGCATTTGTATTCGTCAAAATCTATCAAATGGTATCCAATTCGTCGTTGTGGCATGCATATTAGTTGGCTGGTGATAACCAAAGTGGTTAAACTAGGAATGATGTTCATAACCATCTGATATGGCCCTAAAATCGTCAACAATCAGCTTAAAATGATTTCGGTTTAGAATTTCTTAGGCCATATAAATGACCAACTCAGTAATGCATTGAGATAAAGAGTATTAGGGAGTAATTAAACACGAGAAGTCCAGGTGCGTAATACCTGTTATCTCTGGTTGCCTGAAAAGTTGTCAGGTGTAAAAAAAGTTTACATTTTTGGTGCCATGACAAGGATACCTGGCTTCGGCCCGAGAAGATTCCCTTGATATGGAAATGAAGTAGTTTCTGCAAGGCTATGGGGGCCAAGAGGGGAACCTGCAGTCTGAAAACCAACTGCTGTAGATCGTAGTACGGGTGCACCATAAGTTCACTTGTAGTTAGGGCCCACCGGAATTAACTACGGGAAACCGGATGGATGCTTATCCGTACCAGTCAGGAACTCCCACCGGGGATTGAAAAATGACACCGATAGGACACTCCGGTCTCCTAGTGAGTCGGAAATTAATTGACCGATCACTGAGCACTAAAGTCAATTCCAACTGCCAGCCAAAGGAAACCTTGGTTCTTGGAGGAACAAGCAGGTACTGTGGTGGGATTTTGCCACCCTGAAACGACCTTGTAAAGTAAAAACTGAAGGAGAATGTGACAAAAATCTCTGTTATTGATAGGTCACTGGCACATAACTCTCTTAAAGGCCCTGCCAGAGTAGTATAGCTGTATAACTGCTCCAGTTAGGATTAGAACCGCCCACCTTGTTACACTTCGTGTGTGTGTGTGTGTGTGTGTGTGTGTGTGTGTGTGTGTGTGTGTGTGTGTGTGTGTGTGTGTGTGTGTGTGTGTGTGTGTGTGTGTGTGTGTGTGTGTGTGTGTGTGTGTGTGTGTGTGTGTGTGTGTGTGTGTGTGTGTGTGTGTGTGTGTGTGTGTGTGTGTGTGTGTGTGTGTGTGTGTGTGTGTGTGTGTGTGTGTGTGTGTGTGTGGCTGGCGGGCTGCGCACCTGTTCCCACCAATTTACGACCTTCTGGATGAGTTGTCACTTACACTGCGGTGCGGGTGCGGGTTTTAATCCTCAAAATATTTTTCATTATGCGCTCTGTACGGGCTTAAAATCATAAAGAAAACCGGCAAAGAAACACACATGTTCTACTTGTTATAATTTTCTAGCATATTTTACAGCGTTATAGATTGTAATTGCATCTGTATCTCTTGTGTTAAACATTGCAGTAAATGTATTTCATTATCATCATCTGGATGATTTCAAACTGAATTACTTTGCAATTTACGCAAGATCATAAGTACACAGAATTATGAGAAGCATTCCTTGTTACATTGATTATGGGTGGAGTTCATTCATATAAATTACACAATACCTCTGTAATTGTGGTTGAAATATGAGATAATTGTATTTTGTTTAAACATATTATAACTAGATATTTACAAAATATGCGGGCTTTTGCGGGTTTTGTTAGGGTTGTTCATCACTATCTGTGTGTGTGGGCTCCTGCTTCTTGGGATGATGGTATCATTCTGGTCTTACAACCTTGGGGTCGTGAGTTCGAGTCCTGTCAGTGTCACTTGATAAAGTCAAATCTTAAGCTATGTTAATACAGTGGTAGGAGCTTGCTTGGCATAACAATGAGAGTAGAATTGAAAGCTTTATAAAGTTAGTTCTAACTTTGATCTCACAGAACAGGATAGCACCATATAAGAGGAGCTCTAAATAAGTGTTGTTTAGATGGTTTATTGCACTGTAATCGGTACTCTCCACAGGTGCAGCTCACACTTTATAGCATTCATGTTTCAAGAATGTACATCTTTGTGAAGGATTTTGAACTGGTCAAATATGGGGTGGAGGTTGTGCGCCAGACTGTATCATTTATCATTAGCTTATCTCTGATATGATATATGTGACCCCTGATCACGGAAAGATGACTGCTTGAGAATCCGTATATAGTCTTTGACAGCTTTGATCAAATACAGCGAAACCTGCTTTATGTAGAGTAAAATACGTCCACATATGACCACCACTGTCTGTGCCATTGGTGCTATTATTTTGATATTGATCAATGTAGTATACAACAAACTAATGTGCCGACCTCACCTTTGCTTGAGTGCAGAAGACAGGTGTCCTTAAAAGAAAAGTTCATTTGATGTATGCTATACGCAATAAAACAATAGAAAACGGGAGAAGGGAGACGTTATCACATAATACAGGTGTCCCTCAGATTGCAGTGGACAATTCTTTCTAGGAATCAACGAACATCAAATACATAAACTTATAGGCATCTGCAGCCAATCAAATCAAGTAAATTTGTATATTTGTAACTGAAAAAGAGCCCTTGTATTCATTTCTTTAAGATATTATAACTTAGGATTCCCCCACCCACCTGCTTGCTTACTTACTACTGTAAACACTTGCTTTATTTAAGCGGTTAGGTAAGAACAAAGTGATGCAACTAACTTTGTTCCGGTGAAAATAACAAACAGTGAGTCTCAGTCTATATCAAAGTTGACTCTAATGAACCCTGCTCTTCTGGCTACAGCGGCGGCGGTGGCGGCGGCGGCGGCCGCGCGGCGGCGGCGCGTGTGTCCGTGTGCCACATGTCGTCTGCTGACCAGCAGCACGGCAGCACCAACCCGCAGGTGAGACCCGCACCTTTCTGTGTTGTTTCTCTCCGCACTTTGACCAGTGTGTGTGTGTGTGTGTGTGTGTGTGTGTGTGTGTGTGTGTGTGTGTGTGTGTGTGTGTGTGTGTGTGTGTGTGTGTGTGTGTGTGTGTGTGTGTGTGTGTGTGTGTGTGTGTGTGTGTGTGTGTGTGTGTGTGTGTGTGTGTGGGGTGGGGGGTGGGAGAGGTATGATGATTTGTTGAACTTGAGCTCACCCGTTGAGCTGCATTTTCAAATACTATCTTATTAAAGTACTAAGTAGGCTTTCTATTTGTGTCCAAAATGCTATCTTCTTATCAAAATAGGATGGGGTATATCTATTTCTTTTTCATCTTTATAAAAATATATATAGGCTATATCTGTTGTTTTCGGACTACAAGGGGAGTGTATGTTAGCAAACATAATGAAACTAATGAAAACGTCGTCAGATTACACTTTTAAAAAATCGGAATAATTGATCTGTTTTGAGTGTGTAATGTCGACAACAATTTTATGAGAAAGCCTTATAAAAATCTGCTGTTGTATAAAGGTGAAGCCTGTCGATGATTGTTTATGTATCGATATAATTGTAGGTAGTCCAATCAATTTTGAACAAAATCGCTCGGTTAACGATAAAAGCATGAAACTTGGCATAATATATGATTCTTTAGCACGTACCCTTCATTTAAGGGGTAGTGCCAAAAAATCGGACACATATCTTGGCAACTGTTGCTAGGTAACCGATGACCCATAGCAACCACCTTCTAAAAGCTTTTATTTTCAATTATATTGTCAAATCTTGATATATAATGACTAAATCATAACATTTGAAGGTTAATGAAACTTAGTTAATATTATTGTTCCTTAGCAACAGTTGCTAGGAAACAGAAAAACCACATCAGCCACCTTTGTTACTGGCCACGGTAGGCATTGGCACAATATGGTATATGCAACAGATCACGATGTTGTTGACATGGACTCTTTTACATAATCCTGTTACGAAATCCTAGCCTTGTTCACGTCTTGTGTTGTTTTATTGTTTTCAGTACAACGAGCACGCCCCTAGCCACTACCACAGCGCCCCGGGTGGACACGGTAGTGACTATGCATACGGGCCCCCCGCCCCCATGCAGCAGCGCACGTGATCCTAAGACATACCAAAGATCCAGTATCTCGAGTAGTACTATAGAATTTTTCAATATTCATAAAGACAACTTTTGATACCAGGACGCACGGTACGAGAATCAGTGTATGGTTTGAGTATTGTGTCTTAGCACACCAACACATTCTTAACTTTGAATTGCAATGTGGTTATGTGAATGGAAGTTGAAAGAACAGATCAGCGGAAAGAGAAGAGAGTAGATAATTATTATAGAGTGCTACACACTATGGTAGTGTCATAAACATTAACAAAACGACTTTCACTCACATCATTGTCAAACCCAGTAGTTCCTAGATCTGGGAGCACGCGCCACAAAATGGGTGCGAATCTAACACGCCCCACCACCCACCTGGTCTGGAACATCATCAAAATGATATTTTTATGGCCCTGAAAGTCATTGCCCCACGACGGTAGTGTGAATCAAAGGCAACTGCATCTTTGGCTTTGCTATGATGAAATTCTAATAGATTACACGGAGTGAAGGAAAAGTAATAAACATAAAAAATCACTTTCCATACAAAAGGGATTGGCCAGGGATTTTGGATGGTGTAGTTTAAAGGAGCTTGTCGAGTCTTGAAATTGCACCACCACGTGAGATTGTACCGGTACAATTTCACGTCAACTTGCCGATAGACAAGTTACTTGCCACGAAATCGTATCACACGTGAAATTGTCCGACTCACCAAAATTTTACTAACACAATAAAAATAGTCTACCTCAGCAGCTTTATTTCTCACAATAATACTCTTTAATTGACAAAATTGTAACTGAAATGATTCTATTTATTACCAGGAGTAATAGGAGATCGCATTGTAGGATGAGCATTGGAATAAGGAGTAATAATTGGCTGAGTAGAGATTGAAATCAAAGTAAATGAAAATGATGTATATAGAATATTGATCTATTCATGCTTTGCTCAAACTTTTGCTCAAACTTTTGACGAAGTTCATGATGAAATATGCTGTGTGCTTAATAGACTAGCGGCCACTTGGCCTTTTTGAAGATGGACCCCAACCGGCTATGTCTCATTAGCTACGAGTCTTACATATAAAGTGGTTTCAATAGAGATTCTTCACAATATTAATTTCTAACTAAATATGAAACTGGCAAAATGGTATAAGTTCACGTTAACTTGAAATCGTACCAGAACAATTTCACGTGGTGTTACAATTTCAAGGCTCAACAGAGCTTAATGTAGAAAGCAATGGGGACAAAAATGTTTAAGGCAGAACTACTTGAAATCCCTTGATATTTACCTTCTTTCACGCACACACACATTATATCACTACAAAGTTCACCCATGCAGTTGCCTTTGGTGTGAGTAGTTAGTTTTTTTGTGTGCAAAGTATTACCACTTTTCCATCCATTGTGTATTTAAAAACAAAACTATTGGTGACTTTGTTTTTGTATGTTTGTAGATGTAATAATCTGTGTACAGCTAATTAAAACTTGACAGTGATTAAAGACACTTCATTAGCGTGGACAATGACTGTGTATATTCTTCCTCCTCACCCGTCTTCTTTCACCCAAATAGGGACAAAGTTCTATATCTGTGCTTTATATTGCATTCGAATGACTGCATTGTGTACATTTTATTTGCCTAATCATGACTTAGTGCATTTTAAAAATATAAAAATCACAAAATAAAGTATCAAAACGTTTATTAATATTTAAACATAGCATTTACTACATTTTTATACTTGCAACTTATGATACAGATGATGTGGGATTTTAAGGAAGTGGGATGTAGGAATGTGGGGAAAAGCCTTAAAATTTGTGGGAAGTGGGGGAAAAGCCGAAAAATCTAGGGATGTGGAAATAAGGGCCAAAATAAAGATTTGGGATTTCTTTACCCCTTTATGCCCCCCATATTTGTAACATATTGATGGTATTGTTATATTTTATGTTTTATGTGAACAATGCTGCTAGTTTTATTCAATCCTTCAATTCACATGTCAGAAATTATTATAAGTTTAGCTTTAAAACACATATAAAAGTCTATATTTGTAAATATATGTGATAGTATTGTGATATGTGATATGGTATGTGAGTGATATTTCTAAAATTTCTCCTGTAAATTCATTTTCTTCTGTAATGCCAATTTGTAAATCTCAACAAGTTAGTACTGATTTGTGGCATATAAAAGATGTTTGGACATTGTTTCTCACAATTATAGGACGCCAGAATAAATAGTAACAATAAATAGTGTATTTATGTAGTATTTGAATTATTAAAACTTTAACAAGCTGTAAATGATGCAAAGGTTCTTAAAATATATTAAGGAAGCTAGCGACTGCATGGTGAATTGAAGAATTCATTTTTTTTACCACCCACTGAAACTTTGGTCTTCAAAATACTTTTAGTAAACCATGTCATCGAGTCACACAGAGGAAGTAGAAAATAGGGTAATGGATTTTGTCAACATGAAACTTCTTTATCCCATTTCCGCATAACAGGGTGAAACACCTGATATGCGAACTCAATATTGTCCACAGAAAAAAAACACCCATGTGAATTTGAATAAATATGTGTGTACGTGTGGGTGTCAATTTGTTAGTATTTCCGGACTATCCCGTATTTATGTTTGATTCATGTTTGTATTTTTGGCTTGTTATAAAGCCAGACTATGTTGAAATTTGGCAACATTAAGCCTAGGACACAACCGGCTATGGGAACATTTTTACAGAGCTGTTTTTCTACCGTATGTAATAACGCGAGGCTCGACGCACGGGTCCTTAGCGGCGCTGTACTGCCTACCTTAATTGACCACAGAGAAAGTTTCACATGTCACACTCCCTCTACTGTTTTCATACTGGTTCAAAAAAGTACTTTCACCCTACTGGACACGCACTCATTGATTCCCAGGTCTTACTTGAGTTTTTGGCAGTAAAGAGGCAGCTCAAGGGCAGTACTGTCGGTTGTGCCCTTGGCTTAACCGTTAGGGTATTCTGTAAAGCATAGCCTAGCATAGCTAGGCTATCTCACTTTATGGGCTTAAAACACATCACAATACCCCCTAAAATGGCTATGTACAGCAGACATTTGTTATCTTGATATTGTTTAGCTCGAACTTGCTGTTTCGTTTCCCTTCAATCACAATATGAACATGTCTTATATATTGATAATCTCGAATACAGTCTCGAGCACGTTACTATTATGCTTACATTTTCAATACAAAGAGTTTCTACTTAATCATATTAGACTACCATGCTTAATGTTCTGCGCATCACATGAGAGTTAATGCGGTGGTCCTCGTGGGTCAAGACGTTACTTGCTCCATTCCCGCCTTTACCACAACCTGCTAAATGTCTCCACATTCTAGCCTAACAAAATGCCAAGTGGTGGGCACACAGAGAAAAAAGTCACACCAGGGACAGGTCTAGGATTCTTACGTGGTAATGGCGGGAAATGTTAACATTTTAGATGCGTTCAGCGGGGTCTAGGGGCTGACCACAGTAGGAATGTTTTGAAATGACTGATTCTGACTTGCGTGTGTTGTACATCGCACTTGGCTAAGAATGATCATATTCTGTGGTTCATTCTTATATAAAATACATGCGCTTAAAAACAAGTATAACCCATGCATATTGCCGTCTGTGCCCCTCACCCTCACCACTCACCCTATTCTAGCTCATTATACATGCAAGCTATGTCACTCCTCCAAGAAATGTACTCACTGTCCATAGGCAGATCCAGGTTTTCGGAAGGGGGGAGCGCACTTAAGGAAAAGAGGGGGCGCACTTACGGGATTTCATGAAAAACCTTATGGAAATGAAGTATTTTGGTGGGAAAAGGGGGTGGGGGCGTGCCCCCTGCGCCTCCCCTGGATCTGCCTATGCTGTCGAATGAATTTCTTTTATGATGAATATTTACGAGACCTGCCATTAGCGTCAGACATTTGCATCTGCAAACAGCTAGTTATGACACAAAGCACAACTCTCCGTTTGCATTAGCAGCCGTCAATATCCTGGAAAAGCGCCTTCTTCACGTTGTGTAAATAGAACGCCAAGAAGTGAACAACAGGCAAGTCAATATGCTTTCTTTGGAAGTCAGCCTTGGTTAACCTCCTCATCGAGACCTCCGTCAATAAAAATGACCACATTATTAGGACGTTAGAACCACTCTTTTATGAAGTCTGAGAGCTAGAAAACTTGGGTGTCGTCCATCACATTGTATAAAGCCGACTGGGTGGTGGAGGCGATTGGTGGGGGCAAGTCAGGGAATAAACACGCAGGAGTAAAATCAAACACACGCTCACTTAGTGTTTCTGCTGTCAATAATGTAATGTTAGAGTTGGTCTTTTTTGTTATTGTCTGAGTTCATGCCATTTACAGCAAGGGGTATACACATACGGCAATTTATGCAATATATGAAAGGGAAGTTATAAAAACCTTATTGCAAACTAGACTCTCTTCAAACAAAGCACCGACACGTGCTTAATCCGTGTACTTGTGCAAACAACACTAAAGAGCCTGTTTCCTGCTGGGAAGCTATTTCATAACACTTAAAACACCTTCATGGGAATCATGAATTAAATGCAGATATGATCTATAATTAAGATTCCACAAAAGAATTAAAGACTAGTTTGTATTTTCAAAAGGCCCTGCTGGGATTCGAACCCAGGATCTCCTGTTTACTAGACAGGCGCTTTAACCAACTAAGCCACAGAGCCACCTATCTGTTGGCCAAGTCAATTTTTGTGTGAATCTCAATGGACAACAGGTGTGGCACTTGAATCAATCGTGTTATCACTCGTGACTATGCATGATATTGGTTATGTAAATAGCAGTGAATATGAGAGCAAATGTAAGACGTTCATTTGAGTAACAGTTGCATATATCATGTATAATCAGCGTCAGCCATTCTCACTAGTTATTTCTGAGGGTTTGACAAGCTACAGCAAAACATTTCTAGACACACATGTATGAGAACAATTTAACAATTTGTTCCAAAATGTAAAGTTGGCCATTATAACTCTGGCATGTCTAGGTAAGGCAATTTGGGTATAATATGATTAATTATCTGAGGTCTTAAATTTGGTGATGTGGTCTTCTTTTGAAGTTTTAGTTTTTGAGAATTTGTAAAGAGGTAAACAGCTCAGTGGATTTTACCAATTTTGATGTTACCCTTTTTGATAAGCATGTGCATACAATTCTGATGTACATAAATTTATGTACATCAGAATTGTATGTACATGCTTATCAAAAAGGGTATGTCATAAATGAAGAATAACGTTTGCACTTGTTTATAATTTTGTTTTATAAAAATATTTCAATATGGCTTTTTTGTGACCCATACATACCACAGTTTAAATAATAACAGCTTTATCTAATCTAATGATAATTTTCTGGGTACCTCTCCTTTCAACTCTTGAAATTCAATATCTATAAAAACTATTATGCATATTTCATTTTCACCATGGTGATGATGCGATAAATTGGCAGTCAGACTTACATTCACCATTTCTAAATAACTTTTAATACACATTAATCATAAAGACGATATAACAATTTCAAATACGAGGAGGCTTCATCTGATAACTATCATCTAAGTGGCCCTTCCTTTTATGTTTTCAACCTTCTATTTATAAAGTATCCTCCAGTTGTGCATGTAGTGTGTATGTCACTATTTTACATATACACTGAGTAAATGGACATGGTCACAATTGACTGACCCCACCCCTTAGTTTATTTTTGGCTCTTCGTGAAGAGGCGACCAGCAGTCAAGGTTTCTTGGAGTGTTTATGTAACACGAAATGCACATTAACCATTGAACTTGACAGAAGACACTCTACATATAAGTACGTTACGTTTTATGAATCAATAAGGTTTTCACATACATAATGCAGATTATAAGTGCTCATGTCACATATGCAATATATAAATATACTTTTGTAGTGACTTGTAATGAATGACTAGAACATTGTAAAACCTACTCATATAAAGTGGCAAACACCATGGTGTTATATGTATTCACACCATTATAAGACATTACCAAGACATCTAATCTAAATGGCTTATTGATTGAATACAAACACAACACTATATATCCTCCAACAGTGATGGTCGTCTTTATGCAAATGGTTGAGAGTGTCTTAAGTGTGGGAATAGCTTGGTCAAAAAGGCTTTACAGCAAGAAAACATCCTATAGGCCGAGTACTCTGATAGATCACATGAAAGCATATTTACCCGCACCAACACAAACACGACATCGTACACACACTCTGAAAGGTGTGCACAGAATGGAAAGTACACACTTGTACTCTATCAAAGAGTTTAGGCTACATTATTGTCATGGAAAAAAAGAGGATATGGCATTTTCGAAAATTCAACGTAGAGTTTCTCTTTTCTTCAGTTGCACTGAACTAAAAACACAGACACATCTATGTTAAAAGATTGCTTGGCACAGGGGGTCAATAGAAAAGAGAATAGTGTTCCCACCTTTGCGGAGCGTGATAAATGTACATCATCCCGTAAGACTTTTCACACTAGTTTGCGAGCAGTTGCGACCACGGTCGCCTACTGTGGCAAGACCAATCGCTGTACTCGCACGACCAATATTTCTACTGCTGTTGACTTTGCTATCGATTAACTCATGCAAAATGCAAAGAAAGGTGTGCACTGAATAGGTGAAAACTATGAGTGCAATGTTTGTGGACTGAATTGGCTCAACACCTACTGTATATACGATAGCTACCATTCCAAGACCTCCTGGTTATGTGTTCAATTCCTCATCACTCGGCTTAAGCCATTCTATCTTTAGAAAACCATAGGAGATAATTTAAAAAGTTTCCATGTTATCCCAAATCGATATTGTGAAACAAAGCGTCTGTAGAAAAAAACACACACTTTCCTTCCATAACATTTTACGCCACTCTGCACAGTAACATGGTCATCATTCTGGTTCCAGTAACATAATGCGAGAATAACCTTACAGGGATTGACCTACTACATTTGCACCCCACATACAACCTCAACACTCATAAACATCAGAGCGATCATTACGTGTTTGTGTTTTTGTCTGCTAAAATTGACAGCAAATACCAATAAAGTACAAAAATGGAGGGAAAATAGAAGAAAAATTACAATAAAAAGCCAATACAACTCACTGGGTCGTTTTTCAAACCTCAATACCAATCGATCGGCTGGGATTAACAGTCTTTTTTCTCTGACCATAGAATTCATTCGCACAACCAGCTCTTTGAGCACATTGCATGATACATTAAGAGGCTAAGATTACTGATCATGAATAATATCATTAATCAGTAGATGAATTGACATCATTAATAAGTAGGTTACTCTCACTACATCCAATCATATTAATATCTAAATTGGATCCACGTTCACGGATGAAGAAATACAATCTACAAACATTATTAGGTGCACTGGCGTAGTCACCTCACTTTAATGTATTATTTTGTCAAAATGTGCTACGGTAAGACAATTTCTTACTGTCACAAAGCTATAAACAAATGAAACAACACGAACCTCCGTAAAGAGATCACCTCTCTTTTGAGACCACGTGCGACCAGTTCACCGACTGGCTTTTAAGGAGAGGTTTTACTGTACTGCAGATACATGCTACAAAATAGATAATCATGTTTTTTCCTACATTAGAAAATTATCACCATGTCTCCACTTTCTGATTAACTACAACAGAACTTTGCAATACATTTGTAGTACTAAACTCTCCATTTCTAATTCTAATCTCATTCATGAGTTCATTGTTCACTCAATTAAGTCCCCTCATTAATGAAGTAAAAAAAGAAAATTAAAACAACATAAAAGAGAGATATAGTGTAAACTGAACCACACAAAAAAGAATAAAAAAGAAACCAAAAATAGACAGAACCCATGAGAAAACTCACATGTGCCACACCCAACGATGAGTTATAACACTATTACAAACATGGGTTCGGC
This sequence comes from Streblospio benedicti, assembly GCA_019095985.1. NCBI lineage: Eukaryota > Metazoa > Annelida > Polychaeta > Spionida > Spionidae > Streblospio > Streblospio benedicti. The sequence goes on from CM032669.1 coordinate 45,272,197, forward strand.
CTGAGAAGAATAACTTACGACGCCAATTATATCGTTCCTCCTACCTTAATAGAAATAGCTAATTTTTTAGATGAAAATAATCGTTCACAGATAGATGATAATGATGATTATGAGTTATAGAGAGGTTGTCTTTGAGGCTATACTTGAAACACATCGATTTTCAAAGTATGAGCTTCTGTTGTGAAAAAGTACATACAATAGAACCTGGTTATCTCGATATTGTTTATATCGACCTTTCTGTTATCTCGAGGTTAGTTTCTTCAGCCTTCAGCAACGCTATAAACTAAAAATGGGTCATATCGAATATCTCGAATACTGGCGCACTTACACGGAAAACTAACATTGTTGTTAATCCAGACGACATCTGCGTGCCGGCGTGGACGTGATTGATGGCCTATTAAGAGCCCTGTGATCACTGCGACCGACACATCATGTGCATTACCGGGCTGTATGCTGATTGATGCGATTGCCAACAACTATGGGCGAAGCTCGTAAAATGGCTTCTGTTTGTGGACCGTTTAGTGCTGGTTAACTAAGACATTTTGGATCTCATCAATAGTCAAGAAGCCGAACGGTGAACTGAATTAGGGAACGGTCATAAATAATGAGGGGTCGTCCAAAAAGGTGGGCTGGGCTGGGGGGGGGTCATCTAACTTTTCTTATTCCCCCCCCCTTTTTTTGGGGGGGGGGGGGGGGGGGGGGGGGGGGGTCGCTGAACCTCTTTTTTTTATCATGCTACGGTATATTATTTCAAATATTTTCTTTTAGCGATTGTCCAGAAATTCAATGACTATGTGCAGGACTTTTGCTTTAGCGGGTGCGGGGGTGTCGCTCAACTTTTTAAAATCTTGATGGGGGGTTGCTTAACTTTTTCTTTAAGCCCCCAAAAATGGATACCGCCCCCCAGGTATTGCTATTTATGATCGTTCCCTTGGATGATTGTGATCATAGACACGTCTTATTTATGTGTAACACTTTTGACAAAATCCTGCGATCGTGCAACTGTTGGGGGTCACTGACTGCAGCCCGCCACCCTCGGTCACGGCCAAGTGAAGATCTCTATCCACCCAGTCATCTAAGGGAACCAAAGAGAACGAGTATCAAAACAAATCATATCAGCCTCAACAACATCCTCGTATGTTTTGTGTTTATTATTCAATTCACTGGTAATTGAAAATGATTGAGATAATTCTAATTCTGCATATAGTATGAAAGATACCCGCGTCGACCGACGATGCTGCAAAAGACCATAGAATGTTTGCAAACGATGTTTGCATTATGTCTTCAGAACACTTGAACTTTTAGAGCATTGTAACACAAGCCGCCAACTCTTGACATCTAGTCCTAGGCCAACCCAAGTAATCACTATAGCACTACAAGTAACTAGATCAAAAGTGCTCAAAGAACACGGCGTCGCTAGAACAACGTTGACTTATGGGCAATTAAGATATATACTGAAACATGTATACTTTGCAATTAAGGACTATATGAATTTGAGGAGAAAACCGCAGAGTGAATTACAACAGTGATCAATTTTTAGCGTACCATATTGCTCTGTGTGTTACATAATAATCAATAATAGTTTCAAAGCTATGTATGTAAGTTCAGTGAGTTATGATAAAAGTATTGTGTCATTGTTCATATTCATTCATATTCAGATGTTTACTAAAATATTAATGAAAAACTTGATTAAAAGTACACAATTTCAATGTTACTACGGTATGTTATCAGCTACAAATAGCAATTTTCTAATCAACATTGGCTCCTCCTGCTATATAAAATCAATAATCGACCCAGCACCAAAGTCTACTGGTCCGGGTTGTTGTTTGCTACTGGGTTGAATATTGATTTTTCTTGCTGGCTTAAGTGCATTGAATATCAGTAAAAATGTTTGGCAGAGTGCCCAAAATCGAATCAATTCCGTGTCGCCCCATACCTCATAGTTGTGTAAAGTTTGAACGAAATCCGTTCATCGGTAAAAGCTCTAGCTTGTCCGGAGACATACACACATACATAGTTGTACATAGTTGGTTAGTTAGGTACAAACAAACGAAACACAATGCTTTGCTTCATATTGAATGACTAAAAATCTTGGGAACCTCCAGTTTCTATGCATCGTCGGTTTTCACGGCTTGATAACTCACATTGACTTAAAGTCCTTGTTCATACCAACTATATGTTCTATACACTGCGTATATAGTCGTGAGATATGACGATGGTGTCTATGGTTCTTCCTTTACATCTTCCAAATCATTGTTGTATTGATTGTGAGCGTTTGTTAATGGGCAAGAGCCACATGCTAATGTACATACCAGATTTACAACTGATAGCTACAGTTCTTTGAATGACAATGGATTGTGGAATTGCAGGGTATGACATTAATCAGACACTGTGGTGCAACCTTTATATCATTCATTTTAGGGCAGTAATGTCATTTCCTGTCCCACTCTCATTAGAAGGATCATCATGGTTATTTTCCATCCGAACTGATACTTGGTAGTAGACCCTGATTATTTTTGCAGGTGTGGCATCAGATTTTTTTGTCACTAGATATCTTTTTTGAGGTAGTTGACTGCTGTTGGGGTATGGCTTTGTCCAACAACTTGTGAGTTTTGTTCTCCAATGATCTCTGTTTACTTCTTATTTCGTCTAGAAGCAGCAGGGCTTGTGCCCTTTTAGTTTTGGCGGTATCCAGCATCATGGTAGCCACAATCACACGTTGTTCGTTTACAGTAGTGCCAGAGAGAGAGCAACTTGTGGTTGCGTCATTCAGTAATTCATCTGCAGCATCCAATTCTGCCCTTGCTGATGACTCCTTCTGAGCGAGATCTTCTTCACTCTCAGCTAGTGTCTTTTTAGTTTCACGCAGTTTTGCCATTTCTCTCTCCATGCGATCTGATTCCTCTCTCTTCTTTTGGCTTCTTTCTTTTCCTCCAATTTAATCCACTCTTCTTCCAGTCGTGCCTGATATGTAGCATGAGCAGATCTAACAGACAATTTCAACTCTGTTGTGATTGATATGTTCTCTGGAGCAAAATTGATTGGATCATGAAATCGCACTGCCTCTTTGACAAAGCGGAAACCAATGTTTGTAGTTTCACCCAGAGATGCTCTTTCTTCGGTAACAACTTGTGCATTGATTGAAAGACTTCTCTCTGATTCTCCATTAGTTTGAGCCAAGACGAGCCCACCTTTCACTACCAGATGAATAAATTGGTAACGACTCTTTTCGTCCACAGAGATCAGCTGGAAAACTGCATTCCAGTATTCTTCAATGTCTGATTCATTGCAGTTGGTTAACATCAACATCTGCTTGGTAGAGTTTCCATTCATCTTGAAGAATAGATGCATCCAGCTGAGGATGAAGCTTTCGAGCTAAATTGCTTTGGCAGGCTGATGTATAGTTGGGTCTTTGAAACGAGGGAATCCTTCAAATACATCAGGAATTCAAGCATGACCCTTTTTTTCTAATATGATTTTTTTTTTTTCATCCTTAGGTGATATGGAAAAGGAATCAAGTTGTTCCCATTGCCAAATATTGTCCCATGGGGGTTATTTTCATGAAAGTTTGCTAATATGACTCACAGAGATTGGAAAAGGAATCGATACGTCAAAATTAGGGGGTTATTTTCATGGGGAAATATAAAGCTAATTTCTGTATGTTTAAAATTAGTTTTTATATGCAAATAGGATATCATTGGGAAGGTATGGGTGTGTAGAATATGTTTATTGCATTATTTATGTCATCAAGTCATTATAGACATCACCAGAGGTCAAAAGGTCATGACCTAGTGGCTGAAACTAAAATCGGCCACCTTTTCTCTTACAACTCATCCAGCAACTTAATGAAAATGGCCTCACACTTATTCTTTTTAGGAAAGAAACTGTACATATGCATGCAGTTTTTAAAAAAGGAATGAATCATTTTGTTGCAATGTTATACTAATAATCTGACATCGAAAATACTCAAATTTGTCGAGAAAACGGCCTTGACAGAAAAAAATGTGGCTAACACGAAAACTGGCCCTCTTTTCTGTTGCAACTCATTCTAGAACATTAAGTACTTATTTATCATTGGAAAATGTCTGGTTAACTTGTCTATTGTTACAATTTCAAGAAAAATTGTGTATTTAGTTTTCATCAAAATCACTGTCATCATCACTTTCTTCCATTTCTTCCTCATATTCATTGTTGTGTTCAAGTTCCTCTGCAGTTTCAACTAAGTCTGTCGATGATGTTTGAAGCACTGGACTGTTACCTCATACATGCTCCAAAATGCCCTTGTCATTTTTGGCTCAACCTTGTCCTGGGTCATTAGGCTTTGGGATCCAGAATATGGGCATGTTGGCTCTTTTGTAAATTGCGACACGGTATCTGCTGCAGACGTGACAGTTGATGTCACAGGCACCTTGGCCTGCACATACTGTACTCCAGTTGTCGCAACTGGCTTCTTCTCTTCAGGGTTCTTCCCCCCTACAGCCTTCATCAGGGACACCAGCATTGATGACCATGGAGGTAACGATGTGGTGACTGGGGTGATCTTCGCACTGATCGCCGCTGTGATGTCATCTTCTGTCTTCTTGGGGATGCGCAGATCGTAGCTGCCTTGCTGGCAGGTGCAGATCACAGCATCACGGCGTCGAGGTATTTTCCAGCCGAGGTAGGTGCTCTTGTAGGTGGACTAGGAACTGACAAAATCCACTTTGCGTAGTTGTCTTGGCAAATATCTATCCAAGCCAGATGCTCTTTTCTCCACCCTTGCTCCTGTGCATCCATTTCTCGCAGGAAGTGCCCCACGATCACTCACCCCAGATTTGCATCTGGGAACCACTTCCTCCTGCCTATCACCCTTGCAATGTGGATCTTGGATCAATAGTGCTCCATGTAGTCAACCACCATCTGCTGGGCGATCAACAACACAGACTTCAGGCCGATGATTTGCGCCACGGTGTCATGCTGAGCCTTCGTCGACTTCTTGCACTTGACGGCCCTCCTCTTATCAGAGACCCACCTCTGCTGCTGATCCTCCACCTCTGTGCAATGCTCACTGATAATATGCAGCACCGCATGTGAAAGGGGAGGGAACATTCGCCCATGGCATGTCTCTTCCAACTGCTCCACTGGTGTCCGGCTGCAGCATGGCGCGGAGAAGCATCTCCCTGCCGTCATGTGAAAGTGGGCCCAGTGTTCAATCACACATTCACACCCACTTCATATGTGCTCCCATGCTGACCTCGATCTTAGGCTGCAAGCCCTCAGCGGATCCATCTAAGAGCAGTCTTCCGCCTTTCTGATAAGATTGGCCTTGCCGTGCGTCAGCATCGCTTAGGGTTGGAGGAGCGCATGCTTGTCCTCTGCGTTTAGAGCTACCCAGGACTCACACCCGACCACAGGACAGCACATCCTGCTCTCAATCCAGGCAATGTACAACATCTGCACACTGGTCCTCTCCATGCACTTGGCTGGCAGTCGCGTGACTGGCACAGTTACTTCGGGGTGAAGCTGCGGGAACGCCTGATGGCCAGTCACGTTTCCAACGCGCGCCACCTGACTCCACCAGGTCTCTGGCTTGCCGTCCGGTCCCTTGCTTCCAGCATGGCCTAGTGCCATCCACTGCAGCTTCTCATGGCCCCTGTACCCTAGACAATGAGACATCTCGTACGAGTGTTGGGCACGCTCTGTACAGTGATCCGGTAGGAAGTCCACACCCTCTGCGTGACTCAAAGTCAATCTCCAAGGGTGGAACGTCGTTGAGGAATACACCAGTTTATCCAGAGCACTGTCAGCAGTGTGAAACCAGACCGAGCTGGGTTGGTTTCCACCCCAACATCCACATGCACTATCTAGTACTTTAGTGTTAGGCGCTGAAATTCTTAATGAGGCTCCAAGGTAGCGTTCTAGAAATCCAACTGACGTGCAGACAAATTGTGACACACTGCTTGCCAGGGACTTGCAGTGGGTTCCCTTGTACTAAATATGTAATCCCTGCATCATTCCTGGTGTATACATGTCTCCAGCATATATAATCCAATATATTTTTGATAGAATATTTTAATTGTTTTCCACAGATATCCATGTCTCAGATACTTGATGATGCCATAAGGACCGCTCCAAATATTTCACCAGCCATCCCCCACACCTAAAAAGTTCATAAATAATGACATTTGAACCTCCAGATTTTTTTTTTCAATTTAAACTTTTGACCATCCCCCCAGACCTCAACATACGATTTCAAATTTCTGACCTCCCCCCAAAGAAACTCCACATATTCTCAATCTTCTGAACCTCCAGTACAGTCAAACGTTAAACATATGACCCCCCAACCCCAAAGTGTTTTTCTGACCTCCCCAACCCCTTAAATAATGGCTCAACCCTTATGTTGTAATTAATGTAATGTTTGCAAAATGAGTTCAGCACCAAGAATGGTGGTTTAAAGCAGCTTAATTGAGGAAAAAATTGGTTGAAGAACATTACACTCCTGGAGATTGACCTTCAGTCACGATGTCAACGTGACTCAAAGTCAATCTCCCAGGGTGGAACGTCGTTGAGGAAAGAACCAGTTTATACAGAGCACTGGCGGAACTTCAGCAGTGTGAAGCTCGAGTCTTCTTGTCAGCATTAACCAGACTGAGCTAGGCTGGTTTCACACCAACTTCCACATGCACTATCTAGTTCATTAGTGTTAGGCGCTGAACTTCTTGATGCTGCGCCAAGGTAGCGTTCTACAAATCCAACTGACGTGCAGGCAAATTGTGACACACTGCATGCCAGGGATTTGCAGTGGGCTCCCTTGTACTAAGTATGTAATCCCTGCATCATTCCTGGTGTATACATGTCTTCAGCGAACATAATCCATTAATAACCTTGGATATATTTCATCTAAATTTCAATGTAATACATCGTTGATAAATATATTTTCAAATGCAATCTAAAGATGCTCCCCAAGGACAGAAAAAATTAGGAAAAATAGACTTTAAGTCCCAATTTTTTCCATTCAAACTT
>CM032669.1:45279298-45348308 GCA_019095985.1 Streblospio benedicti
ATCATATGCTATGTCATCAGTCATATAATCAACATTAAAACCAAATACATGCAGTTTTCTATCTTGTAAAAATTCTATCTGTTCACTATATCTATAAACAATGTCATATGTAAAGTCTAGTTTAGATTCAATGTTCATATTCAATGGTGTTATTTGCAAAAACATGGCAATGTCCCAGGTGGATGTCATTAACCTGTATAGTCGGTAATCATAAAATTGTAGAAATTCTCCTCTGAATTCGTAATTGTATGACAGGTGGTAGTTGTAAAAAGGAATTTTCATAGACACTTTTATAGCAGTTTCCATGTTAGATTGCACATAAATTTTTACAATAAACATCTTATCTAGTTCTAGAAGCCTGTACATTTCATTTGGGAATTCAAGCCAATAAGAGTATTTTGTATCCAGCACAAAAGAACCACACGTTGCCGCTAAGTCATAATGCAGAACAGTCGGATCTGAAAAACTTCTTGGTATGGCTTCTAATTCCAGAGATGATTTTGTTGTGCATCGTATATTGTTTTGTGGACTCAAATATATATGTTTTATTCCTCCAATCAGATTGTGCTTTGCTGTCATTATAAGAACTGATTCATCATAAATATAAAGTAAATGAGATGGACTATTGCACCTGACTGCATCCTTTAAATCCAAGTTAATTGAATTGAACTGCGTAGACTCTTCCAGATATATGGAAGAACCCTCACATGACCTACTGTCAATTTTCTCTTCATAAGCAATTGTCTTCATACTATTAATATTATAGTTTCTTCTTAAAATAATCATGCAAGAATTCACAGTGTGAAATCTAGCTCTGTTGAAAAATGGGAATTGCTGGATGTGTATGGTGTAAGACTGGTACTTCAAACTATATTTATCTTGTGCAGCGAAGAAGAATGGCCCAGTTTTAAATTTCTCGAAGAATGTCATTTTTGTGAAAAAAAATATGTTAAAAGGTGGCAATGTTTCATAATAGGACCTGTACAGTTCATGATATTGTCCATTTAAATAGCAAGGATTAGTGATGCCTGCATCAAGTTTGTTATTTTTTAATGAGAGATTTAAGAAGACAGACTTCTTACGTCTCGGTAAAGAGTAAAATATAAATACAAGTGCAGAAGTACTAGATTGTAGCTTCCAGTCCATAGGGACTATAAATGTGGAGTCCTTGCACAAAGTTGCAACATGCAGCAAACTGTCATAGATCAGAAGTCCGGTGAATGGACAAATACCTGAAAGTGATTCACATTGAGGTTAATTTTATACCATTGTTTTGCTATCGGGCAATATGATAATCAAATAATCTTAGTAGACTTGCTGATGGTTGTAAATATATATTTAGCTCGTCTAGGAATTGTTGTATCCTTGAATGATTGTTGGAAATACATAGAATATTTTAAATATGTAATATTTTTCAAAATCTTATCAGTCAAACCCTGAATTTATTTGGACAGACCCCCTTGAAGATTTTCTGCCATTTGGGTCTATTTGACTCACACCCATATGTTCTAAGTCTTTCTTCATTCCAAGTCTGCTTTGGTCTTCCCTTGCTTTTTCTGTTTATCTCCAGCTGAAAGCTGTGCTCTACATGGCCTAATGTGCTGACAGCAAGTTCATGGAGTAACATTTTCTTTCATAGCTAAAAAATGGTAATGAATATAAAAAAAAAAATCATAGGAATGAAACGCTATTTTTTTGCCAGATCTACATTGCAATTTTTATTATTCTGATTGGTTTACATAATGGTGAACAATTACATGAAAATGGCATTTTTTCAATTTGTGAGAGACAATCTGACATTTTAAACAAGCCTAAATTGGGGATTAGGTCCTGTTATTATAACAGCAGGATTTTAAGTTGCATCCACATGGCTATAGTCTCAAGTGATACAGGAATGTGTGTGAAATAAAAAATATAAACAAACTTTGCTCTTCTGACCATGGACCTAATTAGGAATGTTCAAAATGTCTGACTCTGTCTCTAGAGACTATAAAATGCCATTTTCATGTATGTGTTCACTATTATGTAAATCATTCAGAAAAACAAGAATTGCATTTGTGAATTTGGTAAAAAAAGTGTTTCATTCCTTTCATTTTTATTTTTATATTATTAACATTTTTAGTTAAGATAGAAAATGTTACTCCATGAACTTGCTGGCAGCACATTAGCCATCTAAATCTGCCATTAGAATTTAGTTTTGGCTTTTATATCTTTTTTCAGGTACAGATTGTATCATGCAACTCACCTTTTGTTTCCATGACATTCATTGAATCTCCTCCTTGAATATTATCAACCCAAGATGCTGGTACATTGTACTGGTCTCCTTCATAGTGATAGTTTGTGAAAGAGATCTTGTTGAAATGAAATTTTCATGTCCATGTTATTAGCCAATATAATCTCCTCCACTTCTACCTCATTGGCGATTGTAAAGTTTGCAAATAGTTTTACTTTACTATTAACAAGTGTTTGTAAAACAATTGTAGTAAATTTATGTTGTGATATTTCAAGTAGAGGGTAGGTCAACTGACCACAAGGAAAGAAATGACTTGTGTAAATGATCCAGGATTTTGGCAAAAGGCCTTCATCAACAAAAAGTCTTGTATTGGATTCGTTACATGAAAATTCCAAAATTTTGAAGTAAATGTTGTTTACTTTATAATCTATGTGTTCAGGTAGGTATATGGGAGGAATCTGTACCTTTTGTGAATAATACCAGACATATTCAACAATTCCTCTCTCAAAGTACGTCCATGTAGAAGGATTTGGCAAATGGAGCTGGTGATTGTGTAGATAGAAATATCGGGCTCTGTAGGCTGATCCTTGTCTTAGTACTTGGTAGTGAAGATTCATATTAATCTTGCTCAAATATGCAGTGTGAACTTGCAACAAACCAATATTTCCCCTTGTATATGTGGACTCCAGCAAAATATGACCACATAAAGTTAGACAAACAAAATCCTTGTCTGCTTCATCAGATTCATATACAGTCAGGGAGTGTTCATTGCATTCCTCAGAATATGGTACATAGGCTTTGGTCACAGTAATATTTAGCTGGTACATAACATGCACTAGAAAGTAAATTCGGAAGTGTCCCATTAATTCTGTACCATAAACGATATTGTGACATACTGAGGTCATTGTGACTGCTTCACTTGTATGATGTGCTTGCAGCATGTTTGGGAAAATGCATTGGTTAAGAAGAATTTGAGCCCTATTTAAAAGTACTGCCAATGTCCCTTTTAATTGGAAATGGGTGAAAACTGGACTTAATGCAAAAGATAAATGATGCTCAACATATTCAAATCCAGCAAATGACTGCTCATGGTCACTTTCTTCAAATGTTATTTGGTCACGTTCATTACTCAAAAAACGTAATAGCTTGACTTATCAGTTGAATGATTATGAGAGTAATTTGAATAAATATTTGAATTTAAGTCACTTATTTGTTGAAAGTCGTATAACTTTTTATTGTAACAGTTAAATCACTTACGACATCTGAAATGTTGCATTCTTTATAGTCAAAATTTTTATCTAGCGATGCCATGAAATATTTATTTATGTCTATGACATCTATGTCTATGACACTTTCATGCAACTGCCACCCAAATTTACAAAAATCGTCTTTGATTTTGTAAAATTCCATTTTAAGCATATTTTTTGTTTTATTCAGGTTATATCCTCGCATCTCATAATATTCCTTCCAGCTTGATATGCCCACAGCATTGTGCAAAAAGCATTCTGTGCTATATGATGCATGGACATTCTTGGACATACATGTATATAGAATGTAAAGTGCTACACCAAAGTGGCAGCGCTTCATATTGCTATTAAGCTGTTTCTCTGTGAAATTGGTTCCTTATATACCGGTAGTCAGATGTTACTCTTGCAGAGTCTATGAAGTTCTCAGAAATCTTGCAAGAAATCAAGATGAAATTGAAAGACATTCTTTCAGATGTAATAACATGTCACGTGCAAAGAACAAACCTTAATCAACTTGTATAATTAATTAAAATGCTATGTATTTATGTAATCAACTATTATAATTGGAGTTTTGAAATCCCACAAACCTTGCCAAAACATTGTTCGGCACGTGAATAATTTGATTTTAGTAATTGAAATGACAATGAATATGCATCCAACCAAAAGTTAAAATTTAATTACTTTAGAAAAAACTATAAGAAGGACTAGAACAGACCGGATAGAATTACACTTAACTCCATTTAAAAAGTAATAAGATCTGTGTTGCAAAAAAAATGACCAGTACATTTGGAGTTCAAAAAAGATGAATAGTACATTTGGTTGGAACATTAAAATAACAGTCCAGTGTAACATTACAATATACCATTTTTACATTACATTGAATGTCTTCAACAACAGAACCCAATTTGCAGTCCCAAATTCTTCCATTGTAGAGGATTTCTGTTGTTTACTCAATAATTTACTTACAATATTAAGGTAATGAATGAGAAAAGCTTCCTTTATTCATTTTTCCGTTGCTCACTATTCCATTGTTGAGGGCATTCTATGGTATGTCCATGGTAATGTTAGTTACAGGTTTAGATTTGTACATGTACATGTACCTTTGTTTACATTCAATCAAGATTTCATGACTTTTATTTTGACATAATAAACATGTCCAATTACAATATCACACAATGTGTTGTTGTTCTATTTATTGTTATAATATCACAATCCAGCAATGAACTTCGGGACCGATCTCAATGTACAGCACATGTGTCACATACAAATATTTTCACTTCTTCGTTTTTTTTTAAATCTGTACAACTTTCATAAACCTAGAATTAATTGTGCTTGATTGTGTCTGCCTATAAAATTTACTTGAAGCGACCAATTATATGCGGGACTTCTTTTCAGACCTTGTGTGAAATCTCTGTGTCTGTCCTGGATGTCAATGACAATGCCACACAGTTTGTCAAATCTACTTTCTCAGAGTCCATACGAACTAGCACGTCGAGTAATATACGTTTAGACGCACGTTTGCAAAGGCAAATCCAGGGGTGCGCGCAGGGGCCACATTTTCACCCCCACATTATTTTATGGCGTTTTGGGGCAACTCTGCAAGCTTTTGTGCTTGTGAAACCCACGAAATCCCGTGGGTGAGCGCCTCCCCCCCCCCCCCTTCCCTCCTCCGCCTCGCTTCCAAAAACCTGGATTTGCCAGTGCAGTTGTGCATTTTACGCAATGCATTCAGTTGACAGCTATATTAGTAATAGTTAGGTTTTTCCTGTTTGACTCGTGAACCTCATTTCTGATGTGAGTACAACATAGTGTGTTTTTCCGTGTCACACAGGGACCGAGGTGCAGAAACATGTCTTGGAAAAAAGCCCCCATCTTTATGGTTTAATAAAACAAAGCCTTTGTTCTCACAAACACACGTACATTTTCCATGTGTTTCGGGGATTGTGCAGTGTGCCTGTGATATTGTTACATAGTGTCATTGCCCCATTCGTGCCTTATTAGCACTCGTATAAAGAGATTCCCTAGCACAGAATTGTGCTGTTACACTCAAATTGTTCGATTTCGGTGTTTATACGCTAGCATTTATCCTCTGTCATAGTATAGAATCATTTTCAGTCTTCGTAAAACATGCTGACGCACGACGAAAATGGAACACAGAACGGTAATAAGAAGACAACTCACGCCAAAGCATAAATACACAGGTGTTGAGCGCGCCTCTAATGTGCTTTTATGGGACTCATGAATGACTGTCTGAACAATATATCATGGACACACGGGTGTGTAATCAGTAATGACTCCCTGGAAACTGTCACCCAAACTATCGCATTGTTACTGCACTCGTTGGTGATATATGATAACAAGGAAACATAGAAAAAACGAAAACAGAGGTAGATCGTAAAAATACTCATAGAGCACAGCGTCAACGGTAGGCCTACAGCTTTTGCTCGTGTGCATTAAAAATTGTTTTGAAAAAGTAAATTAGCAATGTGCCAAAATTGGACGCATGAGATGGTCACTAGTTATGTTATGTAATCATTGCATCATTGTATCACATTTGGATTGCATGTTTCAAGCTGTATTGAAACTGTTGTAGAAAAGGGGGTGGGGGTGGGGGTGGGGGGTGTCTTTCTGGAAATCACGCATGAATTGGTACAGTGCCAATATAGGACACCTGTGATGGTCACTAGGTTCGTAAGCATTGTGCGTTTGAATGTTTTCTTTCGAGCAGAATTAAAGCTAAAGCAGAAAACTGGGAAAAACAAGGCCTCGTGGAAAGCACACTTTAATTGTTAAAAAGCTCAAAATCGAATCACTGTAACCTCCAACCTCGTAGTTGTCCAAGATTGGAGCTGTAGCTCGTCTGGAGACTTACACACATGCATAGAAACAAACCAAATACATGAACAACATCAGCTGAAGCTAACACGAAAACACAGCCTCGGATGTAACACAGTAAAGCAGTACAGAAGGTTAATTATGCCATGACAAGGTCTTAATCAGAGCGTAAAAGAACACTAAAAAATCATTATCCATATGACATAAAACGTATGGTGTCATGTAAAGGGTGCATTATGGATGAGGTGTTTTAATGACATTTCAGCACCTAGGATTTACTGAGATGTGAGGCCATCTTAATGACGTCACACCAGCGTCTGTCTGAGGACCCTCCCTGGCACCTCTTTACTGACCAGAGGATTTTCGTCCAGGGATGTGCGAGGATAACGCATTGCCACGGCATCAATTACATACTTTTGAAACAAAAAGCCCTTTCTTGTATGTGTGTTTTGTAGAATGTTTCACGATGAGCTATTTCAGTTTAGGGTGTTCCTTTCAATACTCACAGCATTATTTATACAAATGGCCTTCGCAGCATTTTTAGTTAAAAAGGGGGAGGTAGGAAGGGTTATTTTTATTTGGGCTATTGGTAAAATTTCTCTCTTATTATTGCATCAATTTGTACGAATTACCCAATAGATCTAAGTAATAATCTTGTATAAACATACAGATAAGTGTAAGATTTTGCGAGACAACATTGTCATTTTACCGTTTTAAACAGGATATAAAGCAAATATTTACACAAAGAGTTCAACCGCTCTCTGCTGTCTTGGTCGCAGTGATGAACGATGATGTACATTGCAAAACCTTCAACTTTTTAACTTTTTAACTTTCTAAACCAAGAAGTATAATCTTGTATTAATAATCAATATTAGGACCCATTGATATACATTAGGACCCGGGAGGTGTGAAAATGTACCCCATAAAAATGGCACGGCTTCAGTAACCATTACAAAATAAGAACACCCCCCCCCCCGCTATAGCCAGCAGTAAATATCAAGAATTGAAAAAGAAAACAGCCCGCTGCTTGGGATGATGGTATCATTCTGGTCTCACAACCTTGGGGTCGTGAGTTCGAGTCCTGTCAGGGCCACTTGATATAGTAAAAATGGAAGATGTCTATTCAGCTATGTCAATACAGTGGCAGGAGCTTGCTTGACAGAAAAGTGAGAGTAGAATTGAAAAAGAAAAGTTCCTTAGGAAAGCACACGTTATGAGGCAAACTGTCCAAAATTAAATCCCTTCAGTGTCGCCTCAAATCTTGTAGATCTAGTTGAGTAGAGTTTGAAGTTTGAACAAAATCAGTTCATCAGTAACGCTGCAGCTTGTGTGGAGATATGCACACATAAACCGATGTGAACGACCTTACACAATACAAATACAAGGGCCTTGCTTCAGCTGAAACAATGCTATAAGGTGCTAATATTAGTAATTATAATTGGAAGTAAAGTCATAAAGTGAAATCTGAAGGACGAGGAGGAAATTGAGGCAAAGCCAAATGCGATTTCTTTTTTTTCTTTCTTTCTTTTCTTTTTTTTTTTTAAGGAAAAGAGTTGAAACGTTAATAGACTCGACCAGCCAGCCTCGCTTTGACGGGGCCATGTGGTGGAGCTCGCTGTAAGTTGGTCTGTGTTGCGCAAGACTAAAAGGTTAAACGTTTTCTAAACATTGCGTTTGAGACCGTTATGTATAGAATCTAAATTCGTAGTATCAGAAACCGGTGTACCGGTGTTGAAAAAATGTGTTACACACACTGGCTAATTAAAAGGGGAGGGGGGCAAGTTCTCCATATATTAAAAGTATAAGTATATTTTGTGTTAGAAGAAAACTATGTAAAAACTTTTCCGATCAGCTTAATTGGACATCATGTCTTTACTTATCCTTCTGTACCATATGACTATCATATCACCAGTAAGTAAAACTGTGCTAGTAGAGTAGTAAGTGAGGAGTAACTACTTAAGGGTGAAGAGCTGAGAGAGGAAATTGCTCATTTGATGTGTGGGCTGTCTAGGAAGGAGATTTTGTATGCAGGAAGTAGCACCTAGATTGAAGTGGCAATCACCTTTATGGACTGTGTTTAGTGCAAATTGAAATGCATAGTTTATGGTATACACATGTATCACACGGACAAACGAGCTGCTGATAACGAGTTTAAAGAGAACAGTGCTTGCATGCACCCATTTCGATGATAGAGCCTATTGTTTTTAATTTACTAAGCTAGGGACCTTGATGAAAGTAGCTTTTAAGTCATGCTGGAAATGTCATAGTCAGTAGGACTTTTAAGCACACCCATGGTCACATCAAATACAATGATATGCAGGTATAGTCTAGTAAATGTACAAGTACAGGAGACATTATATTGTGTCCTGATAATGGTGGTGGTATGTTTTGTTTTATTCTGGGGGAGGGGGTGTATACAGGTCTGGGAGATGGGACTTTGGCCTGACAAAAGAGGGAGACCAGAGAGAGAGAGAGAGTAATGAATAAATGTGGGAGATGGGAGATTGAGCAAAAGAAATTGCTAGGATGGGGGTTGGATATTACCCCCCCCACACACACACACACACCACCGCCACCGCCACCACTACCAACTATGGTAGATATGATAGATCTAAGTCTACGCCTACAACTTTATCATTGTTCATGACGACCATACCGACAATGGATTCATGACTTAGACCCCAACAAATCCTATCAGATACGTACTTTCGACACGTGGATTACCACAAATAACACTTTTTAAATCGTAAGTCTTGCTAGTCTAGAATGGTGCCTTTATCCGCAAACCACCGCGAGTCTCATTTGTCTTCTGAGCACCAGTTTCATGCATAATGAAAGTCAAGAAATACGCGTGTTGTTTTATGTTCCTCTCTCCACTGGCCACGTGTTGCCGAGGTGCCCATCAATCATCACGTGATCATCACGTGAGAAGAGACGGGCTACACCGTTAACGGATGTCCGCTTGCCACGTGACAGATGGCGTATTGTCATGAAGATCAGTGCTTGCAAGGTGTTCTTGGAAACCCAGGTGACCAGGTCAAGAACGTATACTACCTCACTGCGCACAGAACCTATCTGTATATAATAGAAAGTGATGAGTTATTGCGACGAACCACCTCAGGGGGCATTCACACTTGTCGTCACCACATTTTGGCACTTTCTGACTTCACGCCCCCCCCACGGCAACTTTCCGACACCTGCCCCCCCCCCCCCCATGCCCTACACTGTCAACTGTGACAGCGATGATATCAATTTCATGACATCCTCACCCAAACCCCTACTCTCTCAGTCAACCATCTAATCTAGCCTAATATTTAAGATATATTGCGTACAGTTTTTTGTCAGGTCATGTCATAGGGATCGTTCACAAATGACGTCACCTCGATTTCCGCCTCTTTTACCCCCCCCCGTCATCTTTCATCATCTGTGCAGCATCCCACCCCAACCCCCTCCTGGTAAGTGACGTGATCTATGCCTCACCCACCCCCCTCCCCCACGCGACATGGTGTTTCGCGATGACATATACTAGTAGATATATCATAACTCACTTAGTATATCAGAAAGTAAGTTCAAGTATTGTTAAATAACTACAATTTTTTTTCAAAAGGTGACATCACCTTATTGCTAGAACACCCCCCCTGTCATCTTTCGCTACCCCCCCCCTCCCCCTGCTGGGTTACGTCATTTGGTCATTTGTGAACGATCCCATACAACAATTGTGTTTCATGGGTAACATATATGATAATGTGATTTATAAACAAACATTCCAACAAATACAAAGCATCTATTTTTAGCATTATTTTATTTTTAGCATTACTTTATTTAAGCATTATTCTAGGTCCATTCTTTATAATACAAAACCTTAAATATCAATCGAACTTGCAGCCCCACTCCGGTCAACCTGTGGGGTAACCCCAACCCCCACCGCCACCCACTACCCCACTCCGTCAACTTTCCTCAGCTTTTGCTGACCCCCACCCCTTGGTCAATAGTGCACGCTCCCTTACCCTGAGAAGGTGTGGCAAAATTCCTGGCATGCATTGCCATCTATGAAAAGGCCAAAGGCATGCCAACGTGTTTTGCTTTTATATATTATATTTTATAATATTTCCTGAAGAAGATAAACACTATTTCTCAATCTAATTTTTGCATTTTTGGTGTTTTCTTAAGGCGCAAATTCTACTCTATAGAGATGCATATTACTATGAAGAAAAAAATGTTATTCAGTTCATGGTCTTGTAAAAGTAATTACTTTATTTTACATTGTAGAATAAAATGAACAACATGGACGCAATATTACAACATTTTATTTATTTCTCTCTTTATTTATTCATTGATTTATTTATTAACTTATCTATGAAGAACCTTGTATTTTGTGATTTCTAATTTATAAAGTGTACAATCATTACACATGGACAACCAATTCTACAGTGTTATATATTTATATATATGGATACCACTAAACAACATGCGTATTCCAGCAACAATCCAAAGTATGCATTAAAATTGATACACTATAATGTAAACAATAATTTACACAAGATAAGAACTTTTAACAATATAATATGTCCCCGTTTTATCTTCAACACCCTGTTTCATTAAATTATATTTTATTTTATGACTTGGTCATAACTGGCATGCATGCGTATAACATAAGATTTTGTTGTATCTAAAACAGGCGCCAAAAATTCAGTTCCTAATGCGGGTGAGCTAGGCAGGTGTTCTCGCCTCTGAATTCTTCTTTTTATGAATAGACGATGCAAAAACACCAGCCATAGATAGTGATAGACCACGGGCTTAACATGCATACGACATAGAAACATAGACAAGATAACAGTCTTGTGTGCAAATGGAAACAGCATAGCAAATTTGACTATTATTATTAAAGATATCTTTAATTTTGAAGATTCTTTATTTTGGCATGATAGCATAGGCAGATCCAGGTTTTTGGAAAACGGGGTGGGGGGGGGGGCACGTAAAGAAAAGGGGGGGGGGGACTTACGGTATTTCATGAAAAAAACTATGACAATTAAGTATCTTGGTGGGAAAAGGCGGGAGGGGCGCCCCCTGCGCCCCGCCCCCTGGATCTGCCTATGTGATAGAGTGTCGAAATAATGTATTATCATGTGTAACGTGTGACAGAATGTGTTCAAACCACTATGACCATATAAGGTTATGTACTTACATACGTGTCGCACTGAAGGGGGACTAGTTAGTCGCTTGCCGTAACAGAGTGAATGGGGGGAAAGCGGCATTGAAATAATAACGCTCCTGACTGCAAGTTTTCCTGTTTTTGAAAGCCACTGACAATTCACTAATGCTGCATGCACGCCCGTAATATATTTAGGATTTCAGCTATCAAAAGTTAGTTTGCGGATCTAGGAACTGTTAGCTCACAAGCAGCAATTAATGAACTTCATTGTGGAGAATTATTGTAATTGGTGGACAACACATGCACTAAAACTAGACAGAGTGACGCGACGTACTAGAAATATTCTCATGCTAGCATGCACTATTTCATAGCCATCGGAAACAGTCATAAATTCACAAAAATGATCAAGTGTTTCGTCTGTGTCTGTATGACAATTCTCAGACCACAGAATATGTTAGTTAAACAGCGTTGAATTTTCGGATAGACACAAATGTTAGTTTTAGCATTAGGCGCACCGCCTCAACGTATTTTACTGTTGTACTGACACCAATTTTTTTTTCAAGTACTTTTTGGCTTGTGACATTTTTTTCCTTAGACATTTCAGTGTGAATCATTCCAATAATTTACTTAATAACTGCCAAAGGAAATAAAAATGTTACGTGTCAAAAAGAAGTGGAATAGAAATAGTGTCAGCACGATAAGCTTTATATGCGTATAGAGGTTTGCAGAAAGGCTAAAACGTGTCCGTTGACAAAAGCTCCCATCATGTTGTAACTACCCCACATTGGGCCCCACCACATCACCGTGATGACCCTCCAAACTGGACAGCCGCCTCCGGTGACCATAACTCACTGACCAGACACAGACGGCACTTCTTGTACCCATTAATATTGTGGTTGTGACTGTTAAGCACAAGTGCTCAGTGATAAGAGAGCGCTGTATCAAGGACATGCCGTGTCTCACACCGGGTTTTATCAGACAACTTATCTTAATTGCTGGATAAAAATTGCAACACATATCACTGGTTCACTGTGACTGAATTGAGAGATGTTCACACGCAGACAGCCCGTGTACGCGTGTACCAGCATCGAGTGTCTGACAAAGAGTCTGGGTATAGAAAAGAGTTTTGGGAAATAACATGTAAGTAGATATTTTCTAATTCATTGACTTGGGTGTAAGTACATGTATTGAGATGAACAGAGGCCACGGTGGTAGTGGTCTAGGGTGCGGTGGTCCAGATTTGGAGAAAGAATTTTCTATGTCACAACATGTGTCTACTACATTTATTGTATACATATGAACGATAGCAGTTTATGCATACGCTCGTATATTCACACTTTGTTGTATATAACCTACCATTGTTTAAAAACCATGTTAAGTCCTAAATAATACATACAACACATTGCACTATCACGGTGACAACATTGACCCGTTGTTCGTCAAATTAAGCATTCTCTGTAGGAGGCTCAGACCAAGACCATGAAGATTTAAAGTTTACATTGATTACTCTCTTGGGTGACTGTTGCATAATAGACAGAGCACAGTCTATTTACGCTTTCCAACCAAAAGTGTACATGTTTTTATTAGGTTCTAGGACTTTGATGGAGCAAAGACATTTCACATCAAACAGACGTTCTTTGTCATCTGCAAACATCAAGAGACGTGCTGGGCCTTAATATGCTGCAAGTGCTGCAATTTTCTCACTCTTTGCAAATTCACATGATCCGACCAAATCCATTGAAGTGTTAATTCCATGAAATTCCACACTTGGTTATACGAGTGTACACGACATGTAGTTACAACGTGTATATCGAATAGGGGATCAAATATTACCAGGCGTCGGGGGTTTGTGAAATGGTGGTGGGGTCACTCGGTTTTGTGTTGTCGAAAAAGGGAGGGGGTCCGGTTTGTTTCAAGCTACTTCTAATGAGAAGTCACTTAATTTTGACTGTACATGTGGCACTGATTTTTCATAATTTTGCTTTCTCTTGTGGGTTGGCGTGGAAGTTGATCACACAATTTACTTAGAAGGGGGTCCATTAATTCTTACTGGCCCTGCTTTACATCTCATCCACCCCTCTCCGTAGTAATATTTCATCCTTCCCTTAGTAGAGTTTGATTGTAAACTTTTATATCAAATATTGGCAAGCTCACACGAATATATCCTCATCAAAAGTCAACCTTCAAAATATGTATAGTCTTGTTAACAGCAAGATGAGCCCTAGAGCTTGTTCCTCTAAGTCTTAAAGATTTTAACACAACACAAAATGTGTTACAACATGCATGCTTATATGGTGAACGCCACATTAAAATGCCTTTTTTTTTTACAAAATACAAGCTGCCTAGCGGCTTTTTTGCTACATGTATGTTGTGAGAAAATCAACTCTTCTCGTCAACTTTGTCTCATTATAATTATCTGTCAATGTGGTCGTATTGTCTGATATTAAAGCTGTTCATATTTTGTTAGCCTTCATTTTAAAAAACGTCCAACTGTATCACTGGGAGAGGGCCGCACTTCAGAGGATCTCGTGAGTTTCACACATGAATATGCCAAAACCAGTTAAAATGTTGATAGGAAAAGTTGGACTCACGTCTCCTCCTGCGCCCCCCCCCCCCACCCCACAGCATCTGCCTATGGGTATAAGTAAGTGACTGATCAAGTATGGGTTCTTAAACATGAAAAACAACACGTATAACATCCGTGGGAAACATTGGCTAACTTCGGTGAATGTGAATTGTATGCCTTTTAAAAACACATGCAGCGGCTCGTACATCAGAAACATTTCATTTCTGCATCCACCAAACACAACCAATCAGCCATTAACAAAACGGTTCGCCTTCTTGTAACACGTAATAGGTCACTGAGAGCACGCCGCGTTCTGTCACGTAAATCAAGCAGCCGTTGTGGCTCAAATTCTTCACCGTCCTCCAGCATACAATGTCAGTGTCACTGTAAACGCCGTCTAGCTGATCTAGACTACTTGTTAAGTGGCGACGAGAGCTCGCCGTTGGCGGTCATGAGGCGGTGGTCAGCGGTCACCACGGAGTTGGACGTGTGGATGGGGTTGAGTCGCTCAGTGTACGTGTAGGACGACTGGCGGCGCTTGCTCATCTTGTTGAGGGCGCAGCGGCAGCACAGCAGGTTGAGGGCTTGCACCTAAGGAACGAACGTATAATTCATGTCTGACATCGTGTAAACAGCGAGTATTGTTGAATAAAATAGATGAGGATGGATTTACACGTGTGAACACCTGTTACTTTGAAACAGATGAAATGTGCTGTCAGTTATTTTGGTGCGGCAGTGCACTGACCTTACCCACCTGGAACTTGTCGTTCATGAAGCAGTACACGACTGGGTTGATGCAGCAGTTGGCGTACGCGAGCAGTTGGAGCGCCGCCTGCGCCACGCGGAACTGCTGGCTGCGGGGCGCCGGTGCCGGAGACAGGACCAGGTACAGCTGGAGGCATGGAAGTACTCTTTATAGGTACTGAAGAATGAGTTAAAGTATTGACCTTATCGACACCATTTGTCATTCGTCTGGTGATATGTAACTAATGGAGACATTTTACTATCGGTGATACTTTTCTCTACGTACTGAAAATTGAGTGATGGTGAGATGAATCCAGAAGTTTGTACATATTAGATATTGTGCAGGGTATTTGAAATGTACAAACCAGCTATATATACTACGCCATTGATAACCAATCTCTTCCATTCATATTATGTCCATAGCCGCTTTACTACTAGTAATCTTTACATCCTTACACATTAGCGAATCCAGCCAACCTACTGTACACTGGCGAATTGGCAAATTCGTCAGGAAATTTAAAAATGGTGCTTCTAGAGATCGCAGAACGTTCGTACATATAAGTAGCACTGCGCTTGGCTCAGCAACACGTTCCAATGTGCGTGTTTGCTACGTCTATATAATGCCGCCCCAATACGCCTAAGTCGGGAACATGACATAATACGTGTGGATGTGTTAAAAGGATTCGCCCACAATCCCGTATGTGTAAAGCGGGTTTAACAGAACAGTGCACTGAATAAAGGTAGTAGACCTATAGCGATACATTACAAAACGAGGGTAACATTGGGGGAAATGATAAGCGTCTATGTTTAGACTAACCATGGTCTTGATTATTTGAGGTTCAACGCCGAAGCACATCAACTGTTTTTAGAGACGAGAGAACTGACCAAACGTGTTTTATGACTTCTCCTTACAACAGTATATTTAGATATGGGTATTCCAACATGTTCTTGGGGGGAAAAACTAGTTAGAAAGGTAGATAGCGGAGGCTCCTCTCGGTCTATCGCACAACCTTCACCAAAGAATTGTCTAAATATCAACTGTGAAGTGTACCTGTGCAGAGCGATCACAGTGCAATGAACAATCTCAACCCCTTGATATTCGTGGAAATTGGGAACAAAATCTAACCAATCAAAAGCCCCATTACTGAAATGGTCAGCGGTCTTAAACCCGCTTTACACTTGAGCGATCACGAGCGAACCCGTGCAACGCATTTGCACCTATTATGTCACGTCGTCGACTTGGGCGTATTGTGGCGGCATTGAACGTAGTAAAAATGCATGGAACGACAAGTTGCTGAGGCAAATGAAGTGTTACTTATATGTGCGAATGTTCTGCGATCCGTAGACGCAGCATAACTATTTGAAGCCAACTTTAACCAAAATGAATGTTCGTTCAAATTTTTGAACATGTTAAAAATTTCCTGACGAATTTGCCAGTTCGCCAGTGCACGTAGAGCTACGTATATGGAATTCGCTATAGTGTAAAGCGGGTTTAATAATAATAACGTGACAAAGATTTTTTTTTGAAACGTTGCAAAGGGTTGCTTTTACTTCCACAATAATCCATCCGTTTCTCCCACGGCTAGATACGATACGTGGACTGGTAACTGCTGTTTAAACTATAAAGCGACGATACTATTGTCTACGAGTCAACGTTATTCAAGTGATCTAATATAATCATTGTTCTAAAATTGATGGTTGGGTTTTAAACGGCATTAATACAATCAGGGGAGGAAATTATAATATTGACTTAAAATGTCTCTCTGATAGACAAACGTTTATTGGTAAAGTGGCAAAATCGAACACACATGATGTTCATTAGACATGCAAGCATTCTCTCAAGTTTGAACGTATTATTTCAAGTGCTAACAAAGTTTTTGCAGAGAATATTGAAAATGAACCGCAAATGACCCTGTGGAAAGCAGACTTTAATTGGCAAAGTACCAGAAATCGAATCACTTTGGTGCTGCGTGATACAACATGATTGCGTAAAGTTTGAATAAAATCAGTTCATTAGTAAATGCCCTAGCTTGTCCAGAAACATATATACATGTATATAGTCAGTTAGATACGAACGAAAAAACACAAGGCTTTGCTTCAGCACCTGAAGTGACGCAATTATACCCAGACCGTTATGGTGGTGCAGACTTCCACTATCACTTCGATTCCATGCTTATCAGTGAGTTACCCCCACAGAGTTACCCCTATACCTGAGCCCTGCACTGGTGATAAGTTTGCACACACACCAGCCCTGCACATTAAATGTGAAACCCGCACCCAAACCCGCACTCGCATATTAAAAAAACAAAAAAAAAAAAAAACAACAAAAAAACAACAACAACACACACACACACATTAATGGACAAAAAGCACAAAAACCGCAAAAGCCTGAACTAAAGCCCGCATAAATTTATAAATGTTTACAGTTATGTTTAAACATAATAAACATATAGCAAATGCGGTTATCACTCATTTTTAACAATAGTTAAATAGTTATTGGCATTAACATGATTAAACTCCATCCATAATCGATGTGAGTAACAAGGAATGCTTCTCATGGAGTTTCTGTAAAAAAGAAACACATGTGTCTATGATCTTGTTTGATTTGCAAAGTAATTCAGTTTGAAAACATAGATATGAATTATCACCAAAGACTATGAAACCAAACATGTCCCTGTTTGCAATACCAATGTGATAAAATACATGTACAGCCCATTTTAACAGAAGAGATACCATCTGCAATTATAATCTGCAAAGCTGGAAACGATGCTGAAAAAATTATAACAAATAGAGCATACAGGTTTCTTCTGGTTTCTTTGCGGGTTCCCTTCATGATTTTAAGCCTGCAAAAAGCCTGTCATGCAAAATATTTTGAGGATTAAAACACACACCCACACTCGCAGTGTAAGTAATAATTCACCCTGCAACCCGCACATTTGAGGGTGCAGATGCGGGGCCCTGGGCTGCTGGGCCTCATGCAGGGCCACCATTCAGGGCTCTGGTCCCTAATGAAGTGTGACAAGGTGAGAGGTTCTAATCCTAACTGGTGCAGTTATATAGGGAAACCTACTCTGGCAGTCCCTTAAAGAGGACTGCACGCCAGTGACCTATCACTAACAGGGATTTTTGTCACACTCTCCCCCAGTTTTCACTTTACAAGGTCGTCCGCTTGTACGGGACTAACTTGTGCAATGAAAACTCACCCCGCAAAATATCCATGTGTTATCCATGCGATGTTTTTGTGATGTCGATCATCTCCGTCGGTAGCGGCTCCTGTAAGTCACACCCGGCATAGTGGACATCTGGAATGGGCTTCAGCTAAAAAGAATAAGTAGTGATCTTTGGTCTAGGTCTGAAAGAAAGTACGATTAGAAAAACATCTCACACAAAACCATCACTAACATAGGGAAGTTTCATACTCGCCCACTTCACGCTCACAGTCCACTAATAAGTACGTCTCACAACCGTTGTTTGGAAGCCAGACCACGTGGGAGTTACCATTCAACCATGACCGGCCACAGACTGAAGTGATACCAACCAGTCTTCTCCGAGACGCTACCAAAGTGAGTTCCACTTGTACTGTTGCCTAGAAATGTATAGTTTTGTGAACCGAATTTGAGCTACGTTCACTAACACTTAGAATATTATCACTACATGAGAAATCCCGAAAAGCATTTAGTATCCTATCCGTATAGTATCTCACTTGAGACCTGAAACAAGCTGAAAAGTCTAAGCCTTTCACATCCAGACAACATGACGTTCAAGCTGGTTACTCAAGTGGTAGATGATAAGGTTACGGGATGCCAATCTCCCCACCCCAGTACTGGCTTGACTTGCTGAACATCCAGTGTTCCTGTGGCTGGCCAGAGAGTTACTCACTTTCATGGTGCCAAAGTCTCCACCCCAGTAATTGCTTGTTCCTCCAAGGTTTCCTGTGACTGGCCGATGAAAATGACTTGAGTGCTCAGTGCTCGGTCAATTAATTTCAGACTCACTTGGAGAACGGAGTGTCTTTTCTGTGTCATTTTTCAATTCCAGGTGGAAGTTCTTATACAATGTAGATGTGATCTCTTTGTAGAGGTGGTCTGGATTGAAAGTTCTACTGTATGTTGCCCCACATTAGCATGAAGTATGGGTTAGTGGTGATGAAATTCGCATTCCAGTGGTATAAACGTATAGTACATGTTCCATAGTATTTTAAACACGCTAACATCTCGGGCTTGTTCACACCAACAACACTCAGCCAGTGATTAAGTATATCTAACTGACTAGCAAACTTATGACTTCTAATAGATGTAGGTCTAATAGAGTACATAACATATTAAAATCAGAGCAGGTCCTGTCAATACTGCACAATGAGTGTATGGTCAATACACATTGAGGTCTATTGTAATGGGTACAGGCCATGATGGCCATATTCCTCGGCAGATGGTTACAACCACACACGCGTTTGACACACATGATCTAAGTGGAGATATCAAGTGTGCATTCTGCTTTACTAAGGGTACATTCACACCACACTAGATTCTGTTCATTTAAAAATGTGAACGGGCTCTTATAAGGATTAGAACGTCAAGTGTGCTGCATTGCTGCGGCAACCATCTTATTTCTATACTCTTGATTAAGACCTACTCCAACAATGAGTTTCGTGTACTATGGTCCGTATTTTTTAGAGAGTAAAACCTCGTTTCCATAGAATACTGTATGATGCATCGATGATGATGATGATGCATTTTCATTGCCTATAAGCCAAGACAGTGTTGCAATCCAACGACCACGCTTCAAACAAACAAAAGTGGCATGATCAGACGACAGATCAATTCAATCTGTGGCAAGTAGATTGTGATAACAGGCAGTGTGTTTTGCTAGTGCCTTTCTCATATAGGCAGAGGCTGAGAACATAAGATAAACTAAGATACATACCTATATATATAGATGCATATAAGCTTAACAAAGGCTTTGCCAGTAAGTTACTCCGCAGAGGTGTTTAACAAAAAACAAAAATGGGCAAGATTTTTTATTATAACTTCCTGTGATACGAGCATAAGCATTACCCACTCTAAAACTGCTGGCGTTTTAATGAGGACACAGCTATGTCGGACGGTTTGCTAAGTAAATCCCCTTACAGCGCGCTCCCAACAAGCATCGCCAACAAGCACCTGCCCATTGTAGGCCTCACACCAGTTGTGATTCTGTGGTGTTTGCCCAGCCAGCCCTCTCCTGTAACAAGCCCCGCTGCCAGTATGATTACGTCCGCGTAAAGGACACACTGGCCTCTGTGCCATAAACATGCACCGGTCTCCGCTTACAGCTGGGGGCAGTCTGCTTGTCAGTGGGAGAGACGTGGGGTCTGCATATTACATGGAGTTCACTCATTGTTCTGCTGTTGATGTTTTCCCTTCATGCTAGGAGCTATGGCAGGAATATGTAATTGGCGGTTGGGATGAATGCCTCAGCGGACTTTGGCATGGGATTGGGAAAAGAATATTGATGCAGAGAAAGTTTCCAACTCTAGATTTAACTTGCAGGATAACATGTTTGAATTTATGAAACTGTATGAGAAAGCATATGCTTGTGATTGTATTGAAACGTATGCCATTGTAGCAGGAAATCACTACATGTAATTGTAATTTGACATTAGAATACCTTAACTTATACTTCACTTACAATTTACTGACAGCCATAATATCATAACAAAAGGCATAAAACGCCACATTAACACTTACTTCCCACTTACCACTTCACAATACACTTAATCTAATGTTTAAAAAAGCAATTCAGTTTCAGTTTAGTTTAACCCATAGGCTGGAAACCACCCTTTGAGCACACACTGACCACGCACTGACCTGCATGGTGAAGAAGGGGAACCAGGAAATGGTGAAGAGCGCCACGATGACCAGCAGCATCCGCACGATCCGCTTCTTCTCCTTCAATACAAACGCACATCCATAATTATTCAATAACGCTCTTCATTGCTTGACATTGCAATTCAACCTGGCTTCTTACAGCTGCTGCTTTTGATTAAAATGCCATTTTCCACCCCAGTCAACCGAGCCATTAATCAATGCTACAAGTACAGTCAAAGCGCATGTACGCTGTTCATTATAACGTTACTCCCGCTTACATTCAACGAAGAGCAGCTCATTTGCATTTTCCTGTCAAATAACCTATCACCTGCATTCCTCATTTTTAATACATCATCCATTTAATACATCATTCCACCAGTGGGCTTCAACTCTTTGCTAACAATTTATTATTATCTAATCAAATGGTAATGAAGTAGACAGCCTCACCATCCATCCCTTACTCACACCGAAATACACCCACCCACCCACACCAACATAAAAAAACCCACACATATACACACACAAACGCACGCACACACACGCCCCACCCCACCCCTCACCCTCCCTCAACCGCGCCGACCTCACCTTGAGCCTGCGGTCATCGTCTGGCGTCTCTCCGATGCGGCGCCGCATCCACAGTTTCTTGGCGATGATGCCGTAGGTGACGGACATGACGAGCACGGGCCCCAGGTACAGCGCGAAGTAGAAGACGCCGGTGTAGGCGACGTTGTAGGCGTGCAGCGCCATGTACTCGACGCACACGAGCGCCAGCCGCACCACGCGCCCATCTTCGTCAGCCACCAGCAGGGGCTCCAGACGCTGGATGAAGAGCTGCAACGAGGCACGCCACGGGGTTCCTTGAAGGCGTTCATTGTGTGATTCCGTGGGAATTTTGGTATGAAATTGTAGTTTGTGGATTATTATACTCGCGTTCGTCCAAAAGAGAGAGAGAGAGGGGGGGGGGGGGATTTTTCGCCATTTTTTTTAGCATTTTCTCAAATTTTATGGTCGCCATTACGCAAAAATACATTATCGCTTATAGCATTTTTATTTTTCATGATACATCCATGATTTTGGTGCCTAGTCATACGTTTTTGGAGTCATAGAATCTAAATTCAGCGCTAAAAGTTACATTGATCCTAAAGATATAGACAAATCCAAGATGACCGTCACCAAGATATGGGAATTCGGTGATTGCCTTTAACTGTTTAATCGTTGGTGAGACAAGTATGATTTTGTTGTCAAATGACTTGTTTTGGGTTGATAGAATCTGAACCAACAAATATGTGGCCAATCTCCGCCAATATTTACAGGTGTATGTTTCAATGGGTTTGTCCCCCTGCAGAATTAGTGATCGGATTTATAGCTGCAAGGTGGGCGTTTGTGGCTTTACCTTTTTAGTGAATAAGGTACAGTATAAAATCTAACAATTACCTCAAATAATATTGTCTCTATTTGGATATGACCCTCTCAGTGAAACATATCTACAACGCAGTCGACATCGTGGGTCTACGGGAATCGTCTATATACGCGTCTCATATTATCCAAGTTTGTATGGTTGTTAACAACAGAGGATTTAGATATAATAGAAAAATTGGGTAATCTTCTGATACATTGTTTTAATTTAAGAACTGAAAATATGGGAACCTAAGATGAATCTGTTCAATTTATTACTGTTATATTACTGTAATCACTAAAGAAAAACTGTAATAATTTTGCTACCCGCAAGAGTCCATGTTTGGTTCAATAAACTTATTCTATTCTATTCTCAGTGTTACAATATATCCACGTGGGTAAAACCCGCTTTACACATAGGCGATCACATGCGAATTTGCGTAACGCATGAATACAATTTTGTCTATGTTGTCTATATGGGTGTATTGAGGCGACATTGAACATAGTAAAAATGCTTGTTACACTGAGTTGTTCAGCCAAACGAAGTGTTACCAAGATCATCTTTCTAAACTAAATCCGTGTGTTGACAATTGTTTCTGTAAGAACCGTTATAAATTATTCCTAGGTACAAGCTGTAGTAATATGGTCACATTTCACAAATCTTTCAAATGAAAGTTATTTTGGAAAATAAAATATAGATACCAGGTCGTAGGGGTCCACCTGATATGTAGTATCACTTTATTTTGACATGACCGAGAACGTTTTAGGGGCAAAACCCACAGCAACGGATGGCCTCCGTACGGCATTTTTAAAGCGAAGTCATTAATATGGATGACCCCTTTACATTGGGAGAAAGTATGTAATACCTGGAAATGCTATATTAATGAGAAATGTTGTTGTTATTGTTTTTTTTTGTTCTTGTTGTTTTTCTAATTCACTGCAATTGTTTTTTTTTATTATTGCACTTGTTTATTATTAATTCATGTACATGGTATGTCACAAATGCATAAATTTTCCTGTACGTCCATCGGCCCTGTCGGAAATAAAGATTGAAGATTGAAGCCGTACGGAAAATCTGAAGTACGACGATTATAAACCCACAGTGACGGCTCATATTAGATGACGGACGGCTGCCGTACGGCAGCTTGAATTGGCACACCTGATTATTATGAAGTATTATTATCATATTAGTTCATCTTTCTTTGCTCACAACACTAGATTTTTTAAATTACATTTACAGTTTCGCCAAACAACTGTTGGCATCCTCAGAATGTTCTTCCCGCGCAATGTCACAAGTCAAATATTCTGATCCTGAACGAGGATGGAATCGTAAACTCGCGAGAGTTGGTGCCCCCCCTCGTCCCTGTTCACACACTGACCAGTACCTACACTTCTCCTCCCACCACCCTTTGCAACACAAGCTAGGTGTTATACGCACCTTTTTAGATAGAGGGAATGACATAGTGACAGAAGAAGTTGACAGGCAGAAAGAGGAACAACACATAGTTGAAGCTTTGACAAGATGTGGCTATCCTGAATGGTCGTTCCGACGAGTGAAACACCAGATAGAAACCAAACTTGAAAGGAAGAGTGAAAAGAACAAAAAAAGAAAAGAAGCTGAAAGATCAAAAGGCCAGGTTATCCTACCATATGTAAAAGGTGTTACAGAAGGGATCTCCAGAATTCTGAACAAACACTTAGTAGCTACGGCGGTGAAGCCAATGCAGACTATCAGGATCATCCTAGTACACCCGAAAGACAAAGTAGATAAGATGGACAAATGTGAAATTGTGTACAAGATTCCATGCAAGTCATGTGATAAAGTGTACGTCGGGGAAACGGGCAGAAAGTTTGGTACCAGACTGAAGGAACATCAGAAGGATGTGGAAGCAAACCAGAAGGGAGCATACACCAGATCCACAAAGAAAGAGTCAAAAATGGAAATAAACAAGAGTGCCATCACGGACCATGCAAACCAGCACAACCATCAGATAGACTGGGAGGGAGCCAGAATAATAGACAGAGAAAGTGAATGGAAAACCAGGACCATCAAAGAGTCTGTACACATCCGAACCTGCAAGCAGGTTATGAACAGGGACGAGGGGGGGCACCAACTCTCGCGAGTTTACGATTCCATCCTCGTTCAGGATCAGAATATTTGACTTGTGACATTGCGCGGGAAGAACATTCTGAGGATGCCAACAGTTGTTTGGCGAAACTGTAAATGTAATTTAAAAAATCTAGTGTTGTGAGCAAAGAAAGATGAACTAATATATTTCATACCAACACAATGAACACATTCAAGAATATTATTATCATCTTTATTAACGACAAGATGACGTAGTATCTGAAAATAGAAAACACCGTCTCTGCAAACGTCTGCCTATGTCACTATACAAAGAAGTAGATCTACGTGAACGCTGCCAAAATTAAACGTAACTATAACGTGATGGTTATCTGAGTTTAAATCCAAACACACAATATCATTGTAAGATGTCTAGAGTTTGAAACATGCATTCATTTAACTTAATAATCACATTACTAGTAAAGGATTAATTACTGGTGCGCTAAGGCTCTATTTGATACCAATCCGTCAGTATGGGTTTTGCCCAATAGAAAAGTCACTAAAGCAATCCATACGACGCCGTACGGCTCGTTCGTGTCGATTACCCCACATGGCGATCGAGAAAGCTGCCGTACGGCAGCGGTCAGCGGGTTTCCCATGTAAAATGCAATGGAGCAATCAGCACGAAGTTGCTGTACGGCTGGCGTACGGCTGACGCACGGTTGACGTACGGTTGAGGTACGGCTGATGTACGTTGTGTGGGTTTTGCCACCTACGTTGCACGTAAACGTTGAATTAACAACAAATATACCCAACATCGATAGCAAATATTATTTTCGGTGATTTTAAGTTTTTTCCACTTCAAACGTGCTTGATTTTGGTGGTTTTGGAATACTTCCATCATCATACTTCGAGGATTCAGAATCATGTGATCCAGCAGCGTTTAGCAATTATATATTTAATAATTTTCTCGTGAACTCATGCTAAATCAAGTGCCATATTCAAATGGCGACAGCAGCTGACCGAAGTAGTACTGCAACTACTACTAGAGACCCTACAGTGAGAATAATTGAACCGGATAGTCCAAAGCCACCTCCTCTTGAATCTCAAATGAGTCCTGCCGGCACAAGTATGGACTTGCCAAGGACACCAACACCAACGAGGTTGAAGGAGAAGGAGAAGAAGTTGGGGCATCGTCGGGTCGATGAGGCTGGTCAGGTCACCTATAAAAAGAAACCAACGTCAGAGCTGATGGCGGCCATGCAGCTGGGGATTGGTCAGTCCATCACGGTCCTCTCAACCAAGCCCAAGCGCGACTTACTCATGCAGGACTTCACTATCACAGAGACAGTGTTCTTTCCCAGAGAAGGTAGCAACCTAACACCGGCTCACTCGTACTCAGACTTCCGCTTCAAGACGTTTGCACCCGTCGCCTTTCGCTACTTTCGGGAGCTCTTTTCCATCCAACCCGAGGATTTCCTGCTGAGCCTGTGTAATGAGGCCCTGAACGAACTGTCCAACCCGGGTGCAAGCGGCTCCATCTTCTACATCACAACTGATGATGAGTTCATCATCAAAACGGTTCAGCACAAAGAGGCGGAGTTCTTACAGAAACTTTTACCCGGTTATTATATGAATCTGAATCAAAATCCCCGCACGCTCTTGCCAAAGTTTTATGGTCTATATTGTTACCAGTGCGGTGGGAAGAATATTCGGTTTGTTGTAATGAACAATGTTCTCCCATCATCAATGAAGATGCACGAAAAATATGATCTCAAAGGCTCAACATATAAACGAAAGGCTTCTAAAAACGAGCGTTCTAAGCGCAGCCCTACACTGAAGGACCTCGACTTCATGGAGCTTCACCCGGACGGCATCATGTTGGAGGCCGACCATCACAGCGCCCTCATCAACACCATCACCCGCGACTGCAGGGTTTTACAGAGTTTCAAAATCATGGACTACAGTTTGCTGGTAGGAATTCACAATTTAGACCAAGCTGCAAAGGAGACAAATGGGGAGTTGGAGAGTGTTGTCACCTTGGACTCCACACTGGATGCGGTGTCTGATGCAGGAGTGAATAAATCAGCTGACACAACCATCAATTGTGTGTCTCCCCGTGGGAAATCTACGAGACAAAGAGTGGCACAATACTCAACTGCAATGGAGTCTATCTCAGCCCGATCAGAGCCTGAAGAACTAGACGACGAGGTCATTGGAACTGGGGCTATTCCGGCCAGAAACTCTAAAGGGGAACGTTTATTGCTCTCCATTGGTATTATTGATATCCTGCAAAGCTACAGATTCAAGAAGAAAGTGGAACATGCTTTGAAAGCTATGGTTCACGACGGGGAAACAATTTCGGTTGTTCGACCAGGGTTCTACGCAGATCGGTTTCAGAATTTCTTCGCTGAGAAAATCTGTAGAAAGATACCATCATCTAAACCTGAACTACTAGGAAGACGCAAAAAACCGCTCCAGCAGTCACCGTCCAAGCGGCGCACTCCTGTGGGTGGGATCACGCCTCAGCAGCGCAGTGTCACCACGTCAGAGGTGGAAAGCCACACCACTGTCATAGAAAAACTCCGCTCAAGCAGTGACGCTACAGAGCCAGCTGGTGCAGTTGGCGGGCAGCCGGACTTGTTGCCAGAAAACTCAATGCCCCCACCTACTTTTGCCGAAGCTACAGCAGAAAGAAGAATTCTCTTTGCGCAGCAAGATAACGCAAACTTCAGGAAGCCTGAGGTGATGATGACCTCACCCACATTTCCCCCTCCCGAAAAACCTGCTCCCGCTAGTGCTGGCGCTGGAATCGCCGAATTCCCGCCACACTCCGCGGCGCACTCGGTGTCAAAGTCGACACCGACACACACTGAGTACACCGAGGATGCACCCAGTTTTACCACGTCTATTCCCAGTTGTTCTAGTGAATTCCTAGCAATATCATTTCACATGATGTCTGACATCACTAGATGTGTACTTACTGAAGTTGACAGCGAAAAATCATTTCAAGGGATGTCTGACATAAAAGAAGTAGCCAATGAAATATTGATAGGTTCCCGTGACTCGCTTTCTTCCACAACCAAGTCTCAGAGGCGAGAATTTAATGGTAACGTCTCGCCGTCTCCAGCATCTCCGCTAGCAAGTGGTGAACAAACATCCAACACATCAAAGGTGGAATTGGAGATGTCAGAAGACAAAAGGGACACAGCACAAGGAGATGATGTAAAGGTGGAAGACGTGAAAGTCGATGTTGCAGCAGACAATCAACCCGATGAAGAAAATACCTATTTATGAAGAAACATTTGAGATCTTTAGACAATCTGGACACGAGAACTTCTTGACATCACACCAATGTTTGCATCTCGAGTAACAAAGCATTTAAGTACAACATTTTTTTAAAAAAACATGAAAACTCAACTTAATATTGTTATTCACACAGGTATGCATCGTATAAGCTAATATACCATAAGCTTTTTCGACTGGTTTAATGCTGTTAGCAAAAAAAAGTAGATGTATTTGTATCATGATTTTATTATTTTTTTTCATTTATGTTTCTGACTGCGGCAAGTGAGTCCGAGTGTTACGTGACTCTTCACCTTGGAGGAGCAGACGACATGTGCAATGCTATTTTTATGTTCTACAGTTAGCTGTTCTGTAGTTAGCTGTCATAAGTAAGGACTTTTTAAGGCAGTATTCAATTGTGACATATTTATTGTCTTTAAGTCCGGATGTGCAGATCTTCGATGTTCACTATTGACGACACAAAGTAAACATTGTTTTCCTCATGATTAAGCATCATATAGTGATACTACAAGAATATTTTGTCTATATACGTAGCCTTGCAGACAAAGATGAATTAAGTTATCCAAATAATGTTGGACAATCGTGAGATTTCCAACTCCCCTGTACTCCGCTCTGTATCTACCAGATTTTGTTCAAAGAAAGAAGCTCCGTAGTAAGTCAACAATACCCTAGGTCGTCTTGTAAATAGTTTAACATGTATTATTTATTTGATATACACGTTTGCTGGTCATGATGTGAACAGTTTGTGTAATTGCGCTTTGACAGGATGTGATGATACGCGTGGAATGGTATGCTATTAAACCTGAACGGTTATTGACTTGGGTGTGTATATAGCTGTTGTATGCTCATTGCGTTTCTATCATCGCTTGTTGTATTTTTATTGCAACCACAGCAACCGCAGTCGCAAATGTAATGGTGCGATACTGCGGTAGTTTTTAGGCGTAAGGGAACGATCATAAATAATGATACGGGGGGAGAGGGGTCGTCCAAAAGTTGGGGGAGGGTCGTCCAACCTTTCTGATTCCCTTTTTTTTTGGGGGGTCGCTGAACTTTTTTTTGTCACGC
This sequence comes from Streblospio benedicti, assembly GCA_019095985.1. NCBI lineage: Eukaryota > Metazoa > Annelida > Polychaeta > Spionida > Spionidae > Streblospio > Streblospio benedicti. The sequence goes on from CM032669.1 coordinate 45,307,753, forward strand.
TACGGTATATTTTTATCAAATATTTTCTTTTAGCAATGCAATGACTATATAGAGGACTTTTTCTTTTTGCGGAGGGTGGGGGTCACTCAACTTTTTAAAATGTTGATGGGGGGTCGTTTACTTTTTCTTCGCGCCCCCCAAAATGGACGCCCCCCCCACCCCCCCGGTATCGTTATTTATGATCGTTCCCTAATGCATACATTTGATTTTGAGACTTTTTGTGTGATTTCTTATGGAAGGTAGAGTATATGTGATCCAAATAGAAAAGGTGTACATGTAGCATGGTAATCATTAGAACACTGCTTCAGCGGGATGGACAATGTATATATTATTAGGGGCCATGTGTATAATGTGCACCGCCCTAACTATGCACACTGATATGTGACGGTGACTTTCATTTTTAAAAGCCATTCCATGTGAACGGGTTCTATATAAAATGGTAACGGCAAATGTACTCTGTTTAATTAATGTTACACGTAGTTGTATGTAACTAACATAAAAGTGTATATCAGTTACTTAACACACATAAAATATAAATAGTCATGTACATAAAAAAATGTTCAAGAAGTAAATAGATAGACATATTTTTAGCAATCATGCTCCAGTGCAGAGATTTAGGTAGAAACAACCAGATTAACATGAATATTAGATTAGTGACTGATTAGTTTGACACTTGTTTTGCACTCAAACAAAGCAATTTGGATACTAATAGTATTGTTTTGACTTGAAATAATAAATAAATCATAGTATAGATATATTGTAGTATTGAAAGATACTCTTGCGTATTGTGACAAGTTCCAAGGAAATACATTCGTGCTTGTACAAAAATGCTCATAAATGTAATCATGAATGCTGCGGTGTCCGCTTGTTCAGTGAAAGTTGGTCTTCATATAAAAAACAACAATAATTATTGCATTTTGACAGACCTCGCGGGGTTTGCTGTTTTCTTTCTTTCATGTAATCACTAGTCATTTGTGTGTTAAACTAAATTTTGATAAAGCAATGTGCAACATTGTATTTGGCTTAACATTTGACATTGCAGAAAATGATATGTGTCAATAGAAGACTCTACTAGCACTTATTGCAGATATGAATGATCCATTGCATTCCAACTGCATTTGTACTACTACTAATGCATGAGACGGCGTTGTTCATAATTATGTGATTTTGTTTTTTACTGTCAATGTAAGTTATTTCATATTTCATTTTGTGAGTATATTTTCACGCCTTTGGTCTACTTTATATGCCAGTACGAAGTATTTCTTTATTCTTGCGATATGTAATTTGCATATATTGTGACGGAGTTTTATCACTAGGGCACAAAGCTTACTATATTATTTAAATGTATTGGAATTCTTGAACAAAATTTTGTAATTATCTGTAGTTTCAAAGCTATGCTAAAAGGATTGTCATGAAAACAGGTTAAATGCATTTTTAATGCTTTATATGTCATATAAAAGTAGCTTTTTGCATGAAATTGAAAGTATTAATTTACACAAGCACGTCTGTAATCTTGTTACAATTCTGTATTTACTGGTGTATGAACATTACATTTTTGTATTTTGTACAAAACATACTTCCGCAAGGAATAGCTAGAATATTCAAATAAAAGGTTGTCCCATTTTTTGGACTTTTTTCTGATCACAGTGCTAATTAAACCAAATTTCCCCTCAGGAGCCCACATCAACCCAAAAATAATTCAGTCCGATCCGTTGACGTTGTGACCCCCCACCCCCACCAACACCACCACCACCACCTTGAAGATCCACCCTGTGGGACCCTACGAGAGTCCTGTATGTAAAACATCAAATTCTGCATACTGTGTTCATTTAGATTTTAAATGATAGATCTTGGACAGTTTTTAAGTATCAATTTAAACTGTCTATAAAAAATTAACGTTAGCTGGATTGATGGGGATTTTTTTTTTCTGAAGTACTACAGAGTCTATAGATATGAAAAAACAAGAAACGGAATACCCTTGACTTTTATCTCACAAATTATCAAAGTTGATGTACCACGACTGGACTATATGTCGAAGTGTGAGGTGTCTTTATTATTGAGGTGTCATCGTGGTGAGGTTTTACCCAAGGTACATTTTGTTATCAGGGACTACATCCTCAGTGTGAAAAACCTTACATACTTCACAATTGAAAGCATTCCACTCTAAATGCCCTTCCGGTCCCTTCAAGTTAGTGTTAAAAGGATCCCATTGGTAAGAACATTGTCCCTGACCTGCGGCAGCACGAGTAGGAAGCTTGCGAACCAGAAGACGGTGATGATGATGACGGCGCGCCGACTCGTGTACACGTTGCGGGCTCGCAGAGGGTGCATGATGGCGTAGTACCTAAAGGGGAAGAACATCATCAATGGGTGTGCAGTAGAACCTTTGGTGACACCGGTGTGGGTTGGGAAAAGCAATGCCTTCCAGAGGTGACAATTGTTTTGGGAGAGTGTTTAGTGATGTCATAACCACAAAAAAAATCAGGAGAATAAAAATCTTTTGCTAAATGGAGGTGTCCCTATTAGCCAGGTGGCCACGTGACGAGGTTTTACTGGAACTCGCTAATAAGTGAGAATCCATTAATGGGCTTAATTGTTGCATGTACATTTTGATCGCGAATCTTTACACTTCTTCGGGTAATACAATAGGCCGCCAATAGGTGGCAGCAGGTACAACAGACGGCTTATTATATTCTGCATTCAATCAAGGCCCCAAGATCGGGAAAAGGGAAGGGGGTGGGGGGTGGGGGGCAACCATTGGACTTCATGGTGTTTGTACGCACTCGGAGCTAACGTTTTGTGTTAGTATTAGTGGTCGGCGATAGAGTTGTATGTCCCCTGTCCCTCCTGGACCAGACCGTGAGATACCCTCAAGAGGAGATACCTGTTAATTATTAACAAGCGACAAAAGTGCAACTTTTCAAGCCTGACTTGTGTTTGGGATCTCGTCTGTCCCACTCTACATATTGGCCCGGCAAAAGATCAGACGAGATTAGCGCTCGGCAGAGACAAACTGTGGGGATTAGGCGGGATCAGGGGGAATCCTGGCCGGGAGGCAGGCAATGACGTGCACTAGGATATGGTGGTGATCATATAAATGTATTGAGCTTATTTTCATTGTAATTTAAGTGTGTCGTCTGTTTTATCAACTTTGGTTTGCTCTGACCGCGTGACTTTGGTCGCATGTGATAGTAGCCATAGTGATACTTGAGGCGTAGACACTTATGATTGATATTTATGTATAAAAGTATTGTTTCACTGACAGATCCAAGGAAGAAATACACGCGCACGCGCACGCACGCACGCACGCACGCACGCACGCACACACACACACACACACACACACACACACTTCTGGGGTACATAATCGCGGATCTGATAGCGTAAAGCGTGTGTCTGTATTGGACATCGGGAAGGAGGTGGGGAATTTAGATAAGAGAGCATTTTTACTGAGAGATCAACAACAACAAAACAATCACCCAAGAGATATCTTTTTAAAATCAGGCCATTTCTCATTTCTGACCCTTCACGAAATATGAGCAATGATGATAACGACTATAATCGATGTGTACAGACGTCAGTGTGGTGTTTGCTGTGTACCCAGCCTCTTAAACCCCCATTATGTGAGAGGTTCCCCGGGTAACCATGCGCACCAGTAAGTGCTAATCCGCGTTAATAGTCTCACTTTCTTATGTCTTTACGCACGCGTGTGTGCCAATGGATTAGTGTGAGTGAGCATCGAATGCGTCTCACTTTTTTTCACACAAAATAAAAGAGTTATGGGAGTGGGTTACGCCAAATCCATATTTGTCATTACTGCGTGTAATGCAATACCTCTGTCGCAGCAAGGTCACGTCATAGAAATGCGTGTCTGGGAGGTGTTAATTGCCAGCTTTTTCTGCAGATGTTGACTGGGTAACTTACGTTAAATCCATCTTTTTATTGTCGACACTTCACGCAATGATGAGTGAACGGGCACGGTTCACGCTGATTTCGAATCCATTTCGAACAAGGGCAACTGCATAGGTTATTGTTCTTTAATTGGGACTTTGAAAAGATGTTTAAAATATTTGGAATGGCATATAGCTGATACTAAATAAAGGTATTAAAAGTATTGCTTCCATGAAACCTCCCATTACGTATCGTTCTCTAAACTAAACTCCTTCAAAATGCATCAGCAAAAAAACAACAACCCCGACACTGACTGCATACTTTGTAATTCCTTATTTTGATTGGAAAATACAGCAATGTTAACCTGGTGATGAAAGATAAAGTAATAATCTGTGTCTCATTAGAAGTGTGCTAGAATTTGTATTGAAATCCGCACAGCTGTTTTTTACAACATTTAAACCCAGATTAACAGTCAAATATCACACTTTGCTCAACAGAACAAATGAGCATTATAAACATAAATAAATGATGATTGTTACATTTTGAGGGGTTAATATTAACTACTATCTAAGCAGCAAAACCCCATTTTGTTTTCACATCACTTCCCATAAAACAAAACTGGCTTTAAAACAAATACAGTGGACTGGTAATTAGCATGTCACATGAAGGCTAAAAACCCTGACCATGTGACTTCTGCTGACTGCTAATGGCCATACAAACATAAACGTCGTACTTGGCTTCTAAGGGATCTTGATTTGCAAATACACTAAAGAAAACATAAGTGTATGAATATTGCTTCGGCAATTTGATGCTCTTTTTATGAAAAGCCAAAAATGTAGATTGAGATGACAGCAAATTTGTTTGAGTGGGAAAAAAGGTTGTCATTTGGGTTGTTTTTACCTTGTCATTCTTTCTCCTTTAAATTTTTTCAAATCTATACATAATACATGAGAGTTAGATTAACTGATGATGTTGCCTTTGTTGAGGCAATGATGTGTGTTGTCAGGATGGGGTGGTAGTGCCTCAGGGTAAGGTAATCTAGGGTGGTAAGGTAGAAAAATGTCGGGTGCAGTCAGGACAAGGGGTTGAGTATCACAACATTATGGATGGAACCTGTAGACGCGTGCAAAGCAACATTTGTTGTTGATTAGTGACGGGGGATCTGAGGGTGTTTACTTCAGAAATGGGACACGTAACTGGATTGTCGGTTATTGATATTTCGGCCCCATGGGATACGGTGTGGTTTGTAACCATACATGGGGAGAATAGTGCAATACATTGAGTCAATATTATTTATTTGTTAGTACATGTACTAGCTACAGAACAGTAGATATAGCCAATTTTGCGAGGCATCATCCATGCCCTTTCTTTCCCAACAGGCTATTGCTAGTTCACAATTAAATTGAATGTGTATGTGTATGTAATTGTTCGGAGAATATGGATTGGTTCGCCGGCTCTCGTCTAGAACACACATACACACGATTTTAATTTGTCAGCCATTTTAGAGCAGTGAACCAGTGGTGCACGATTTAGTGAGTGGCGCCGTCTACAGTACAGTGCTGAACTTGTGGGTGATTACAAAAAGAGCTAGCACCCAGTAATGCCCCCTTGAAAAACATCCTGAGTTGTCTGAAGATTGTAGTGGTTACAAAGCCTGTTTGAGCCTAGTCACCCTGGTGGCCATTGCTGCACTAAGCATGAGTATGGGATACGACTTTGGTCCGAATGGTTAGGGAGCTGGACTCGTGACCAGAAGGTCGTGGGTTCGATTCCCGGTCGGGTCAGGTGGTAGGTGTTGAGCAAACCTACCCCTGACAGGTTGCACACTATTCCGTCAGTGGTACCTACACGTTAAATAGGCATGGGTCATTTGGTTGAAAGAGTGAGTGAGTGATTGTGTGAGTGATTAGCTTTGTGCGCTGAATGTACTGCCAATACAAGTATGCGAGAAGAGATCAAATGATGATCAATAAGTGTGCCAATGACCTGGTGTAAATTGTAAAGTCATTAGAGCCAGACTGGGATCAGGACTTTAAACCACTGCATTTACATTTACATTTACAATTCCTTTGTAAATACAAACAAGTTGACATTACGTAATAGCAATAAGACTGAAGATTAAAAAGAACAAAAGGCCATGAAAGTCCGTATATTACAGCCACAACTCATTTTTGCACCAAAAAGTAAATTACTTTATTCTTACATAAATTACCTCTCCAATGCGGGAAGAAGACTCGTTCTTCTATCTTCCGTCACGTTTTTTCCGGCGCAGTAACCGGAAATAGCCGTAGATATTACAGTGTAGCAGGATGATAGCGTGTAATTACAGAATATTACTATTCAGACACAATAGCGACCATACGATGGTCATTTGTAACGGATAGAAGGCTATCACCGCGCTTGAAAACCGAGGCCCCATCAAATCCTTGCCGGTAATTGAACGTATTTACACCAAGTATGTAAGTGGACAACTGACAAGTTGCTAGGAAATAACAGAGCAATTCCTTCTGTGAAATCCAGAGCAGTTTAATATAAGATTTCCTTCACATTAGCACATGTATAATAGACCGGAAACGGAAAATAAGCGGCATCAGTTTCACTGTGCTGAAAGGGGTAGTACAATTTACAATCCTCCTTCAAAAAGCAGGATGGACGCAGATGTTTATTTGGAATTGTAGCCGATTATACGTGAATGGCAGCACTACATTTTGTGTAAGTTATTGAATACTTAGTGCTTCCGAATTGGTAAATGGAAACTATTTTTCAATCATCAGCGAATGTCTTAAATAAGGACGATTTTTGCTGTATTTGTAACGGAAGGTAGTATCTAACGTTATGGGGGAAGTTAGTATATGTCTATCTTTAAATTGCATACAGTATAATCTCCAATTGATGCCACCTCTGTAAAGACACCACCACACCAATGAGACCATTTTTCCAGTCCAAAATCATCATAAAAATACCACTTTAAACCTCCTAAAATCACTTAAACATCTCTGTCGACACCGCTTGGTGCTATATTCAGAGTTGTCTTATTTAGAGGGGTATACTCTTAATTTACTACCCTCCTTTGCTTTATCGCGATCCATTTAATCTTTCAAAATATAATTACCTACATGGATTGTCGTTTTTTCAGTGACATATTTAATTACAAAATAGTTTAAGGTCAAATGACCAGTGTTTAAAGAGACATCATGTGGAACTGATTGATTAATCAAGTCAATTTGTTTGGTTTTACGATTGGTGAACAAAAATGGCAACGTGTCCTTGCCGCAATTGATACAGAAAAAGAGTAATATGTAGTGTACTAAATAAAGCTATCACTTGCAATTTCCAGATCAAATGATATTTCTAGTCAAACACTTGCATATTATAGATAAGATTCAGGAATGAAGAATCCAAAAATCTATTGAAAATAGATTATTGCGAATGTTGTAGCCAACACAATACGATGTAGCCTATGTATTGTATCTAGGCGGGCGACTCGCATTGGTAATACCCCAGATGAAACAAATGAAATGAACCCACGGTGCATGTGTTTTTTTGTGTTTTTTTTTGCACTCATCGGTTGTTTTGCAGACAATGAACCCTGTAAATGCTACAGAGATTGGCTGGTTTGGCAACTCGCAATTTATCTTCGTTCATTACGACTGTCCACCCTTTCAGTTTGAGAGTATTCCTATCCCAAGACAATTACATGAATGGTCCGTACAAAGGCAACGACAAAATTTAAAGCAGTTGCCATGGATGGAGAAGCGACGTCATTATAAAACTAAACACGTGAGGATTTCCTCCTTCCAAGGACTTCTTCCGTTGCGATGTTTATGTCACTTTAATAGGGACACAATAGGGCTGAAACCGAGCCTTTGTGACATTTTTTAAAATTGGATTTATTAACTTGGAAACATGTTGTTGTATTTGTGTCTTTTACGTGTATGTTTTCACAATAGAAACAGAAAAGAAATATAATGAGTTTCACGTAAACTATAGAATAACACCCCGGGTGAGCACCATGATAAAACACTTGATTGGTTTCCGTATACCATTGTTAGAATGGCGGATATAATAGAATTTATGAACTAGAAACTGCTCGAGAGCAGACCTCCCTGTGGTTTTATTAGAGAGGTTCTACAGTAGTTTACAACTGCAAGTCTGCATTTTTATCAGAACTACCAACGTATCACAGATGTGCATATTGAGATAAATCCCCGAGCAGTCCCATTACAATGATCACGGAATACACAGTGTGTCTAGTCACCCAATATAGAGCCATGGGTATCTATAAATGGCTCCATCGCTGCTGTAATAGCATTGCTTACTCCCATCTGGCCACTTAATGGTCCAAATAACAATGTTTGTGCATTAGTGGTGTAATTAATTCAACTCTTTACAAGCTGGTTTCATTGCTTTTGCCCTTTTATTGTGAACAGTGTTGGCTATATATAGGCTATAGTGTGGTTATCACAGGACGCAAATACTCGCAGTGAGTTCATTTTAGCAAAACCCCATCACAGTGCAAAAACACGTGTTTGTAGCAGATCAACTTCTATGGAAAAAAGAAGAGCGCATGCCAAACTCACAACTCACATAAAGCTAGCATCATTGTCGTCTGACGAGCGAGCAGAAAAAGTCTACTATAGATGTATAGGCATGTACATCCTTAATATCGACAACGCCACACAATAAAATACCAATAAAATCTATCTTAACCCCGAAAACTGCCATTATAGCCAATAGCCACGTCCTATGACCGTAAACTCCCTCGGCAGCGCTGGTGTCTCGCCATCGACCATGCCATAAAGTTCCACTTTTGGCTGTCAGGTGGCAGATCTAGCGCACTTTTATTGTGGACACTTCTTATTGGTTCGAGAGGCCGTCTGCTTGTAAATATGTCCATTGGCGCCCGCAGCAAAATGAGAGGGGGTAACGTCTATAGTTTGCATCAAATACAGTGAAACCTGTCAATGTGGACACCAAACTTTTAATGACACGTGTCCAGCTTGTGTGGACACTTTTTGCTTCTCGCAGTTTCATATATAGAATTAGTCTCGCATTAAAGGATACCTGTTTTACGTGGACATTTTCAGTTCTTCCAAAGGTGTCTACAAAAGGCAGGTTCAATTGTTAAAGAGGAATCATTGTTTGCAGGTCTAGTTAAAATTTTAAATATCGTAATTTGTGGTGAATTACGTGATTGAAGAGCAGTGGTATTTGGAATTAGTGTCATTCGGTATTCTGCAACAAGCATTTCCGTTCTGTTGACTACAACGTCCATGCATCAACTTTTCAGAGCACCAATTTGTAAATGGGTTTTCTCAACATCCCCACGCCACATGGTTCCAAACGACGACCACAGTAGATCTAATTACTACAATGTATTGTGGGAAAATGTCAAGTATTAGGGTCAAGAAATCCCACATCCCTTTCGTGCGTCTCATTTCCCACATCCCTCTTTTTGGCCGTTATTCTCACAACCCTTTTGTTGACATTTTCCACATATTCCACTTCCTCATCTCCCCACTTATCACGTGACCATCAGATCCAAGTGCCATGCACGTGGTTCTCATACAGGGGACAATCTGACACACAGTAATCACTATAATCCTCAACTTCACGAGAGCATAATTGCTCGGAAGCCGTGTGAACGAACCATCCAGAGTACAAATTGTTCTAGTTACTTGGTATACAGCATATGGATTCATGTTACCTTGTCTTTTCTTTCTTTTTGCTGTTCACTTATTCAAAAAAACAAACTTTTCATTTACATATCTTTATTAACATGTTTTCAAGTCAACAGACTCCTTTTCAAATTTGTTAATGCTTACATTACCATGATAGTACTAAATAGACCACCATATACAAAATATTAAGAGCTATTCAGATCCACTTGGTTTGTTGTTATTCTAATTTTTCTGAGACGCTCTAATAGATTCACAGTGAGTCTTCGTTTAGTCATGGTAATTTTCAGTCTTATACATTTGATAGCTCTTAATATTTTGTATATGGTGGTCTGTTTAGTACTATCATGGTAATGTAAGCATTAACAAATTTGAAAAGGAGTCTGTTGACTTGAAAACATGTTAATAAAGATATGTAAATGAAAAGTTTGTTTTTTGGAATAAGTGAACAGCAAAAGAAAGAAAAGACAAGGTAACATGCATCCAGAGTACAACTGTTATCTAATAATGCGGTCAGGATTCAGAGATGGAAGGACACATATCTCCTCACTCAGTTTGCGTCATAATGACCTGATGTGGTAATGAGCATATTCCCATTAAAGGGCCGTGGTACACGTGTCCTTCAGGTCGGCTTTTAATTCAGCCCCATCTACTATTCACCAGGGCAAGGCCGTGGCCCGTACCTCGGGCGTTACCCAATGTTTCACCAGAACCAAAGCGATTAGCCCGAATAAACAGATAATGCCGGTTTCTGCCCATATCCATATCCCGATCGCTGCCGAACTCAGCTTGCCTTTCCGCTTGTTTACAGGCTAATTTCGCCTGGGCGTCATTGGAATGAGGTGATAGGTCTCGAGTGGGAGATTGCTCCCAGTTTGCTGATCATACTCGTTGAGAGCCGGTAATCCTTGGTCGTGGATGGGTTCGACTGTTCCAGGTACACTACAGAACCTTCAATTAAGATCACCTCTCTAAAGAGACAACTGCTACCTGTATAGGAAGACCATTTCTCACTGATCCAATGCTTTCATAAACGAACAAAGATGAACCTGCATAAAGCGACCACCTCCCTATTGAGACCAGTTGAGAGAGGTATCCAAGGTAGTCTTAATGGAAGAGGTTTTACTTGACTCATTTCTTCCTTTCATTTCATACACTGGTCAAAGGCAGCGCGCGGGCACCAATTGAAATCTACACGTTGAATGAGAGTCATCTATTGGCAAACATTGATCCAATTAGTGTTCTTATCACAGTTTCATAACAATCGTATCAAAATATCCAGCTGTGCAACTTAATTGTACGAAACACCCAAGCGATGCACGCCACAGAGCAGCCTTTATCTTGTGGAACATTGAAACCTAATAGCTGTAGCCCGTTCATAATAGTTCGTGGCATTCAAAAGATGGATGTGTCCCTGAGATGGATATGCGCCTGCACCTATTCAGTCGGTGAGGTTTGATTTAAATTTGATTTAAATTGCGAGAGTGATGACAGAGCCGGGGGACCAGTGTGCTTTCTGACAAAGGAGTAACGTGTGAATGGCACGGGTGGGACATTGCTGTTGTACTACAAAGAGATGGAATAGAATGCATAATGTGTGCAAAACCTTATACATGTAAACCGTTAACCAATCACAAAAGACATGCCATATGGATTGTCTTTATTTCAACTAAAGTAATGATTTGAGCGTTGTCAGTACATGAATAGCTCATAGTCAAGTACAAGGCACGCAAGGAACCAGACAAACACACGAACAATCAAATATACATAGTCGTTATATTGCACATAGATTGAATCACATTGAGAAAATCCCAATGTAATATCACTAATATAAAAACTTTATAAAGCAATCAATGAATTCCTGCGATGACATGTTTAAACTGTAAGGATAAAATTAAATGTAAAAAATATATTCTAAATTAACATTGCCATCTGCTGTTTTTTTCTACATTTCCTACAATGCACCTCCCAGTGGACTATTTAATGCTGCTGTTGGTGCATGTTTCATTTGACAGTTGCATGTTATACCACCATAGTCACGTGACAGGAAAACCGTGTACAACTTACAAGTTTGAGCACATGATAGAGAAGGCTGCATAGTGCAGTGGAACCTGTTCATATGGACACTTTCCTTCTGATGACACTTGTTTTAAGTGAATAGTTTTCACTTCTCACAGTTTTCTATTTTCCCTATATGGCATATACAAAGCGAACCTCGCTAATTATTTATGAATTGATAGCCACCCTTGAAATGCACTGAAATTGGCGGTTTGTGCTATTCACTTGGGTTAAATAATGTGATGGTAAGACACACAGACGACATGATGCTGACGTTTCCATGTAACTATTTGTCAGAATGTCAGGAGTCATTTCCTCAAGGAAATTACACCTGACCCCATTGCTGTTTTGTTTTGTATTTGCTCTGACACAATTTCGCTTCTTTTCATTTAGCGGGAGCTTGTTGTTGAAGGACATATGTTTTCCAGGGCTTGGGAATTGGCAGAATCTTGATGTGATCTTTATTTTGATTTTAAGACACTAATGATAATAACCAATACTACGAGCAGAACATTTCAAATTTGCTGATGTTACATTACAGTATATGATTGGCATGGTTATCAATTGTATGACTATACATATTCCTTTATACCTAGCTCTCCTATGGCATCAATTATTGCGCCCTTCAACAGGTGAAGCGAGAACCTTGTGTTCATTTTGGTTCTAACAATGTATGTATATACCTATGTATGTCTCCAGACAAGCCAGAATGTTAACTGATGAACCAAATGTAATAGATATTGATTCATTCCAGCAGATCCACCCCAAAATGACAACCCTGGTGTCTTCTGGAGCACCTGAAGCTACCATCGTCTGTGAGAAAATAGGAGTTAAGCCACCGTGCATGTGCATATAGTTATGCTACATTCTCCATCTAATGACTGAATTGTGGAAATATTTCCCAACAAATTCAAGCTTATATTCATTCTGAGAAAACGTCCCTCATCACGTGATCCAATCACGTGACCCTTTTGTACAGACGATTTCAGCCACGTGATGCTGTCTCACAAATGCAAAATATGTAAAAACAAGTATCTTTTCCTAGATTTCCGATTACTATCCGCATATTAATAATGCAATGCATAAAATATGAGGCCCCCTTCTTGTGAACTGTCGCTTAAGGAATGTTTAAACAACTTGTTCAGTATTGATATAATTCACATACGCAGACAGCCTCACGTGTGTGAACATGTAAAATACGTGTGAAAAAAGTTCATCATCAACCTTGATTTGCGACAGTTGTATAGAACAATGAAAGACGCAACAGACATGTAACACTATGAGTATCAGATGTCCTGAAAACGCATAACTATTCTCATTAAAATCCTGACCAATCGCAGTCTGTTAATCTATATTCATCTCACGATGTAAATGAATATAAATGAGGTCAAGTGACAAATCCCAGCTGAGTATCAGATGGTGTGTCGGGTTCAACCAATCAGGTTGCAGTATTTAAACAGGTCATATAAAGTGATAAATTATGTTAATCCGCTCTCAGGCGAAACATTTTGCTTGACATCTGATACTCACAGTGACTTGTAATTTCAATGCTTAAAAATCACCAACTTTTATGCAAAAGCTACCAAAGCCCATTTCATATTCAAGCAAACAATCTTGTTAACTCACCATAATGGCATTCAGTCTTATCCATTCAGCACACATGCAACTTTTAATTTAAGTAACGTATTACATTAGGCATGTTTTTCGCCCACGTCTACTCCTTTTCCAGCAAAAAGCACATTGTAATTTACATGTGTTTGCTAATTCATAATTATGAAAGTAATACTTTGCAAGAATTGCCCACGTGTCACATCTTGTCTCCACCACGTGACATTAATTTTCCTTTCCTGTGAGTTAATTTGACGGAAGGTATGTGCAATTTGGCTGTACGCTGAAGAATATAATAGGTAAGGAATTCTGACCCTTGCACACTCACATGTAACATGTTTCCTGTTAATTATAATAAAACTAAAAGTGGATATATCAATTAACTTTATATCAATCAAATATAAGTCTCATAATTTGCGATTCATTCTGCAATGTTTTTTTCCTTCCCTTTTTTAAATTATATATTATGTTTGGCCTTCACTTAACAATGTACATAGAAAGTAATATGTTGGCAAATGTGGTGTGACGTGCGATTTCATACCATGCCGTCTTGGCGAGTGTGTTGTCATGACTCGTACCGCACAAAGATAGTTGGCCAGGGCGGTATATCTCATGCCACAATTTTGGACAATCGTGGGCAATTTTCCATGCCGCAGTGATAGATTTTTCATGCCGTATCATTACGTTTGAGTTGAAATTCAGGGGGGGGGGGCCTCAGAGAGCTTCACAAATCGCCCACGGCATAACCTAAAAGCCTCGCGGCATGGGGCCCCGACATGCCACCTGGTGACGCGCGGGGGAGGGGGGGGGGTTACTATAGTAGCTACGACCACACCAAATGCATTAAGCTGCAGGCACAGGTGGAGGAAGTTGGATATATCGAAATTCCGCTACTGTGCCCGTACTGCCTCGAAAAACGTACTTTAGCTGCACTGGTCAACCTCTGGTCCCCCACAGTCTCCATGAGGCTTTAGCAGTAGAGAAGTAGTTCTACCGGTTGTGCCCAAGGCTCAAGTCACCTAACTCGTATATGTCATGTACTTTTTACATAATTTGTTCACCATTAATATTTAAGTTGCATATTAATGTATAACAAGTATTGCATGGGATATAATGACTATGACATGACATGCAATGTGGGCTTTCTAAAGGTTTTGAAATAGTACCTGATAAAACCAAGTAAATTGTTCAAGCATGGACTTCCGGCTTACATACTAATGGGCACCTCTGCTGATCTGAGATCCAAGATGCTAAATGGTCGACCATCGTCTATGTGAAAATGGGTGCTAAAAGATAGGAAATACATGTAGCCAGGCAAAGACGATTCTAATCTTTAAAGACACGTTTCTTATGAGACAATGTTTCAAGAAAGCTAAGGGCACAACAAGCAGTGCGAACATTTTGGCCGCAAGGTCTCTTCAGGGAGTTAGTGTTTATGGATGTTTTATCATGCCATGACAACCGTAAAGCTATGGACAAAGCCAGCAGAGCTGACATGTTAGCAGCATGTTTGTTTTCCAAGTATGTGAATTTTACAAAAAGCAGTACTATCTCAGAATCACAGTATTGATGTCGCACTATGTGATCTCTACCACAGATTAGGTAGACATAATCTATTCTTCTATGCATGGCTTCACTAATTTCATGCACTGTGTAAGTAGTGGCAAATTGCTGTGTAAGTACTGTGTCAGTACTGAGAAAGTGCGGTCTAGAAGTAGTACGGAGACAGTCAAACTTCTGCTACTGTCTCCGTACTGTCTCGAAAGTCCAGTCTACACCGCTAAAACTAACTTCAAACTGTATGCGACAAGACGTTTTGTACGCTTAAACCAAGATTTAATAAAAATCCGTCTTGTCTCAAACCGAAGTGAATATTTGGCATGTCAAGTCTTGGTCTTATGAATTTGTTGTAGTTTGAAGTAGTTTGATATAGCCGTGTTGGTGTAGACAGGTTTAGAGACGAGACCGATCGGCGGGGCATAATCTAACCAATCATAGAGTAGCATTCAGTCTTTTCATATTGACTGGCAATAGCAATAACGAAAACATGCACAACTAATCGTCGCTGAGTTTGTGCGGTGTAGACAGCCACCGTGAAAGACAAAACGTCTTTATATATATTTTTTTCAAACTGCTTAAGGCCGTGTCGTCTGATACAGTTTGATGACGTTTCAGCGGTGTAGAGAAGGCTTGAAAAAACATAAGTTCACCTCACTGGGCACACACTGATTGCTACAGTCTCCACGAGGTTTTTGCTGCAGAGAGGCAGTAGGGAAGCAGTACTGACAGTTGTGCCCTAGGCTTTAACAGGCCTGACCCAATGTTTTAGGAACTGTTAAGTGAAACATCTAATTGATATAATATGTTAGGCTTGCACTTTACTTGGAAGGAGCTCAAAATGCAGCACAATAACAGTTCTTGATACCCAGGTTATTGGGAGGAAATTGTGGAATAGTGGATAAAAACAGCATTTCTTGAAGTGATTTACCTCATTAGACTCGTTTTAGTGAAACGGTGTATAGAATGCTTTTGCATTTCATTTTAACATTTACGTAAGCTTAGTGCGTAAGTTGTCAATATAGTAGGCATTCATAAAACATGTGCGGCAGGTGTAAAGTTCACCTGTAGTGAGAGGAAACGCTATAAACACTTAACAATCTCCATTTTCTATGGCTGTTGCATAGCAGATATGCTGGTTTACAATCTCAGTCTAACGGCGGCACTTTAACCCTAATCAGTACATTAGGGGTCCGTTTGGACCCCAGGAGTATACATTTTGTGATATATTTTTATCCGCTTGGTATTTCTTCTTTTCCTTTTAAGTAGTTGTCACCCTATATCTTGTCTCTATCAGTACCAAAGATTATTTGATTTATTTAAATATTAGGACGTACATAAAAAGTATTTGCTCCGCATGGATCCCACACCCGTTGAGAACAGAAAATGCAGGGTGCACTGGATTTTTTTTTATTTAAGGCCTTTAAGGAAGTTGTCAGCTCATATCTTTCCATTATCAAGAATGAAAATTATTTTCTTTGGTTATACATACGGACCAATACAAAAGCAATTTTATTGGGGTCCGCATGGACCCCAGACATGATGGGTACAGAGAACTTAGAGTTGTTCAATAATTTGACCTATCAAAAATATGTATATAATAAAACCATAACTCTTTATTTGTTGTTTTTATCTGACACAGTCATAATTAACATATGAATGTGTTTGTATCACAGAAAGATCATGGATTGAAAAGAAAATCACATCAAATGATTGGGGTTCACATGGACCCCTATTGTACTGATTAAGGTGTTTTGGTTAATGTACTGATGAGGGTTAAACGCGTGCAATATGTAATTAAAACGCTCTATTTCCTGTCTCTGAAATAACCCCTGGGGAGTAAGTAGCATGCTGTATCAGCAATGTGGGTAGCCGAGTAGCCCTGGACCTCTCGTAGTGAACATGCACGTCTTAGGTCACTATGGTTTTATGGATTCATGCTGGTATCTGATAAAACGATCTAAAGAAGGCATTTTAATCCAAACAGAGAAACCACAAAATGTAAATTAATCTTATTAAAACATTGTGGAATCACTTAAAAAGGTTTCTTCATATTATAGACACTTAAATGTGGTTCCAAAATAGTTTTCAATGTCTAAAAATAGGGTCTTAATTAGGGTCCATTAAGATAGACAAGGGCCCTATATCCAGATTACACTTTATCTTGGTTGCCACTCCCGTAACTGTGGATTTCCTTTCTTCTTTTTCTTTCCATTTTTTCTTCTTTTTTTTACATTTTTTTATTTTTTTTTTATTTTATAGGCCATGACGAAGAAAATCGGTAGATTGTTGTGAATTTTAAATTTAAGCATGCTATTACATACAAGCAGTTCTAAAGACAATTTTTAAGAAGGGAATTTTTGAATTCCGGATTCATTTCTACAATAGAAACATAACATCAAATTTTCGGATCTCAAAGCACGAATAAAACCATCTGGCACGACTCACCAGACTGGTACATGTTGAAATATGAAAGTTTGACAGAATTCTGCCACTACGGTGACACGGTTGAATTAGCGCCGATGTATTTATGGTGAGGATGGTACCGCATGTACCAGGCACGTCCAAGACGAATGATCAACATGGGTATATCAAAATATTAAGTCCTCTAATATACGAGACACAGCCCACCTCAAAAAGGGGTCCACGGTCAGACAAACCGAAGACCACCATCAAGAGGGCCCCCCAATTTACTATGCACACATGTCCTCAATGATGACAGAACACCATATGGTGACGGGGTACGACGACTATTACAAAATCTACGGGATTTTTCTTCAAAGTCGACTGAAACTGTAATGTTTTGTTGTTGTTGTTTTTTACTTTTTTTAAAGACAATTAACACAAAAACAGCCCAACACCAATACAAATATCAACAAAACAAGATAAACAAAGTTCCAACATCACACACTGATATACAATTAAGAGAACATAAATCACTTCTAAAAGTTTCTGGTTTCGTCAAAAGGTGAAGGCTCGTGGGTTTTGAACGTGCAAAAAGCTTACGGACACGCAAAAAAAGGGTCATGACAGTGTTTTCCAAAGGGCAGAGAACACCAGCCTCTCCCCCTCCTAGATCTGCCTTTGAAATCTAAAGGAAAACAAAACAACTAATGGGAATTACAGGACTACAGTAGACCACCACTGGGACCGCCTGCATAAAGAGACCACCTCTTTAGAAGACCATATTTCACAACTCAAGCTTGCAAAACGTTAACACCGTGAACCTCCCTACCATATCTCTATTGAGACCCCTTCAGTGTCGGTGATCCCAACAAAGGTGCTCTACTGTACTACAGTCATATGGGGCCGAGCCTAAGCCGAGGGCACACCTGGCAGTGCAGACATTTTGACCGTGCGTTTTTTATGCCTGCGTGACTACGGTATATAATAACTTAAGGCTTGACGTCCTGACTCCATACTGGCTCTGTACTGCCTACCTACAGTCAGTAAGCTGTTTAGTAGAGGGTTTGGCAAGTCAAACTTCCTATGCTGGCTCCATACTGCCACAAAACGTACGTTTGCAGCACTGGACACGCTTTGGTCTCTACAGTCTCTGGGGTGATTTTTTTCCAGTAGGGCGACGGTGGAGCAGCAGTACTGCCCGCTGTGATCTAAGTTTTACCTGTCGACGGCGATGCCGGTGAGCGTGAGGATGCTGGACATGACCACCACACCCTGCATGTACTTGCTCATCTTGCACAGTGCCGTGCCCAGGGTCCACTCGTTCTGCAGGTAGAAGCGCAGCTGGAACGGCATGTTGAGCGACGCAATACACAAGTCACTCACCTGAAAAGGAGAGCGCGCCAATGAGCACCACCTCTGCGGTGACAACAACACAGTGTTAGTATTTTACCTTGGTAAAGTTTTGCTGAAATCAAACATTCGGATTTACAGATATTCGCGAATATCCGATCATCAGATATTCGCGACTATCTGTAAATCCGAATGTTCCATTTCCACAAAACTTTACTAAGATAAGTATTTTATGGTATTGTTCACTAATGCATGTCAGTTACTGTAGAACTGCAACGTAGCCAAATCCCAGGGTGGTTGGTCTGACACCCATGCCAGCCCAATAACGCCGCACACCCACATGGTCCTCTCATAAGCCATCACTAATTTGACACAATTGATATAGTAAGCACTGGGCCACAAGGTTACAGTGATTTTTAAACATGGCAAATTCATGAAATTTCTGTCGCCATTTTTTTTAAGTTTGTATATTATTCTAATATAGGATCCTACCAATGTGTGAGTATTACCTTTAATTAACACAATTTAAACATTTTCTTTATCCGGATACCTCTTGGTTATACATAAGCTTTCTGGGTTTTGCTGAAGCCAAACACATCACACGTGCGACGGTTGCTTTAGCAAAAGCAGACAGCTTATAAATTAAAAATTAAAAAATATCCAGGAAGATAAAGTGTGTCAATTGTGTAAAGGATATTCAATCCTGGATAGATCGCCATCAGAGTGAGTAATGGAGTAACAATTACAAGTGGGATCCTTCACTGGGCGTAGGTTGGGACCAAGCATCTTGCCACAAGCTATCGTCTATCATTTGTTACTCTCTTATATGATAAATGACGCCTGCGCACGGGAAGATGAGGATCAAGGGCATGTCACAGATTAATGAACACTTTCTCCGTGTCGCTTGCCACACACAAGGTTGCTGAAGAATGAAGATGCAATAGATTCCATTGATAAACGTTATTAAACCATCAATCTTCAGACTAGAACGCGGAACCCTTTCTTATGATACGTCTCGGGTGTGTGGAAGCATTTGTCAAAGTATCCCATAGAATTACATGACTAAGTGTACGCCAATACGTTTAGTTATTCAATTAAAATATGCAGATCAGATGTAATAGCTTCTATGTATATAGTGGTTTCTGCAATAATATTCTGTACAGTGTATTGCGTTCCGTTAGAAATAATGAAAGATACTGAAAAAGTGTGTATTGGGCCGGGTGGAATTGGATTGAGCTATGGGATGTCAAACTGTGCATTGTTGTGCATTATTTTTACCTAGCCGTACACCTCACAAGATATACTGTGTTGATGTGTTTGCCTACTCTTTTTCTCGTATTCTAATAGTTATTCTATTACGACATTTATTTTTTCCAGTTGGTACTCAATTTTACTTTCAAATATAAATATCACGGGGAAACGGCATGGCAAATAAGGTTTTATCATTAGCATTTATATCAAATCTGGCTACCTTTACATTTTTTTTTTCATATATTTCTATTGAATGGGCAAAAAATATCTACTGCAATCTGCTATCTTGTTTTCGGTCATTTTACTGCAATTTGATTGGTCCAAGTAACGGTGCGTGTGGCAATAACGTTCCGGAAGTGGGTGATTCAATTATCGCAGGCACAATAAACAGACGAGAAATATGGAAATGTAGTTATAAACCTTTATTGTGGTAGTCATTTGAAAAGTAAAAGTGGCTATCAAATACATCGGATATGAGCACTGCGTGATGAGTGTTTTGTTTGCTATATGAGCTCATGAGCATCCCCGAGCTGTCATCACCTGGTATCTGGATGGGAAACGTAACTGACACATTTATATATAGCATTGACATGGTTGATTAAGTCAGTAAAATGCTAAGGTTGCTGTGTTTCTATGATTAATATTTATTTGCGTTTTTGTATATGTAAGTGCACACATTAATTTTAACATAATGTTTCTGTGAAACATATAGAATTATATTAGAAACTATACCAGGAGGTTCCACACTCTGCTGTTATTGAGCTTGAATCATTTTGTTAAGCACAAATTTTCATCCAATCTGTAAACCAAGTTTATCTAGTAGTAATGAACTGGAACAGCCTGCATGTCAGCAAGTCATATCTAAGTGTTAATTCTTTACTATGAATATATTTTTTTTTAATCTTGTACCACATTGTCAGTGCCATTTGAGTTTGTGAAGGAATATCACACAGCCAATACTTTCTTCGAACTTTTGAGTTTGTGAGATCTTATATTTTAAATTTCTCCGCACACTCTGGTACAGGTTCAAACTATAAATGGAAAATGAAAATGAAGATATCTATACGATACATACTATTTATGTATAAAACCAGAAAAAAGAGGCTATAATTATAGTAAAGAATAAGGATAAAGAATCCATATCCTCACTCTGTCCCCTTCACAATTCACCACTTTTGTCGAGTCCCAGTCGGTGACATGCATGGTTGTGCACCGCCACATGATCTGTAATAGCAGATTTATTGACTTTGGTGCTTGAACTGTTCCTGACTGATCGCGTCTGAATTTTACTTTGCATAACGTCAGATTCTTTCCGGTGTTCTTTCAGTCTGACCTCCAGTTGTCTGCCTGTATTTCCCATGTAGCACCGTTTGCATGACTTACATGGGATTTGGTAAACACTTTCTGAGGTACTAAAGGATAGGGTCTTGTCCTTAGGATGTTGGCCTACCAGTCTCTTAAGAAGAGTGAAATGAGTTCTGACTGCCGAGGATATACCAGCTTGCATGAGTACTCTTTGAACTGACTCTTTTGTACCCTTAACATGTGTTAAGACAACCATTTTCTTGGGACTCTCTTTTGTACAATCATTGTTTTTTTTTCTCCGTTCCTGTTCTGGGGTTCTCCATATCTTGCAAGATAGTTCCTTGCTAAGTACAGGATGGGCATCATGTATTCATCAGAGTAAACTAATTCACGGATGTCGAAATATCACTCCCTGTGTCCTCCAATGTGGCGCTAACAAAACCATTAGGGATGATGTACATTTTGTCACGCTCCGTAAAAGTGGAACAGTGTTCCACTTAGAGGGAAGGGGGGTTTCGGTCAAGTGCTGGATGTTTCACTTTTTTGTGGGTGTAAAATTTTATCTCTTGTGCTAAAACTTTTCATACCAGAATTCCACTATTTACTATTTAAATGTGGCATTGAAAAATATACACAGCAGATTTCACACATTCATTAATATTATAATTTACATTCCTTATATATAATAAATATTATTTTATGGCATATATAAGTAATATTTGAATAAATATCGCGAAACGCTGTGTAGATATTCTTAAATTATGTCACACATCTGATGTTTCCACTTTTGGGGGGAGGGGGGCGGGGTCAAGAAAAAAGAGAACACTGTTCCACTTTTGCGGAGCGTGACAAAATGTACATCATGTACCACCGGGTATTTCGTGGTCACGGGCACCAAATAAATAGAATTAACTTGCTTTAATATGCTTTATTAGTATGTACATTGAGATGTACATGTGTACATATTTGTGTGGGTTATAGCTTTGTCTCATTCGTAATATGGTGGCATGGTGCCAAGATGAATTAGTAGATGGCATATCCACAGCAACCAGTCGATGCTACATATATGCAATTATAATAGATCACAGCAATTTTGTTCGATAAATGGCCAGACTATTTCAAGGAGTACGGGCGAAATTGTTGGTAGTCGATGTGGGATAGTGCATAGACTATGTCTATCGTTTTCGTACAACCCCAAGATGTGACCAATCTTTACGGATATGCTTTCCGCTATTGATGAACCCTTGACACATATCCGGGTGAAATTCAGCAAAGAAATTAACAATAGTTATACATTTTTGTATATGTTATAAGCAAAAAGTGACCAGTCATAGAGTGATAGAGAAAACATGTTAGTCAAAATGAAACCGTTTAATTTGGATGAATGCAAGAAACAGATGAAGATAAAGATATGGCTGAAGAGCATACACCACAACACACTGAAACTTACATATATACGTACACATCTACTGTACATATGTGTATATATAATGGATGTTATTGCCATCCACTTAATACTTATTGTAAACACACCATGCCAAGAATCATGAGCAGACTTTTTTAAAAGCGTAATCATAAGAAGAAATAAGATTAGAAAATTAATTGTCAATCATACTCTGTCATACGGAGCAACAGTAAAAGTGATCAGGTATCCACCCACTGCATAGAAAAACGTGAAAAACGATGTCATCAATTGGGGTGGTGGGCTCCAGTAGAAATGATGATGACATTAATTCTGACGCTAGGTTTCTCACGTTGAAAATATTGGTCTGTCTTCGTGTACATTCAGACTCAAAATTTGTTTTAGTTAGAAGACATGAACAGAATCTGGTCCCTATGCCAATGAAAGCGTGTTTTTATTCTTAATTTTGATTTCTAAAATTTAAGGATATGTCCGTGCACACGCTGTTGGGGGGATGAGGACGCGGTCAAAAGATGGTTCCCGTTGGGAGCGTGGGGGTGCAAGACATGACTGCTCGACTTTTGTCCAATATATTGATATTAGATTTCCATAAGAAATTGCACAGTTCGGTTAAGAATGAGGTATAGTAGTTAGAAATATCAGCATAATAGTCCAGGTTCTGTTAAATAATGAGAAAAATTACCTTCTTTGTGTGTTATTCATTATCTTTTCATTATGTACTTAACGTGTTATTTTGTTACGTTGTGTGCATAGTATGAACGTGTGCCAATGCTTATCGTGTGAATGTAATGTCGCCACATAAATTTTGTCCGCCTATTGCTGATTATAGAATATATTTTCGACAAATGCTATTTTTCGGTGTAACTGATGAAGTGCTTAATAAATAACCATCTAAGGCGAGCATGTTTCTAGAGGCTCATTCAGTTAGCATCTAGTTAGTGAATATCGAGCCTGCATTACAAATAGATCTACCGTTGACAACTGACCACTCGGTGCTATATGACCAGGGAAAGAAATCTCTTTTTATTGAAACCTGCATACATTGTTTTTGATTACCCGATTCCTGCATGTTTCTTTACTTATTGTCCAAGGAGAAGTAACTGGCCTTGTGAGCCATGCATTATTGCTAGGGGCTGTCATTTATCAGTGTGGCCCAAAAAACATTCTTTGTGAGGGGTGGGGGAGGGGGTTGCTAAAACTTACAGGCAGCTGCATCAATGGAGATTTTCATTCTATTAATCAAAAATCGTTTCAAAGCCCATTGATGCATCTGCCTTTGCTAGAACTCAGCTTGATATTTGCTGTGGTGGCGACCCGGAAAATGTGTAGTATTTTAGGCAGGGGAGGGGTGGGGTGGCGGGCTGACATCTTCAAACACATTCAGGCGTGGGGGGCGAAAATCACACCCTAATTGGTTCATCTTCGTACCCACCCACCCCCCTTGGACAGCACTGCGCACAACGAGGCTTGAGATGAGGCCGAACCACAGCAGACGACAATGAGCACTTACCGCCAGCGAGACGAGGAACGTGTTGGTGACGGTGCGCAGCTTGGGCGTGCGCGCCACCACCACGATGACGAGGCCGTTGCCGAGCACGGCGAGCGCCGTGATGAGCACGTACAGCACGCACAGCGCCGCCTTCACCTGCAGCAGACGACAAAACGTGCAGCCCCACACAGTGGCAGATTCAGGTTTTTGGAAAAGGGGAGCACACTTAAGGAAGAGGGGGCGGCGCACTTAAGGGATTTCATGAAAAACAAAAACCCTGTGAAAATGAAATGAACTATTTTTTTTTTTTTTTTTTTTTTTTTTTTTTTTTGGGGGGGGGGGGGCGCACCCCTTGCACCCCTTGGATCTGCCTATGGCACATTTCGTCGCATGTGTGAGTGACAACAGATATTCGCTTGCGATCGTATATTCGTGAATATCCGTAAATCCGTACGTTCGATTTCCGCAAAACTTTACCAAGGTCAACAGACTGCTGATGTGGCATGTTGTGTCTCTATGAGAACAAACGTCGATTCAACACGCATCATTGTGCGTGTGTTGAGTCATGGGGCATATAGAAATAAAAACGCATCCTCGTGCATACAGGCGGAGAGCTATCCCTAGGGCACGACCGGCCTTGCGGACGTTTTTGGCGCACGGGTGTTGTTATTTGCTGTTGTTTGTTTGGGTTTTGTTTTTGTTTTTGTTTTGTTTGTTTGTTTTTGTTTTTTCAAGTCTGTGCTGTCTACGGTGTTTTCCGCATGCAGTAACAACGAAGAGTTATGGACACCTAGGAATTGGAGCAGCACTGGCGTTATCAGTGCGGACTTATAGCTTACAGAGTCGATGCGTCGAACGTTCGTTAAAGGGCTGTCTCATCTCTCGTATAGTAGAGACGATCGAGGAACGTTGGCGAGCGTTGGTCTATCGTCAGGTTGGTTATGTTGACGTTGGGTACCAGTTAAATGCATACTGGTGATCGCCCGATCGATATTTGATCGTTTCAATCCTCGACAACATTTTGAACATGTTCAAAATCTTATCAACGCTCTGAACTAACATTTTCCGCCGAGTAACCGTTACCTTGATTGTTAGTGTGCTGTTAGTTTTAGACGCTGCTTGTTAGTCATGCACACATCCGCTATTTAGACAATAGTTATTAAAAAGAGCGTTGCATACCAGTATAACAATCATCCCAAGACGCTTTATACGCGTCAGGCATTAGCTGCAAATATAAATTATCATACATATGCCCTCAAATTGATCTGTTCCCGTTGTCCCTTCGCAGATGTGTGACTGGTCATAACGCATGGGCGGCGTATAAGACAACTACCACAATTTCATAACTACCATACACGCTAGGCGGACTTAGCAGTGGAACGCAACTTTTATACTCACATACAATTTTATGGGAACACGCTGTGTGATTTTTTTATAAGAACGGCATTCGGATGTTCGTGTACTATCTATGTACAAAGAAAGCACTGTGTCAGCGCTGCATCTGTACGATTAAATACTTTGAGACGTGCGATTAAATTCTTTGTATATATAGGATACTTGACATAAGGTCTCCGTACTTCCTATTTACTGTCGGACCACTGCTGAAGTGGTCGTATCGGAAGTTTGGTTTGCCAAAGTTTTCTGTGGCCTAATAAATGACTAAGTTTGCCGCACTGATCCTCATGGTCTTCACGAGTTTTTGGCAGTAGACTAGCCGCGCGGCCTGATGTGCCTTATGCATTGCTTTAAACAGACAATCGCATTTACCAGTCACGTGCACATATCACAGCTAAAGTTAATCTGAAATCTGCCGTTGACTGATATAGCAAGAGTTTCTTGGGTTATTGTACGGAGTGAGAGATCAGAAATTCTCTCAAAGGGTGTGGAGTCTTGTGAGATTTTCATATCTCTCATTTCCACACATACAACACTCTATTCTCCCATGCTTGTTTATTCATTTTATATGTTTTAAACTTTGTAGTGTAGGATTTCAAATAACCCACTCCGCTTCTCAGCCAATTAGAATTGAATGTTTTCAGCAAACGTGGGAAAATGGTGGCTGTAGTAGCGTGGTTATTACAGACATACGCCTGTTTCAACACGGTGTATATTGTGACTTGTACACACACATTTTCCACTGATCACTCTAATTACCAACGGGTCAGGAATTTCTATCTACGGATATTTCTTATGCTTGGAAAAGGGCGTCCATGGCAAGATTTTCTATGTGCATATTTCATATGAATGGCTTTATTGCACACAGGGTGAACTTACACACACACACACACACACACACACACACACACACACACACACACACACACACACACACACACACACACACACGACACACACACACACACACACACACACACACACACACACACACACACACACACACACACACACACACACACACACACACACACACACACACACACACACACACACACACACACACACACACACACACACACACACACACACACACACACACACACGCACACGGGGTTTGCACACACACACACACACACTGGGGTTTGCAGGTACAGGTATGAGAACAAACGTTATTCTTAGATGCGTGTGAATCGATTTGAACAAGCTTGGGATTATACCAAAGAGCGAAATACATTAATGACGCCTTGTCTCGTATTCAGATTTCATATACTAACGTGTGTAAGAAAAAAAAGGCAATTAACATCACCGGCCAATCTAAAAATATACTATGCCCCTCGAGCTGTGACCACCACGTGCGTGTGAACTACTCACCTCATACGGCAGATCCTTGGGTAGGAAGTCCCTCTCCTGGGGCACAAAACCCGCCGTTGTCGTGGTGAGGTTATCCCCGTAGATGTCCTGGCCGTCAGTGCTACGTGCTAGCACGGAATCATCGGAACCGAGAAAGCCAAACGTCTGCGCGACCCCACTGAGGGATGTCGTGTCGTCTGCAGCGCCCGGCGTGGCGTCCTCTTGGGTATAGAACGACATGTTTGGATCTTCGCTCTCTCTCTCTCTCTGGTTTATACACGCGTAGCCTGCCTATAAGCTGTGACGTTACAGACTAGTGTTACACTGGTGCTTGGTTCCTAGATAGTGCATATACGCTGATTGCGAGAGTGTTCAATTACACGAAGGTTTAGAGTTCCATTACATACTGATTTGTATCAAGATTATCCTCAACCTCATAGTTATAGTATCTCGACATTGGTGATTGTTTGGACACGTTGGGAGTTACAAAATCCACGTCCGCTGTTCAGTATACACGCAGTCTACAAGCCCAGAATGTAATGACGGTGTATCCTCCAGAAGTGACTCAAACCTGATTTGAAGTATATCTATATTAGATCCCCATTAGAGTTTATATGGTCCTCAGATTAACTTCATACACATGATAGTATTTCTATGAATATAGCAGACTCCAAATGTTATGACTCTGTCAACCCCACTATCAATAAAACATACGTATTTATTTGGTATAGAGCTCTGGATAGTTTGAAAAAAATATTCAAACACTGAATGTAATATTCAAATATTCGGTAGGCTTTCTAATGTTAGAAAAATATTATGACTCTTTGTTATCATTAGGGAGCTGCGATCATTTGAAAATGCACCGTGTAATACCAGAGGCCTGGATCGTCGTGCTGTTGTTTTCGGCTTTGGGGACGATTATTAGTGGATTTAGCATTTGTTCATTCACGGCCAATTGTCTACGGCTGGTAATTATTGAGATTACGAAATGGGGAAAAGGGTATAAAACACTTGAGATAACATATTGAACTTATATGAAGTGTAAGGTACGTTTAGAGACTACATAGCATGTCTGACCAATCACAGCCGTGCACGTGAGACTTTACGAAGCCCCCTTTCCGATAATCCCTATAATCTCATAACATCTGTAATGTCAGGAAAGTGCTAGATACCGTCTGCTGTGACGACGGATCGACAGCAGAACTGCCTTACGGATCTTGTAGAAATTGCTGCAGCGTTTTTGTTATAATGCGCACGTCATACTAAGATAAATTACATTATGAATGGGACATTTAACTGTGAATATCATTATGAAAGCGGCAGAAAGAAATTAAACTTGCGGTGTTTCCCCATTGTACATATGATCAGTATCACATGAAACAGTAGATGAACTTACTTTCCGATTTCCGCTCTTTATGAAACCCACAAACCAGTGTCTATACATTGACTAAACTGGATCCAACTAATTAATGTCTTCTTCCCACTTCAATTGAAAATTTCATTACGTCTCTTGAGTATCAAATTTTTGCTGGATTTTCAATATCACTTAGGTCCAAAAATTTCGCCTCACACAATTGATTAGGCTAAAATTTATGCAAGCTAGACTTGATTGAATGGTAACCATCACCCTTATTCACAAGAACACAATTGTGCACAAAATCACCCTTGTCTTCGGCGCTAATCACAATCCAAAATCGCCTTTTTCTCAACTACCCCTACTGCTACATCAATGCACATGACTTACATATTTGCTGGATGACGTTAAGTGGCCGTGCATGATCTTTATATTCTTAAAGACAGATTTATCCCCATTGCTCAGACGCCTATGAGTCTACACGTTGGTTGCGAGCAGTGCGGAGTGGGTGCTTAACCGGTAGACTCATGCTGATCCCAGTCTAATGTGCCATTCTCAATGCCACAGAAAGAACTTAGTGGTGTCTGCAGCCAATCAAAATAAGCCAATTTCCATAACTGTATACAAAGAGTGCTTGTATCAACAGTGATGGATCCAGGATTTGAAGTGGGCGGTGTTTGAAATTTTTGTTTCGCGTGTGTCGCGTGGCAGGGCCCCGCGGACGGTGATTTTGACAATTCGAAGCGGTATTTATATATATATAAAAAAAAATTAAATAGGACACATTATATTTTCATCAGCTATTAAAAGAATCAATTGGGGCTTGTGAGTATATGGCGGGGAGTGGGCTTGAGAGATGGAGGCGGCTTGTGAGGTTACGCGGGAAGGAATGGGGAATCTTGGTTTGAGGGAATGTGAGAGCTTGAGAGGGGTATATCTCATTGGTCTCATTGGTCCCCCGTCTCATTGGTCCCCCGTCTCATCGGTCCCCCGTCTCATTGGTCCCCCAGTCAGGTATGTATATTAATGTCATAGTTGCTGCTGCTGCTGCTGCTGCTGCTGCTGCTGCTGCTGCTGCTGCTGCTGCTGCTGCTGCTGCTGCTGCTTTTACGCACGCTTGGCACTTCTATTCTATATTGATAAACAATGCTGTACCACAACACGAACTGTTTTATGGACATTTTTATTATCGAGCAACCACCCTGCCCATTCGGAGTTATTGATGCTGTACACCCGCAAGCTCTCCACTAGATGCAGCAAGAAGTCCATCTACGTCTGGGTGGAATCGAGATTGTTGAACTTCTGGAGATTCTTTATCTGGTCCTTGAAGCATATGGGAGTAGGAATTGCTGGTGCCTTGTTGCTGTTGGAGTCGTTGCTATTGGACCTTAGCTCATCGCTCCCTCGCTTCCCCTCACTCCGGCTCTGTCGCTCCATCCGAACTGGTCTGCGGCATCAATATAGGGTGATTGGTAATAGCAAGGGAATAAAGGGTTCATCGTGTAGGCTAGGGACGTCCACCATTTCACCTCTCTTCTCCTCCTATTGCTCTCCTCAACCTTTTTTGGGGTACCCTGATCGTGCGGCTTTATGGTCGGCCATCTTTTGAAGAGCTTCTGCCTCTCTGCTGTAGTTCCCACTATCGTGCAATCAACTGTTTCACTTGTCGTACCCTAGCCTCCTTACTTGCTACTGATGCCTTAAGTGTGGCTAAGAGATCACGTGCGGGGTCTTGTCGATTTTTCTTCGTCGGTTTCACTTTGGGACTTGATGAGTCAGATTTTACAGGTCCAATGGCCTGCTTGCTAGGGGAGCGTGACGGTAACACTAGGCCTCATTGCCTCTACTTCTTTGGCTTGAGTAACGGTCGGCTCTGTGGTGAGCTGCCCGCTGCCCAAGTTCTGACTTGCTTTCTGAAACCAGGTCGTCAAGCAAAGCCTGGCGCGAATCAAACCCGGGTATGAAAATGCCTCCACAGCATGTGCTCTTTGCCAGAGCTGCTTCTTCTGCCTGGTTCTGTTTGAGAAGATCTGTAACGACCCGCTCGGCTGTGTCCAGGCGTAGTAGATGCCCTGGCGCACTCACTGTGTCACACCACTCCACTCTTAGGCCAGGCGTCTCCCGTGGTACAGAATTACATACCTGTCTCAGGTAGAAAACCCACTTGGGAGTGCCACTAGTGCGATTGTCTAATTGGTCCCACTTGCAGAGCGTGTGTCACTTCCCCTCCAATTCATTCACTGCCAGATCCCGCGGTAGAACTTCTTGTCCTGAGTTGTACTCATTGCTTCTTGTACCGTCGTGACCTGATTCGTTTTATTCCAGGACTACGTCCTTACGTGGCGATGTACCTGACCCTCCGGTCACACACGTTTACACACACTGTTCTCACATCTATCTGAGGCACCCTCTTTGTCTTGCTTCCCTCGTCTTCCCGTCCACCCGTTGGGTGATGGCCAGCTGAAGTCTTGACGGGGCTCGGCTCACAGGGATCATCTCCGGCGGCCGAGTCACTGTCCGTTTGCGTTGATGCCTCGTACACTATTTCTTCCACATTCTGTAACCCTGGCTGGTACAGCACTGTCGTGGAGCCAGGAGGGTCACTCCACGCCAGCTACACTGCCAGCGGCGGGGTTGCACTACTGACTTGTTGATAGACAGCTGCACATTCGCATCATGTGATATGGTGTCACCCGCAGCAGTAATCCTATTCTCCACAGCACCCCATGTGGCTGGAAATGGTGACAAGGACAGGAGCACCGTACCTGTCATTCCCATTAACTCTAAGGGTACAAGGGAGCTGCTACGCGTTATCATTCTGGACGGTCGTCTGCCCACTTCGACTCTAGACACTTCGCTTCTGCGATGGTCGCTTATACTGTAGTGCCCTTGGTCACGCATGTCCGCATCATATACTGGACTCTGTGAATGCGCGATCGCTCTACTTACTTGACGTGGACATTCACATATTTCCTGGCACTCAGCTTCACTCCACCAAACCATACTCTTTTCACTGCTCTCTTGGCTGCCGTCAGAATGTTTGGCCAATGGTCATCCCCGGGTAACATTCCTGTCCCTGGAGTCTTAGCCTTCTTACGACATCCGGAGTTACGTGTGAAGGGGGGGGGGGTTCCACCTGCTGGCCCAAATGTGTACTCTACAGAAGATCCTGGTCGCGGCACTAAATCTGTCAACAAAGTTTCTCTGTATGATGTATATAGCACTAACCACTTATCCAGCGGCGGCACTGCACCCAGGACTCACCCCTGGCCTGGCACAGCCTGCGTGACGCCAGCGGATCACGTATGTTTCTCTACTATATACTCCTCCTTGTGTTTCCTAAATCCGCACGTGCACCACTAACCTGGACCACCGGTGGTCCGTAGGTTCATGGAGTGTATACCCGGGTTTCACGAGAGGCCTCAAAACGTGGAGAACTTCACCACCGGCCAAGCACGGCAGATGATGCTGAATTATGAGAACCCTCAAAACGGCCGATTCTTGAGCGATTGGCTCGGAGGGAGGGCGGATATTTGGGCGATTAATGCGGTACTTAGAGATGAGAGGCCGTGTGCGTTTGAGTAGAGTTTGAGCTGAGTAGAGACTAGATGCCCTACAATTAAGGACAAGTGCGCCAAAGACAGAATGAGTGACCAGACCACTCTGAGTACCAGATGTCAACATACCTCTGAAGTATAACTATTGCTCATTAAAAATGTGACCAACCACAGGCTTTTAATCCCAGAATTGGCATAAGGTCAAGTGATCGATCCGAGGAATTTAACCAATCAGGTTGCAGTATTAAAGTAGGTACCATAAAGTGATAAACTATGTTAATCCACTCTCAGAGGTCAATTTGCTTGACATCTGATACTCAAAGTGGCCCAGGCAAGCAGGCACGATTGTCCATTTGGGGGAAGATTCATCCCTCAATCGGTGCAAATAATCATAACTCATGTTGTGTAAATTGGCCATTAAAGAGGCAATCGTATCGTCCCTGATGGTCTTCACTCCTTCCTCAATCAGGCCTTTTCACCACTTCTCGTGTCTAATTAAATTGGCTGACTCTAGCTGGGCCTATTTATCATATAAGAAACTTTAACTCGCCTCATTTTGGCCCAATTCTCATCTTTATTCATCTCAAATAATCTTCAAGCAGGCCTATATGTTAAGACGAGGTAGAACGAGGTGGAACATTAATCGCCCTATTTCGCCTCCACTCGGCCGACCTTAGGTGCAAAGATGACTGGTTTTTACCACAGATGTACACTTGGAAATCATCCTCTTTGTATCTTGCTGATGGTTGTTGAAAGTGTAAGCAGACCGCATAATGTTGTAGAAAACAGGTCCATCAGAGACTCGAACTCATGACCTTCTGGTCATGAATCCATCTCCCTATCCATAATTTTGTAATTCACACACCTGTAGCCTGGAACAGGACTCGAACTCAACAAAACCCCAAGGTTGTGAGACGAAAATGATACCATCATTCCAAACAGCAGGCAAAGAAACATAATAGGGTTAAACTCACTTCCATATTACATACTTGGTAGGTATCGCCTCCAGTCCTCCTAAGTCATGAGTTAGAGAATTTGGTCACAATCTGTGCTATGTTGTTGTGCGGTGAAATGGAGGTATTAGGTTACTTTGTGTCGTGGTTAAATCTAGTCCAACATGACTGTGCATAACATTTTCATTTATCTCAAATTAGAGCCGCATGTGCTCTATACTACTTTTTCGCGGGTTAATATTTTAAGAACATTATGTGCATGAGAGTTGCTTCAATAAATATAGCATCTATTTCATTTCAGTTTCCAGTTGAAAGCACCAATTGGTACAGCGTTGTGGCGTTATTGTTTTATATTGGCACAGCGGTCCTCCGAGATCTTCTACTTGTAAGCCTTAGAAAAGCGTTTAAACAAGAATATGCCACATTAAAAGATGCCATTTTTGACAAGTCAGGCGCTCATCCAAAATTAGTATCGAAAAAGAAAGGTTCATTATTCCGTTCCTCAAAAGATGATCTCTTGAGTGAAGAGAATTTTGATGAGGACAAACTAGATATCACCACTCTGGTACAAATATTGCTAGAGTTGAAGCTGAAAAATGACAAGCGATTATTATCAGACAAACCACATATCAAAAATGAAGTTGAAAAAATGCGGGGGAAAAGAAACTCACTCCTACATTCGCCTGATCCTAGACTGAACGAAGACGAATTTGAAAAGGAATGGAAAGACTTGAAAGCCATTCTGAACGTTCTTGACATAGATTCTAATTATACCGATGATATTGATGGTTGGAGAGTAAAGCCTTTTGGTAAAAAAAAACTAAGAAACGAAATTATCACACATGCCCAGCATATTGAGCGTGTAACTATAAATAAGACTATTAACAATATAAAAAATATAAATCATCACCACCATCTTCACTGCAGTCCAAGTCTAACGAGACGCTCTTCCGTGAGAAGTCTGACATCTCAATTATCTTTGGAAATGGACCAATCTGATCAGCCTAAGTGTTTACTTGTCATAGGAGATGATAATTATATGAAGATTGAGATTGAAGGTATTGAAGTCCATAATATTAGCAAAGAAGGATTAACATATTCTAACTTTGTGAGGTCGCTTAAAATTTTAAATTCAATGGTAGTCAGTGATGTTTGTTTGTGTCTTGGAACCTTTGATCTAGAGAAAGAAAACGATGATGATCAGGTGAAAATTGCAATTACACGTGGCATACAAGAGCTAGGCTATACATTTGATAATTCTACGATATATGTATTGGGTATTTTACCACACAAGGAAACTAATGAAAGCACGAAAGCCTTCAATGCAAGAATTCGACTAATGAATGAATTTATTAAAAAGTGCATTGAGGCCAATGATAAAATGTGCTATATAGACGTGTTTGATGCCATATTGGAACATCAAAAGCGTAAAGACAACTGCTACTTGATTGACAGTAGTATTCTGCTGAGCACTGAAGGAAAACAAATCGTTACACATCTTTTACGTGAAAATCTGAAATACGCAATCTTTGGACCGCCTAATCATCAGGATATAGAGACGATGCAAGTGCAAGAAAGAATCATACATAGTCAAAATACAATGGTACAACAGATGCAAGCTCTTGAATTAGAGGGGGATGACGAATTACGTGAAATACTTACTGAACCAATAGCAGGTGATGTGATGCACGAATTCACAGAGGAAAGGGTGCAGTATGTAGGTGCAAGACCTAAAACCAAGACCACAAACATAGCCATTGATAACAGTGATATAGAAAGACAGATAGGTAGCTTAAAAGGCTGTGAATCAGGTCTTCCGGGTCAAGGCCCCACAGAACCTCTTAGTGTAAAGAATGTAGACAATTTGACATCAGTGCAGGTCATAGTTTCCACTGAAGAGTCTGTCTTACCAATAAGTCTATCAACCTCAGTTCCTATGAAAGTTGTGCCAACAGTGCAAACAGCTGAAGCTACATTTCCTTCAACGCACCACCCACATTCTTACGTTTCCGCCACAACGGAACCAGCCACTCACCACTGTGCCCACCACTTTTCTTTCAAAGAACCAGCCTTCAGTTGCTGTTATCACAGAGAATCAACGTCCCACCCCTGTTTCCACACAGAGTCAACCTCCCACCCCTGTTTCCACACAGAGTCAACCTCCCACCCCTGTTTCCACACAGAGTCAACCTCCCACCCCTGTTTCCACACAGAATCAACCTCCCACCCCTGTTTCCACACAGAGTCAACCTCCCACCCCTGTTTCCACACAGAATCAACCTCCCACCCCTGTTTCCACACAGAATCAACCTCCCACCCCTGTTTCCACACAGAATCAACCTCCCACCCCTGTTTCCACACAGAATCAACCTCCCACCCCTGTTTCGACACAGAATCAGTCTCCCACCCCTGTTTCCACACAGAATCAGCCTCCAACCCCTGTTTCCACACAGGATCAGCATGCTCCGTCTACAGTTCATGTTGCACCCTTAATAAAAGAAAAAGCCAAACGTAATCTGATAAACCGTTTAAGGTATATAAGATTTGGTGAGGACAGTGTTATCACGGAAAGTGATAACCACCTTTACAAGTACATGGTGGATGGCGCAGATGGCCGGATCCGTCAGGTGTTGCAGATGACAAGGCCGAATGATGTGAGCAAGTGTAGTGAGAAATATATGCTCAATGACGGTAGTATTGCCTTGCAGGATGCTTATAATGCCCCCATTCATGTCTTCTCTCGGAAATTTGAGCACAAGTTGCAATTGGGAACTATCAGTGGGGAATTTGGCATGTTGTGTGGGGCCTTTGGTAATCACGTGATATACAGTAAGAAAGATCGGCAGAGTGATAATAGATTACATGTATTTAGTGTTAGTAACTATAGTGAGAGTCCATCCCAAGCAGGCCTCAGTCATGAGCTGGTCGCGACACTTTCCAAATCAGTCACATCATGTGGTGTGTCCGTGTGTCGACACCACACCGGCTACCTGGCTATCAGTGATCGTAAAGCCAGCACCCTAGATATCTACACACACCACCACCAGCATGTTACACGCATCCAGATAGATGATCATCCACTGGGACGTAACGCGCTGGCGGCGGTTGGTGACGTCATCGTTGTTGCGCTATGGGGTAGTAATAGTCTGTCCCTGTACAACTGGGCGGGTGAGCGTCTGGCTGTCCTCACCGTAGACCAACTGGGGGTGGCTGGGCAAATACAGGGTATAGGGGGCGCCGGGAGCATGCTGCTGCTTGCTACTGCGCCGTGGTCCTTTAGTAATGTGAGTACACTGCATGTGTATGATATCTGCTAATAATTGTCATGGTGTTTGTCCGCTATTAACAGTCCCTTCAGATCCCTTCCACTTCCTCACCTGCTGGTCATGTTTGGTTTCACTTCATTTTGGTGACATTAAGAAAATAATCAACAGCAATTAGGCCCACCATTCGTTTCCTAGAAATGGGCCATATGCGAGAAACCAATCAACTCTGCAGTCATATAAAGTGATTACAGCAACTATGAAATCTAATGCATGATCTTGCTCATATTAGCCATCCTGGTTTCGCAGTATGTTTATAATTAAAATATATGTGACGTTATATCCTTTTCCCATAACGTTGCGAATGTTATAAAGCTCAAATAGGAATTTAAAAATGTTCTAAATTTTCAACTTTGACATATGTAAGAAACCTCATGGCATGTCTAACAATATGAACATGGAAAAAAAAGATATTTAAAAAAAGAATGACAAAAATAATCAATTATGAAAATAGATTTGGCGAAATGTCATAAGTTGGAGCGGAAAACATAATTTAAAACCAACTTTATAAATCATAAAGAGTTAACCCTCAACGGCACTGAAGGGTCTTTCTTGACCCGGAAGTGTATACAAACTGTTGTGAGAGTTTCAGAGTTACAGACGAATCGTTATGATTTATCCTTTTACCTCCTGGTGGATAATTGTCAGATAAAATATTGAGTTGATCAAACAAATAAAATATTTGTTATGATATGCATAAAAATCCATACCGGATCATAAAAGAATTCTATGTTTTGATTAAGTAGTACTTCTCGCTGGCAGTTCACAATCATAGGCCCATTATATGTACAATAAAATTTCAAGTAGCTTCAATTATCATTTGCAATGTTTCATCTTTCATCTTTTTAATTTCAGAAATATTGGCAAAATTCATTTTAAAAAAGGGGAATATAGATACAATTCTTCTCAAAATATTACTGTATTTGTGCAAAAAATATAAGTTTGAAATATCAGGAATGATTATAGGAAAACTGTGAAAATAGAATAAATTTAAGTTCATATGTAATGACAAAAAATTAGATGTGGGTAATTTTTTACCCGTCCAGTGCCGATGTGTGAGTACTTTTATGCATGCCGTTGAGAGTTAGAGCAATTCATTTTTAGAGAGGGCGAACATTGTCCTATAAATGTACACGTACACACAGTGATAAGATTCAGTTTGTAAACGATTGAATATGTAATCAATGATTGTTTGGAAGCTGTGATTTTAAGAAAACGAAAGTTCTTACAACTGATTTTGTATAACTATCTAGTGGTTATGATTTGACACGTATTGTATGGGTGGCAAACCACATATCGTTGTTAGATCGTGGACTGTGTATAATTATGGTGTGATAAACCAAGTGACCCAAACTTAAAAGATAAATTTGGAGATGTTGTAGGTAACGCTCTGGCATAACATGTGTAAGTCATTCCGCTTGAATGTGGTTAAATTTCGAAAGTAGTTGTGAATAATACTGGAAACTATCACTACATACTAAGACTTTGGTCAGTTCTAAACTGATCTTGACATGTTTTTCAAATCCTGCATATCAAGCCATGGGCTCCAGCAGCATGGGGGTGGTGGGATCTTATGTATACTACTATGATTTACAAACACTATACCATATACATTACTACTATTACATCGAAGGGTATCTAACAGGCACCAAGGAGCACGGAAGCCAGGGCTTTTGTTTTAGGCTTGATTTATGCTCTAGTATGCATGTCTATTTTATCATTTTACATTCTTGAAATAAGCTGACACAGTCCTATGCAATTACAATGTAAATATTTTCACCTATATCCCATAGTTTCGTTTGCTGATAAATCCATCAGAAAGTTGTTTTTTAGTGGCTGGTTAGGATTTGATTTGATTGGCTGGTTAAACTTGCATTACCATAACGACTATGGCAGACTTTGATTAGTATTTGTAAACCTGTCTTTGATTGATAGGACCTGTGTAGCATCTGCTAATATACTACTCGTATTGTTTGTTATACCATATCACGATAATATAGTAAATCAGATAAAATGAAATAGAAAGTCATCCATAATGCAAACCTAACTAAACCCAGCCAATCAAAAACAACTTCCTGGTGGACTCACTAACAAACGAAGCAATATAATATTGGTGACAATATTTAAATTGTAATTGCATGGAAATTTTTCAGCTTATTTCAATAATGTGATGTGATAAAGCATATACAACAGCATAAATCCAGCGTAAGGGCCATTATCCGTACATGAGGGGTGGCGGCTGCGGCAGCGGCAGGCAAGTGGCCGCCGCACGGCAGTTCATAATCCATACATTCGAGGCTGTTCAAAATCTGATGTTCAGCTACTCGATTTTCCCGTTGATGTCTATAGTGCTTGCTTAGTAGATTGTACTGAAGACGCCCGTGCATATATACCATGTCCGTGATGAAGAAGAAAATGAAACTTAAAATTCTGTTACTAAAAATGATAAAGGAAGACATTACATGGGACCAATATTCAATCAAAGACTCGTATTTATCTGACTTCCAATCTGCCATAGTTCTATGTGCATCAGAGTGGTCAGAAACAGTATTTATATGAGTACTATACTATGATAGTTACGTGATGTAGACTAAAGAATAGATACATATGATAATGCACATTTATAAACGATTATCGTAGAGCCACGTTGTTAATGGATTATGCCCCAATACCTAGAGGCAAGCAGGCGGCTTGCCGCAGAATCCCCTCCCGAAATGGTTCGTGAAACGAGCCGCCTGGCAGGTTGTAGTTATGGATAATGGCTCTAAAACGGATGCCTGGCTTCCAGGTCTCTGTGCCTATCAGATGTCCTTCTAAATAATAGTAGTATTATATATGGTATAGTGTGATTGTTTGTAAAACATAGTAGTATGTATACCCCATTTCCCTCGTATGGTGCTGGGGGCCAAGCCCTATCACTTTGTCCATATACAGATTAAAGTAAAACATGTCAACTTATCCTCCAGCATACACACAACACCATGCTTGTTCACCGTGTCATGGTTTGTCTTATGTCTTCTAATTTAACCAGGCTATTGAGGTATCTGGGTTCTTTGTAGAATGGCATTCAATGTTTATATATTTCATATTGTTTGTATAGTATGTAATTATATATTTTATATTGTTTGTATACTATGTAATAGTATTTTGTACTATATTGTGTTGGTCTTTGTTAAAAACATAAATGATGTGCTCAGTATTTTGTACTGTAATCTTAACTTTTTTAGTATTCTATTTTGTGATACTAAAATTTATTGAATGCAAACATATATGTACATGTGCATAGTAAATTTCTATAACAAATATAAAGTAATCAATTGTGCTATAATTGATATATTAGTTGAATATATATAATACAGATATCTGAATCTAATGTAATCATTGCATCAATGCTGTGAGTTTAAGTCGTGTTGGATGTTGTATTTTTCTATTGAATTAATACTGGATATATCAACCGTGTTCAAAGATCAAAGCAATGTGTTTGTCCAATCAATTTTTTTTCTAAAAGGCATACTTCTTTTGCATGTTGTTAAAATGGGCAGGGATGATAAGTCATTAGGCGAAAGACAAAGATGCAAAAAATCCCTTTCTGAAAGGTAACCAGTGTACCATATTTGGAGGCATGTTTCAAAGCTGTATTGCAACCATGGCAGAAAATGTTTTCAAATTTGACTTGAATTTTGATGATGTTTTGTTGAGGAATCTATATACTCGACATTCAAACAAATAAATAATTTCATGTACATACACACTAGCAACCCTTATGCTATGTACCTATTAAACAGTATTTTGCAATAAAAACAATTAAACTGTTCCCAATAAACTCAACTGTTACCAATATTTTGTTTTGTTGGTTTTATATTATGACAAAAATCCCCTATACGTTAGGTCAGTGACGCGGAGCCGTTTTAAGCTAAAGGTATGGCCCCCATTTCACATGGCCGATCCTAGCTCCAGATCTTCCCAAAGACGCCCGATTTGTCATTTCGGGGTGGATTGTGCGTGATCTGGCCTCAAATGTGGAGTGATTTGGCTGGTTCGGCAGGGACTGGGACGTTTTTGGCGGGTTCTGGACTGATTTTTCATATTTCGGCTTGAGTGCTCCAAACCACACCATCACCATGTTTTTTCGGGGCTGTCTGGGTGGCTTTCTTAACTATTTGCAGCATCCTTAGGTCTCTTTGCTGAACTGTGGCCTCGTCTGCTGCGTTGGGAAGATGTATGATGACGGATGAAACCGTAAGTGCCGCCACTACCGTTACAGTTGGAAGCTATAGAAACAGAACGGAAGCATCCTTTTCAACAGCACGATGATCCAATATTGGTGTTGTCTACCTGAAAAAAATGATTCACTTCTGCCAGTTTCGGGCCCAAATAGTGTTATCACTTCTCTGGAGAGGTGATTTTGACTTTTTCGGCCTGTGGGCTCCCGTTTTAGATTATTGAGCTGTTGATCTGTTTCAACGTTTTGGTTTTATGCTTCGTCTGGAGGGCTACAGAATATGCAATGAAGCAATATAAAAAAGGTTGCAAATGTTGGTTTTTTTTATTGTTGTGTGTGTCTCTGAAGGATTATACTCAAACACATATTAAAGATCATTAGGG
>CM032669.1:45363151-45380879 GCA_019095985.1 Streblospio benedicti
CCCACAACCGACAATGGCTCTGATGATTGTGGTTCTAACTACTACTTTAGCCAACAAAATTTTATCCGATAATGTGCAGCAACAATCTGCAAAATGGATAATGATGACAATATAAGATACTGAATGGCTTGATACTTGACCTGAACACAGGGGCAATTTCTAAACAAGAGTTTAACCCTTTATTGTCAGGGTATGTGAAATGCAATCACACTTAGGCGCCCTCAATGACACATAAAACTACGCAAAAAAATGCACAACTTCTTTGATTTATG
Organism: Streblospio benedicti; assembly: GCA_019095985.1. NCBI lineage: Eukaryota > Metazoa > Annelida > Polychaeta > Spionida > Spionidae > Streblospio > Streblospio benedicti. Next base: position 45,363,424 of record CM032669.1, read on the forward strand.
CTGTTTTTGATTGCTAGATGCAATGGCATTAATGTGCGATGGTAGGAAGAGACGGGAAGTGACAGAAAATATTTTCATAATTGTGAACTTCAAGCTGTCATTTTGAACCGAGAGCTTGACAAGGTGGATGTTATGAAAAAATACTAGAAAAATAAAACCATAATACCCTTACTATGTGCTAAAAATAAGAAAGCATGTAAGATTCTGAATGCACATGTGAATTTAGGTACAGAAATAACTATTTTTCATGTCTCCAGAAAAAGTTTTTCTCTTAAGCGTCACACTGTCAAAATACCATTGTTCGTCGGTGTTTTTATTTTGTGATTTCATTTCCCATACGCCGGCACAGAAGATACGTGCCCCACAGGGCACATCCGACGTGGAAGTGCTGAAACATTCTATCTTAACCCTCCCGCGTCGGATGCTAAAGGGCGCGTACCTTCTGTGCCGGCATATGGGAAATGAAATCACAAAATAAAAACATCGACAAACATTCCCATTTTGACAGTGTGATGTCTAAGACAAAATCTTTTTCGGAGCTACGAAAAATGCTTATTTCTGTACATAAATTCACATGTGTATTCAGAATCGTATATGCTTTCTTATTTTTAGCAAATAGAAAGAGTATTATGGTTTAATTTTTCTAGAATTTCTTCTTCACATCAAGTAGTCAATCTCTCGGTTCAAAATGACTGCTTAGATTTCACAATTATAAAGATGTTTTTCTGTCATCTGCCGCCATCGTACAATAATGCCAATGGATCAGGCAATCAAAAACAGCATAAATCAAACAAAAATATATATCATAATGCTCACATTCAATGATATGAAATGCAAAACTGGCTTCCAACTTTTAATTTCTTATGTTGACATTCTAAAACCTACAAAAACGTGATGTCGACAACATAGTTTATTACATTGTACGATATTGCTTGATACACGGTGCCTGCAGAACTGTGCTTCAGTAGATCTTTATGAAATTGGTTTATTTGATATCTGCTGTGTGAATTTGTGTTGGTTAGCTTATTATATCCACGAAAATCAATCATTGATAAAAATATTTCACTTTGGCATGAGATTCTAACTACCGTCATATGCAATTAGCGAGATGCGCTCTCATTGTTTAATATAATGTAGATCAGCCAATCAATGCTAAGGGCCATAAATATAGACATGAGCATGGGGATTTTAGACTATATCAAGCGCGCACTGTTTCGTAACATCGAATAAAAAATTATTGATGATCTAGACTGTTGTTATGTGGCGATAAAAAAAGACTCAAGGATGTATACTGCGGACAAACCTACGTTATCAAGGATGATTTCATTGGATTTTTTAAGCTTTATTTGGTAATGACATCATTAAAAAATCAAACCTCGTCTGTTTCTATCTGAGAGCATGGGCGTTTCCAAAACCAACGAGATATTATATGTTAGGGTGAATATTGTAGATATACGAGTATTTTTGGTTCGGAATTTTGGCGTCTAAAATGTGTGATAGATGCGTAAATAATTGTGCTCTCAAAGGAAGATCAAATAATAGGGAAATACTGCATATTTGCCACAAAATTTACATCAAAATGTGTTGTTTATAATCTTTCTGTTCTCGCATATCATTATGGTGTCAAGGTCGCCACTGTTTCTGATTAAAAAGATGGGTTGAAGTTGTGTATTTTTTTGCAATAAATGCGTAGTTTTATGCGCCCTCAAGGGCACATCCGGCACCTAAGTGTGATTGTATTTCACATACCCCAACAATAAAGGGTTAATGTATAGCATATATACCTCTTGTGTTGGTGTGACCTAATTCGTCAGAATGGACTGGGTGTTTTTTTTAAGCAAAAGCGGTCCTTATTTCACTGGTTAAGTGAAATAAAGACCTAAAAAATATTTAGTTTCTCACCTGGAGATAAAAGTAAGACCTTGGTACTTGTTTGTTAGTCAACATCTTGAGATTCTCTGCCTTCATTATTTAGTCCATATTGCATTAGCGTATATTTCTTCAATGTACTTCAGTAACTCCCATCTTTACCGTAAACCAGTCCCGTGGCTAACTCTTGTCATTTTCTCACGCATTATAGATAAAAGGGTCTAGGGTTCATGAGAGAAGTATTAAATCCTCATAAGACCATTTTTCACAATGTTTTTATAGTGAGTTTCTACGTTGTCAATCTTCATCCATTTCCGATTTTCTACTTTAGCCGAGACAAAGAAATGTATCACGTCCCAGTTATATATTCCATATGCATTACAGGCCGTCAATTAAGTTTTAATATTATGTAAGATCAATTTTTAAAGAGGGCCACAATATAGTTAATAGACCTGTAAATATCTTGTTGTTTGAAAATGTCGGTAAATAATGCGTAACATGCAGTCCATTCATGACACAACACCATTTTAGGGGATGAAACCATGACATGGTTCATGTCTCAATTTGATTAATGAGGAAGTGAAGCACATTCTTTTCGTCTGTCACCTTGACCTAACACGCAAGCTCACAATTACAGCTGGACTGAATGATGTGGCAAAAAAGTAGTGCAAGTGTTGGATGGAATTTCAAGGATACGCTTATTGAAGTCGAAAAGATAGGCTTAAGATTAATAATCTGTATAGAATATGTTAGTAAATAGTAGTGCTAATTTGATGAGGTTGTAAGTAGACTGTTATAGATACTGTCATATTGACAACCATGTATACATGTACATTTTGTTTCATATACTTGGGTTGATTTAAGGGAGTGCTCATACATTACTTGGGATGATGAGCGGGTGGGTGTTTGGGGAGTCGGTAAAAATGGGGAAAACAAGAGTAGTCTTACCCATGTCAGGGGTTACTGTTAGGACAAGAAAAATTGTATAGTGGTGACGGCTTCAATTATCTACTTCTGTTTATACCAAAAGTTGAAAAAAGAAGTCTATGCATTTGCCACTCACTGTTCAAATTAAATTTTATTCAACATGGAATAATATTTTACGTGTACAAAAATCGTTATGTTAGAACAATGTTAACAACTTAACGTGCTGAACAAAGATTTTGTAAATACTCATGATTGTTTATGGCAAATACAATTTTGTTAATAATACTTGTGTTACCTGTTATCATTTAGCTTTCATTTACATGTATGCTATTTTACTAGGGATGTACCTGTCCCAAGACTAGTGACCTTTTACACATAATTATGTTTGTATTGGAGTCTTTACATGAATGCCGTGATTGACCCTTGACAAAATAAAATCGATGCTTTTCCCCTCAGTGAAGTTTTAATCATAATGGTATTTTAATAATATTACATATGAATAGACAGTGCCTAACACCATTCACAGCTTGAGCACCTTGTCAAAAGGAGGGACAGACCACAGAATTATCTAAAACAAATTAGCGATCAGTAATAAAATTCTCTTATGAGAAATTATAGCACAGTTATACACTGCATACCATCCATGTGACATATGAAATACTGAATTCAATACTGATGAATAAACAACAAATACTGTAAAACTAGAAATGTTTGCACAATTTAATTTGCGAGTTTCGTGGGTAGTTGCAAAACCGCAAACTTAAATAGTTAGCAAACATTAATAGCCTATGTAAAGTACCTGCAGGATGGACCAAAATCGCAAAATTAAAGTCCCAAAATAATTTACATAAGAAAATTGCGAAATTTAATTGTCTCGAAATATTCTAGTTTTACAGGAAGTAATAAGTAGAATCTTGTTTCATGATTTAGGGGGCTGAAAAATGCAGATGTTTTGGCTCAAATGTATGTGACCAATTGGCGCCCATCTTTCATCTGAAAAGTTGGTCTACACATATATCTATAAAATTTGATAGATGATACCTTGCTGTGGCAAGATGATTGGCGCCATACATCATGATCACTTGAGTCATTGGTCATCATGTTCCATACTTTCATTGGCTACGTTTTTATTTATATCACAAGTACTAGTGACTTTTCCCATTATTTAGTCAACAGATACATAAAGCAAACCACACATCATACAAACATAGTTGCGTCGCTTCAGCAGCTGAAGCGAAAGCCTTGTGTTTCATTCGTTTGTAACTAGCTATGTATGTCTCCGGACAAGCTAGAGCTTTTATGGACCAACCAATATCATTCAAACTTTACACAGCTATGAGGTATGAGGCGACACCAAAGTGATTCGATTTTGGGCACTTTACAATGAAAGTGGGCTTTGCAATTAATGTAAGATTTATTTGCTTTTATTGTACATGTATATCACTGCAGCGACTGCTCTGTGTTAAGTAATATTGATTATTAGGTTTGAAATTTTTATTGATTATTATCTGTCATTAGTACTAATGCAACACACAGAGCAATATGTTTAGCTGGATATTGATCACTGCTGTAGATTCATTCTGAGGTTTTCTTTTCAAATTCATAAAATTCTTAATTGTAAAGTATACATCGTTTCAGAATACTGTAAAACTAGAATATTTTGTGGCTATTAAATTTTGCGATTTTTTATGAATCAATTATTTTGTGACTACTGGAAAACTAGAATATTTCGTGGCTATTTAATTTTGCGATTTTCATCTATAAATTATTTTGTGACTTTTGATCATCCTGGACATACTTTACATGGGCTATCAATGTTTGCTGACTATTTAAGTTTGCCGTTTTTCGAACCTACCAACGAAATTCGGAAATTAAATCGTGCGCAAACATTTCTAGTTTTACAGTATTTAATTTTGCTATTTTGGTCAATCCTGGACCTACTTAACATAGGCTATTAATGTTTGCTGACTATTTAAGTTTGCTTTTTTTGCACCTACCAACGAAATTGGCAAATTAAATTGTGCGCAAACGTTTCTAGTTTTTCAGTATATCTTAATTGCCCATAAGTCAACGTTGTTCTAGCGATGCCGTGTTCTTTGAACACTTTTGATCTAGTGTTAAAGTTTGCATACACACAGCATTATTTTACAAATTTATATTCTTGGACATGTAAGACAGTCAGTGACTCTATTTCCACTAATAAGTCACGTTGTTAATTGAAATACAACTATATTTTTTTTACTTTCACTTGTGATTGAGAAAAGAATATCGTGATGTGCTTGATGTGTGTATTTGTCACATATTCTACAAGATGGTACACTAAATTTAATCTAATGAAAAATTCATGAGTACGGGCTCCCCCCCACCCCTCCTCCTTGTTATTCAATGCAGTGACTCATTTCACCTTTTGCATGACCTGTAAACGTTTATGTCTAATCATCTCGAAGTCGAAAGTTCATCTTACTCGTTTAAGCAATCATTTATTCCATTTGCATCCAAGGGCATGGCCGCCCTTTTCCCAGTTTTTTCTCTCGTTTTTTTCCATGTTCAAGTCCCCAACTATCACCTTTGCTGCACGACTAAACCCTGTCAGGCAGAATTTCACGCATGGCTGGCTTTGACAAGTGGCTGCTGTGACCCAGATACAGGAGAGAACGTGCAGACAATAGGATGACGTAATTGCTCAAAGGAATTGCCCCGATGATGAACGAGAACTGCTCCACTGACGTTGGATTTCTGATCAATTTGTTGTTATGCAGCCACACGTTGTTAGATAACCATAGCTTCTTTTCTTTCACAAAATTGTGAGAAAACCCATTTCTCACCATGATTTATAACTTGAGCCATGTCACTTGGAGAATCAGGCGCTCTGTTCTACCAGAACTGTTGGCAGCGGTTGGTGTTGAAATTGTAAAAATGGAAAAAGATGGATGGGGTGTGATTTTAGTCATAGCAATGCGTTAGTGTCAGCTTATATGGAATTCAATCTATCACGAAATCATTCGAAACAAGGCCTTTGCAATAATGACAATCACATGAAATGTACGGTATTGGCGACAGTTATGTTTTGTTGTTGTTGTTGTTGTTGTTGTTGTTGTTGTTGTTGTTGTTGTTGTTGTTGTTGTTGTTGTTGTTGTTGTTGTTGTTGTTGTTGTTGTTGCTGTTGTTGTTGTTGTTGTTGTTGTTGTTGTTGTTGTTGTTGTTGTTTGTTGTTGTTGTTGTTGTTGTTGTTGTTGTTGTTGTTGTTGTTGTTGTTGTTGTTGTTGTTGTTGTTGTTGTTGTTGTTGTTGTTGTTGTTGTTGTTGTTGTTGTTGTTGTTGTTTTACATTTATTACAGCATGACTTGTTCATACATTCGTTAATTGTATCTAGCATACTTTAGAAAATACACTATTTTTTCTAATATGGTTTCCATAGTAAAACAGTAATACTAGTATGCCGATAAAAAGGGCATACTCTGTAAGGATGTGCACATTTGTGCAGGCTGCATCCATATCAGGAAATACAAATGTACCTGCACATTTATGCACATATAGGCTACTGATACTTTCAAAAGTATGTTAAATGACCTAAGAACGTTGCACCACATACCGACTCAGGGAAAACCTATAGACTATATAAACAGCTTTCACAGTCCCCGTTGATATTTCCACATACGCTACCCTAACCGATAACTATTTTCTCTAGGTTGTCTGCACTTCAGGGTGTAATGCAAGAATTTTTCTACATATGTTCAGAGCAACAGTCCATGAGAATACACAACCGACTGGGGTGGGGAGGCAGCTGAAGCGAAAGCCTTGTGATCACTTTGTTTGTATGTCAGTGTGTATGTATATATGTCTCTGGAAAAGCTAGAGGGTATACCGATGAATCGTTTTTGTTCAAACTTTACACAACTATGTGGTACGCTGCGACACCAGGGTGATTTGATTTTGGACACTTTGCCCATTAAAGTAGTTTCAATACAGCTTGAACCATGAGTTCCAAATTTGATACACTGCGCATATACCTAGTGACCATCATCACTGTCCAATTTTTGCACTTTACCAATCAAAGAAGGTCGTTGGTGGCCAATTTTAGCATTTTTAGCTTGACACATGACTTCTGTATTTCATACAATATGATGGGACTGGTGACCACAACCTACAGTGAACTTTTGCCCTTTGTTAACTAAATGAAAAGTGCTCAGAGAGCACATCATTGTGTAGCAGTTTAGACATTTAAGTTTTTTTCTACTTTCTTCAATACTTTCAATACAGTTTGAACCATGACCTCCAAATTTTATTCTATGTTCACATAAGTAGTGACAATCATATGTGTTCATCTTTGGCACTTTGGCAATTAAAGTGTGCCGTTTTAGTTTCATATTCAACATTTTTATTAATAGTATCAATACCTTTGAAGACAAAATCTTCAAACTTGGTTCACTGTTTGCATTCATTGAGACCATCATGAGTTTTGAATTTTGGTTATTTTCCATGAAAACTATAGGTTCCAGGGAGAAATTTTAAGTTTAAAAAATGCTTAATGCAATATCATAATCACCAATATGCCAGCGTTGTTCTAGTGACGCTGTGTTCTTTGAACACTTTTGATCTAGTTATAACATTCCCGCTTCCATTGGCCTTATTGTTCACATTAGGTGTTAAACAAGTTAATAATCTGGGTGTTTTGGTAAATATTATTTTGTACCGCACATTCCAATACAGGTATGAAAGTATATGATTATACCAACGTCCCACACATGGGGCCCATTTTCATGAGAGGTGTGTGTGGCATGTATACTACTTCACTACACCATACATATTACTATCATATAGAAGGATATCTAATAAGCACATAGACCATGGTAGCCAGGGCATGCCATTTAGGCTTGCTTTTTTGCTTTAGTATGTACGTTATCATTTCACCTTATTTAGTTAAGTTGACATAGTCCTATAAGAATAAGAATAAGAATAAGAATATTTTATTTCGATAATAACGGTACACAAAAGTGTAACATATAATCATAGTAAAGAAGGTAAAAATATACAAGTTATATACATGGAATAGCTAACTAGCTAAAATTGACTAGAGTAAACATATGGTACAGCTAAATCAGTATATAATATTCTTCCAGTGACAGTAAATAGCACTGTTTGTATAAAAAGTAGATGCAGTAATATTCAGTAAGATAGTATTGTCAGAGACCTCCAATCTCTTAATAAAACTAGTTACATTGTTTCTAATTAAAATATCAAAATGATTAATACCATATTGCAAGAGAGTAGCAGATATACTGATGCGATGATATAAATTCATCAATAAACGAAAAATTCTATTAAAAGCAGATCTGATCCTTCTGTAAACATCTTGACTAAAATTAGACCATAAATGACAACAATATATACTTGTGCAGTACAATGCAATTACAATTTAAAAATTTCCACTAATATTCCATATCTTTACTCTGTAGTAAGTAAATCAGGAAGTTGTTTTAGATTGTAGGAATTGACCACGAGATTGGAGTGTCAATCGCAAAATTGAGCATGCTGACGTCTGATTTACCCGAACGAAGTGAGGATAAATCAGACGTCAGCATGCTCAATTTTGCGATTGACACGACAATCGAGTGGTCAATCACCATTCTATCATGACTCAAATCCATTTTCATGATTTTATTTTAAAATAAATCATATTATAACATTCAACATTCAAGTCAATTTCGTTTGTTTTGAGCTCGCGGAGACGTCAATTCCTACAGTTTTTAGCGCGCGGAGGCGTTAGTCTAAACTGTTGCACTCCGCACAGCATGAACACGCCTTCATGGCCTTACTACGCCAGCGGCTGTATTGATATTGTGAGGAGGTTAGACTAGCGCCGTGGGGTTTTTTTTGGAGCGTGTTTTCCATCGCAAAATTGAGCACGGAGATTGACCAATCAGCGTGGGTTATTGGCGGTGATTTTTGCACGGAATGATAGAATGGCTATATTAAGATTTGATTTGATTGACCAGTTAAGTTTTTTGGGAAATTTTGAATCCCACTATTGTTGCCTATACTGGGGCCCTAACTAAACAAGAAAAACACTAAAATCAATTTTGGCGTGCAATCAATTTATTTTTCAGCTACTTTTCCATTATTTCTCATTTAATGTTTTATGGGTCTGATGTCCTTTAAATCCAGCTTTTGTCTTCGGAGGTGCTTTTTCTTCCGTTTCTTTTTTGTCTTTAACCATTTTACGTGCCTGATAACCTCTATAACCAGCCTGGATTTTACTTGCTGCCTGCTTTTTTTCTTTATCAATTACAGGAGAAGATATAACTTGTTTTTCTCTTTGTTCTTTAATTAATCTACGAGTCTGATACCCTCGAAACCCAGATTGTATTTTAAGTGCTGCCTGAGTTTTTTCATCGGAGTTATTCTTAGATTTGCTGTCGTGCTTTATCTTTTCCTGCTCTTTAAGTGCTGTCTCAGTTTTCTCATCAGAGTTATTCTTAGATTTGCTGTTATTGACATGTTTTCTTGTCTTATAACCACGTATTCCCGCTTGAATCTTAGTGGCTGCCTCATGCTTTATCTTTTCCTGCTCCTTAGTGCTGCCTTTTTGCTCTTTTGCCCTTTTCATTTTGCGACGAGTTTGCATGCCTCGGTAACTAGACTGGATTTTGGCTGCTGCTTCCTCCTCCTGTTTCTGCTGACTGGTATCCTCATTCTGAGGTGTGGGGGTTCTCTCGGCAGCTGCAGGGGACTGGGATTTGGGGGAGGAAGGAAGGGTCGGTGTCTTCTCTTTGTGAGGTGGAGGTGAAGGGCTCATTTCCTTTGGTGTTGGGGAAGGACTTTTTTCTTTAGGTGGCGATTCAGACGTCTTTAGAGGCTCGTCGCAAATATTCTCCTCGTTGACTTCCTCAGCCTCCATCTGGTCAATGGGCAGGTCGACCTTGGTGTCCTTCGTCTCCTCCACTTCCTCAGCCCCCTCAGCACCTAGACTTGCCTTTGCCCGAAACATTCCACCCTCGTCTTTGTCATAGTCAACTTCCTTGGCAGAATCTTTATTTCTTCGATGTAGCACAGGTTTGGCATGGAAAATATCCTCTTGCTGCTTTTTGGGAGGTCGTTTGCGCTGCTCAATGGGCAGCCCCTGTTTGCGTCCTGGAGAGCATGGCCCGTCGGACTTGGCGCCTCGCTCGTAGGACGTGGAGGACAGAGACTCGTTGACACGGCAAATGGGCTCACTGACTGTTGTCTTGCCAGTGCACGCTTTTTTATGCATGTACTGAAGCGGCTTAAGACGCTGGTGCCCCTTCAGTGGCGACGTGTTAAATGCCGGCCGGAGAGGTGCTCCATAGCCTAATTTTCGGAAACCTCCCACCTCAGAACCAACAGCAACATAGTAGCCATAAGGTTTTAAGTCCTTCGGGCCTTTGACCACGCCACCTTCTAATGTGTACAGCTTTCTGGTTACTCCAATAGCGGGTGACACCTTCTCGTCGACCTCGCGCAGTATAGCATCCCATTTGTCGCGCATTTTGTATGAAACGTTGAGCCGCCGGGCCGTCTCTTGGTCATGCCCGTTCGCATACACAAATATGGTAAGGACATCTGTTCGTATTTTCTTTATACGCCCGGATACAACTCGCCCCAGTCGTCTGTTATGCTCTACGGGACGGACCTGTGAATCACAAAATAAACTCGTCTCTGGTGTGATTAGATTTGCGGTAAGGTTTAAATACCCAACATTTTTAAACCTGCCATTCTCCACAGCTACGTATGATCGATTATCTTGTATGTCTTCTAAATTTGTTATTTGATGGCCGTGTGTTGGAGTCACTAACCGTCTTACAGCATGAGTGGTTTTTAAGTCTGAAGTTAAAGTTTGCAGGAAGGTGTTCCATGTCGGCACAGTACGCCGATTTAACACAATATCCTTCCCAGTAAAGAACGCATCTCCATTCTTATATATTTTAATCTTCTTTGGCATGTTCTGATTGTGCCACTGCCATTTTCCTGTGCTGTTATCCATTAGATCTAGGTTATTATCCGTAAAACCTTACATTTTACGAAAGACATCTAGCCAAGGCTTGGGTTTTTTCGACAGTGCAGATTTGATACAAACGTTAGACGTTCAAATTATTACGACCAACGTTTCACTCTTAGTCCAGCTGATCTATGGTTTGACCCGGAACAAAGTGCAAAAGTTTTTAAACCTAGTCTTTGTCGACCAGTTTTTCCCACTGAATCCAATGAAATAAAGTTGCCCAAAGTTGCACGAGTTGAAAGTACTTTTTCCGACCGTTTTTCAAAAGTGTTATTTTATGTTACAGATAGCATGTGAAAGTCTTGAAAATGTTTGCAAAGGTAGCCATTTCGAAAAGCAAGATGGCCACCATTTAAAAAATGATAAATCATATAACAAATGTATAACGTTGATATGACCTATGAAATAAAACTTAATAAAACAACACAAAATCCATATTTTATATCCTTTATTTTCCTTTAAACTTCCTTTAACATTAACACAACTTTAATTTAAGACTTTGACCTTAAGGGAACATGCACAGCAAATGCCTCCTTACATAGATTGAATTAAATATTTTGTTTTTTGATACACTTGGCACGTTGCTCCTAATGCCTTATGATTTTACAATTATTAGTTTGCGTTTTGATAAAATATTAATGCCCATAAAAATGTAGGCTGCCATATTGATTGTCAGTTTCATATCTCCCCTTGAAAAAATGAGCACTGCATTATTTTGCAGCCTCTACCACCCGTAATCCTTAATGTAAATATTTACAGCCAGGATTTAGGGGTACATTTCATGAAACCAGTTTAGACTAATTATTAATTGTGAGGAAATGGAAAATTGCACATAGATAAAAATGTATATGTTCAAATGGCTCATCAAGTACTATTTCCTATTTATGTGGCATAAAAGGTGGATGTGACATGAAAATCACCTGTGCATGTCTCTTTAAGTTGATATTTAAGCAGATGTCTTTATAATTTACATGTTTACATGTAACTCCAAGCTCGGAACTCCTATATGATTTGTATGTTACTCTGCTTCTAAATCTGTATCACTGTCCTGTACTAAATCCCTATTAGAACAGATGCCCTTACAGTCACTACAGGCAGCAGAACATGACGTCTGCATGAGCAACGTGCAGTTGAAAAGCCAGTTTTGCATGAGCATCATACGACTTGGAGAAGCTCGTGGGTTGCAGTTGGCAGATCATTAGTAATGGGAATACATTTTCTATCCAACCTCCAGCCCCATTCCTCTGGTGGCACATTCTCTTCTATGTCTAGCCATACCTGAACTTGCTTAGGGGCAGTACGGATGGTTCCACTGCAGGAATACTGTCCACCGTCTTTTTGTAGAACTTACGTAAACGAAGGCTATCAAGGTTCTCATCTGGTAAGTCCCCACTGTACAATAAAACAAAAGCATTTGGTGCAAGCTTCAATCAACTCTTCTCTACTGGAATTTGATTGCATAAACACTTCTGCTTATTCACAAAATGCCTTGTCTCCAATTGGCTTTAATGACACCAATGTGCCATGACCTGTTCCCTTTCTTACTTTCTTTGGCGAAGGCTGAAACCGTATGGATATAGTGTATAAATAACATGGTAGATTAGAAGTATCAAGATGTCTGTGTCTGCAGCAACAACCACAGTGCCGTGTGAATCAGCACTAGCGACTCCTGCCTTTCCTAAGAGGATATCAGAATCTCCACTGGCATGTTGTACCTCGCACCCAGCTTCACTCAGTCTCTCTAACAGAATGTGGATGAACCTCTGTTTGTTGTTGCCTTTTGAAAGAAATAGATCTTTCTTGCACTGCAATTTCATAGGTGGCTCAAACAGTACTTCGGGGCCACATACACTTGTTCTTGTGCCAAGTGCGCTATCTTTTGTACTTGAGGCATCTGAGTAACCATCAGAGACAACTATGGTTTTTCCGTACCTATGGATGACATGGCGCGTATATACCTCACTGATTGGCTTTTGTTGTCATCATAGCAACGGTTCCCATACAATGGAAGGTACCTTTTCCGTCAGTTGTTCTGAGATTGTAGTCAACATGATCTCCTCCAAACTGGAGGAAACCTGAGGACTGTGGTAACTCAGCTCCTTGGCAATGTGATACACAACTTTTCAAATTCTTCACCTCGTCATAAGAAGAAGCAAATCCATTCTTGCAGAGACAATCAACTAGAATAGAATACACCGAGTCGACATGCTTGCATAATAGCTTGTCCGATTGATGCAGTCTTACATGTTGTATTTCCTTTCCACATATGATAATGGCCAGAAACTGTTGCAATGATTGAGGTAGGAACTGTGAAGCGTTTTCTTGCACTATGTCCTCAGTACTTGGGTATACATCCTTTCTTTGCAGAATGGTTTTAATGTCTTGCTTTATGAGTTTTGGTTCTGTCTCAATTTCTCATCGCCTTTGTCTCAAGCATATTTTCATGAAAGCTCTGTAGAATACTGGCTGCTGTGGTTTTAAAGGTAACAACATTTGGTTTACTATCAATTACTGGTGATCATGATTCTATTGCCCAAGTGCTTCGTTATTTCACCCTTCATGGCCTCAAAATTAGTATTTTCCTGCAGCTCAATCAGTTTGTTGACCAGCTCAGAGTTTTTTGTTTGTTAATCATCATTATATTCTAGATGTCGGCTACTGCTTTAAATGCTTCTGCTTTTTTGTGTCTTTAGGCCGACCAGTTGCTTTGGATGATGTGGCATGTTCAGTGTTTTGGAATACCTTGGGGATCTGTTTGCCAGTGCGGAAGTTCACATTACACATTGTGATAGACTGCATCTGCTCCTGGAAGGTCTGCCACAAACATGTAACTCTGCTCTTCACAGTATCAACCCATTCTCACTTGAATTAATCACAGGCCTTCAGAATTTCATCTCGAAACCCAAGTTCTCAAACTGGAATAAGTTTGAACTCTGGCTTTCCCCTTTGTATGGATCAGACTTGCCTCCGAAAAGGCAATCATCTTTATACCTAACGGTATCGGTGCTAGACCTGCGGGTTTTAACCTGCACAAGTTCTGGTTGAGCAGAACTCTTTCTTTTGTGACTTTCAATTTTCTTGGGGCGTATGAAAGTACTTTCATACGACATTTCACAAGGTCAACTTGGCCCACAATCACATTGATATCAGTTTCTTTAGCTAGGCTGGCCTTAAGAATGCCATCACATCCTTTCCGTGTTGATGTTACGGTCTGCTCTACTGATAAAAGCTGGTTACAAAAGACGCAGGAATAAGACGCCATCACCACAGTTCTACATTGTCAATTTCTACTTCTACACTAATATCACTGAGAAACCTACAGAAATAGTGAAATGAGAATTTGTAATAAGCTGAGGAAATTAAAGCAAAGGTAAGAAGAAACATGTTAAAACCATGTCTTGGATAAGCTATATATGTACAAGGCACGGTTTTGGACTTGATCCTTAGACGCATGCAAGAACAGCCTGAGAATAGTATGCCTCATTACCCCTCTTAGGGAGCACACATAAATTACTTCCCAGAGAGGATCGGCCATCGGCCATTTGGTGTGTGTGTGTGGGGGGGGGGTTGCTCAGTTTTACATAGTGTCGGGGGGGGTGTCATTCACTTTTAAATGTTACAAAAGGGGAGGTCACTCAATTTTATGTCCGACACATTCATATTTTACGCACCTTTGGCGCGATTTGAGAAAACTGCAAGTATTGCAACAGGAATGACGTAACAATATATATGTTTCATACCAAAACCAATTTATTCTTTTTAATGCAAGAATACATGCTACTCAACATCACTGTCTGGATCAGACTCAGCATTTGCAATGTATCTCTGAATTTGAATCAGAGCTTCTCCATCGAACATTTTTCTACACTTTTATTGTGCAATCAGGTGGAGTGGTTTTTCATTTTCAGAAATGGGGGGGGGGGTCACTGAATTTTTCAAAGTTGGGTAAACCAAATGGCCGCCCCCCCCCGGGAAGTAATTTATGTGCGCTCCCTTATCATTGGCAAATGAATAATCATATTAAGTTGTGAAATAATTGCAACGGCGGTGTCATTAAGGTACATGAGACAGATTTGTGACCTGCTCTTTATTTATTTTACTGGTGTGAGGTACAACTCTTACAATCATTTAACAAAGGTATTTTGACCATGTAACACAGAAACTAATAACTATAAGTTATATCAAATAATAATATTGCTTAGCCTTAGTCATAAACTGGACATAGAACAATTTCAATGTGTCGTTGCGGTGCGAGTAACGCGCGTTCAGCACATCATTTCAGTTTTTCAAAATGGCGGAAGGTACTCACATACAATTTTATTTGTGTTATTTGACCAATATAAATGCGTTGTTGGTTACTGTATTGTCTTTGGATATGAATTTAAGTGTACAGACTATGTCTCAACATAATTGTGTGGGTGATATATAGTTCAAAGCAGCTGTTTGAGCACTCCTATTTTTCAGCCCGATGGGAGTAACTCCCCGTATGTGATGTGCATAACGGGTATACTCTACCTCTTAATGAAGAGGGTAGCACCAAAATATTTCCCATCATTTTCTGTTATAATAGAATGGAAAATCAAGAAATTTGACTAAAATAATTACCGGGTGCAGGTAATAATCAGTTGTATAAATCTATTGCTTTAAAAATTTCCAATATGAATACACTCCAGAGACTAAGCATTTTTTTCCTACAATTTTCAAATAAGGCATCGATCATTTGATCTCAAGGGGGGTGGGGGGCAGCTATTTTCACCATAGCTTCAATTTTTTTTCATGAAATTTGACATCTAATTCTTTTTTTCTTACATTTTTTTAGATTTATTTCTTAGATTACTGAACATCAATTATTACAAAATTTGACAATTATTTTTTTCTAGCCAAATGAAACCTTATTATTTTTTTCACCAATTTTCGGCCTTGCGTTATTTTTTTCAATATTTTTGCTGCCTCCCCCCCCCCCTGAGATCAAATGGTCGATGCCTAACAGAAAATATACTTCAGAATATTACTACAGACAATAGACGAGTGAACCATGAGTAGCTTTAAAAAGATTTCATTCTCAAAACTTCTATTCCTGCTACAAAGAATGTAACTCTTCACAAAAAAATTAAAATAATGAAAATGACAGAAATTGTCAAAAAAATGAAAATATGTGATTATTATAATATATCTTATGTATATAAATCAATATTAAACAGTTATTATTTAAGGCAGGAAGGCATTGCCTAAATGGTTTCAACCCGGCTACCTCTATGCGACTATGGGCTACGTATGTGATCCCAGCGGTGATTCATAGCCTTGAGGTAACACTCCTGCCGCCAACCGCAATTCAAAAACTTGAAGCTTTCCAAAGGAAAGTTCTGAAACAACTGCTATACTTTCCAGACTGTACTTCAAATGCAATAACCTATATGCTGATAGGTATATACCCGGTTGAGGCTGAAATTGATAAAAGAGTTTTGAACAAGTTTGGCTCAATAGTCAATGACCCTCGATCTGCGGAGTATGAAATTGTTAAAAGACAACTTGCGGTCAAGAATCTCTCTAGTAGGTCATGGACCACAAATGTAAGACTTCTGACCCACAAATATGGACTACCCAGCGCCCATGAGGTTCTACTTAGCCCACCCTCAAGAAATTCTTGGAAGTCCTTTGTGAAAAAGGTGGTCTTAGATTACCACCTCGAAAAACTTAAACGTGATTGTGAGGGCCTAAGTTCCACTAGATATGTAAACCTAGGTGCTTGTTCTGTGAGAAAACCCCATCCCGCCATTACAGTGTCTGGTTGATCCAGACTAGTTTGATTTCCGACGTAAGATACTAATTACGTCGTTAGTACTTACGTCAGTAAAATCAGACGTAAGTACTCGTCATTACTTGATGTATTTCCGCCAAAGAGCACAAATTTATAGCACGTCAGATAATTTAGCTAAAAACGTTGATGAACTCAACAAAACTGCAAAGGACGTGATTTCTATGCAATCACACGTGATACAAAGATTATCAATACTGGATTGAAGTGACCGTGGAGGCACAGATACGCCCACAAACAGGCCAATTGGTGCCGATCAAAGGGGCACTGTCGGTGACCTTGACCTTGTCCTTGAGGATATACAGTACTGTGATGTGAGTACCAGTTTATAAAATAATTTTTTCATTTTTCTTCGAAAATAAAAGGAAACTTCCCTTGGCTAAACCTTTTGGCTTAAAGGGGGCATGGGGAAAAAAAAAATTTAAAATTTTTTTTTAACCCTTAAATTTTCGGGTCATTGGGAGTAAAGGGGTTTTTGGGAATTTCAACCCCTTTTTTTTTAAAACCCCCCAATGACTGATCTTAAAATTTTTATTTTTTTAAAGGGGGGAAAAGCCAATCCCGGGGGTTCCTCCAAATTGAAAATTTTTAAAAAAAAAAAGGGGACCCCAATTTTTCAAAACCCCTTTAAAAATTTTTAAAAAAAAAAAAAAGAAAAAAAAAGAAGGGAAATTTGTGTTAAAATATTTTAATGTACCCTTTTCAAATCAATTTAATAAATTTTTTTTTGTTGCAAATTTGGGTTTTGGGAATGGCAATAGAATTTTTTCGCCTTGGTTTTTTTGGAAAATTTTTTTTTTTAAAAAAAAATTTTTTAAAAAAAAAAAAC
>CM032669.1:45380979-45391952 GCA_019095985.1 Streblospio benedicti
AACCCTGAGTTTTTTGAAAAAATTTTGATAAACTCCAAAAAAACTCAAAACGTGTTTTCCCCCCCAAAGTGTAAAAAAAAATTTTGTAAACTAATTAAAAAAAACCGGGGAAAGGCAAATCGCCCCCCAAACGGAATTGGGTTTGCCCGTTTTTTCAAAAAAAGAATCAGGGGGACAAATTGTTTTTAATAACTATTAAAATTTAATTATCTTAAAAAATCAAAGGGCTTTTTGGGTTTGTTTGTTTTTTTGGTTTTTTTATTCCGGGTTTTTGCACTTTGGTTTAAAAATTAAGGGGAGTAAGTTTATTTTTTCCCGCTTTTTTAAAGGGGCGACATAAACAATGATAGGGGGGGGGGGTCATCCAAAAGGGTAGGGGGGGGGTTTCGTCCAATTTTTCTGTTTCCTTTGCTATCACCTACAGGTAAAGATCTAGATTCTTTCATTTTTTTCGAATAATATTTTCTTTTATAATTGTCAAAAATGCAATGACCATGACGGGGATCACTCAACTTTTTCCAAATGTTGATGGGGTGGGGGTAACTTTCTTCGGGCCCAAAATGCCAGGCGACCCTCACCACCCCCACCCAGTATGCGTTATTATGATTGTTATCTTACATGTAAAGGTAAGATGGCTCATAGCTAAGTTTATCCATGGATTTACTAGTACGCTGGAGACATTTCAAATCAAATCAAATCGAATTTAATATATTCAGATCATGGCACTGCCTTAGTAGATGGCCAACCCTTAGATTCTCTGGGCTCGCACTTGGGTTCGTTTTTTCGCCATCTGCTAAAGATTGGCTAAAGATTTTGCTTACTCTTTCGCCAATGTGGCGAATCATTTCTATTCAAGAAAAATTCGTAAAACACTAATTTTGTCTGCATTTTGTCTTGCGCAAAAATAAAAAGAGAAGTCTGATCAACTATCGCTGCTGAAACTCTGAGTCTGCTAGAAGCTGTAGGGCATGGACTGTGTATAAAGGAACATTTAAAAATTCTCTTACACTTAAATTTGCCTGTGGTTGCATGTGTAGACAATAAGAGTGTTGTTGAGGCAATACATTCAACCAAGCTTGTGGATGACAAGCGTCTTCGAATTGACATGACTGCTCTACAAGATCAATTACTTCATCGGGGAGAGGTTAGCTCAATCCAGTGGATTCCAGGATCACTACAACTTGCAAACTGCTTGACCAAAAAAGAAGCAGCTGCTGATGATCTGAGATTGGTGATGCAAACCGGATTACTCAACCTAGCTTAAAAAGGACAAAAGAAAAAGAGAGAGAGACATTAGTGATTAAGAACTCTTATTTTAATGTACCCTGTTGTCATAATGCAACCTGTTAATAATTATTTGTGTTCATTTTGTTTGACTAACTTGTGTGTATGTGTACATGTAGCAAATGAGAATATATATTTCAGCCATTGTGTGTTTTTGTGTATTTTATCAATCCTATACTTTATTTAATATATTATATAAACTTAAGTTTTGTACTTGAATTACAATATCTATTTATGCTAAAATATCTGTCCTTTTAAGTAACAAAAGAAACAATTAAAACATTGGTTGGTTATATACCATTGAGATATTTCATATACATGTGATGTTCAAGATCTTTTAGTCACGTTGTTATATTAAAAAAGTGCAATTACAATTTACAATGGAATTGAGGATAGTATCATGGGGGATAACCAAATACAATGCATACATGGTGGATACCTATGGATGTGTGATGTCAAATTATGAGTATGGTGTACGTAGAAACGTATGCTTCCTGGATCAACCAGAACATCACTGATTTCCATGATTCATAAATGCGATTCCAAGATGAAGCTCAAAATTTTAGCAAGTACATTTTCTAAAAGATTTCAAAATGTTCTAAAAGATATCATAGATTTTGATCAAACCGCTAGCATTAGATCAAGGTATTAATATAGGGACTAGTATCCGAAATGTGATTGACATTTTTGAACATTGTGAGAGTGAAAATAAATCTGGTGCATTGCTGTGTGCAGACTTTGATAAAGCACATGATACTGTAGAACATAATTTCATTTTTTGTGTTTTAAAACGATTTAATTTTGGTGACCACTTTATAAGCTGGATAAAACTTTTGTGTTCTGAACCTACCGGTATGTTTAAAGTAAAGAATAATGGTTCATACAGAATCGAGATGGCAATCAGGCAAGGATGTCCTGCTTCATCATTATTGTTTATATTAGTGATTGAAGTATTCGGCGAATGCAATACGACAGTCAAAAAATATTCATGGAATAAATATCCATTATCATCAACATAAAATAATGCTATATGCTGATGACGTAACCATATGTGTAGGAGATAAACAATCAATATCTGAGGTGATTAAAGTTATAAGAAACTTCTCTCATTTTGTTGGACCTCAATTGAACATGCATAAAACCAGAGGAATGTGGTTGGGTCCCTTAAAAAACGAGGGCATACGCACTATGGAAGGTATAACATTCACTGGTAAACCAGTTAAGTGTCTTGGCATCTACATAGGCCATAGCAATGCAAATTGCCCGAAAATGAATTGGGATCATAAACTTGAGAATTTAGATAACCATATCAACTATCTAAATCGATGGAATCTATCATTAAATGGTAAAATAGGTGTGATTAAGTCTCATATCATTTCAAAGTTTGTACATCCAGCAACCGTATTGTCAGTCCCAGATGAAGTCTTTAGAGCCATAAACCGGCGTATATATAAATATTTATGGAATGGAAAAAGTGAGAAGGTAAAACGATCTGTCCTAAGTAATTCAATTAAAGATGGAGGTTTAAATATGATTGATGTAGATGCTTTCATAGCATCTATAAAAGCATCATGGGTAACAAAATTACTCACTATTCCGGGAAAATGGTCTGATATCTTTCATATGAAAGCTCAATTGGGTTGCCATTAGAATACATTATAAAAATGAGTTTGTCCAAAATTTCAAACATTACATTAATTAGAACATAAGGGCTGTGCCATTATTTAAGGCGTGGGGGAGGTCAGAAAAAAACCCGGGGGCGGGGGTCATGAACATTTGACTGTTGTGGGGATTCAGAAGTTGATGTATTTTATATATTATATAATAAGTGGAACAGTCCTCATTGCATCATCAAGTATCCACAAAACACATTGGTGGGCACATTACTGACATTAGACATGGATGTTTGTGGAAAACAATTGAAATATTCCATCAAGAAATGTATTTGATTATATACGCTGGAGACATTTGCACACCAGGAACGATGCATGGGGAAGTTGATGTGAAACCAGCCCAGCTCGGTCTGGTTAATGCTGACAGGAAGACTCAAGCTTCACACTGCTGAAGTTTTGCCAGTTCTCTGGATAAACTGGTTCATTCCTCAACGACATTTCGATCCTGGAGATTGACCTTGAGTCACGTTGCCATCGTGACGAAGGTCAATTTCCAGGATTGTAATGTCCTTACCGTCATTCTTTCCTCATTTAAGCTGCTTTAAACCAGGATTATTGGTGGTTTATCAACCACGTTTAGATAGACATTTAGTTGAAATATATCTAAGTTTATTCATGGAATATGTATGGAATATATGTGGAATATATATGCTGGAGACATTTATACACCAGGAATGATGCAGGGATTACATACTTAGTAACAAGGGAGCCCACTGCAAATTAACTCATGAACTAAAAAACCAGGAATGATGGAGGGATTACATACTTAGTACAAGGGAGCCCACTGCAAATCCCTGGCGAGCAGTGTGTCACAATTTGCCTGCACGTCAGTTGGATTTGTAGAACGCTACCTTGGAACAGCATCAAGAAGTTAGCGCCTAACACTAATGTTCTAGATAGTGCATGTGGAAGTTGGTGTGAAACCAGCCCAGCTCGGTTTGGCTAATGCTAACAGAAAGACACTTAATACTGCTTCACACTGCTGAAGTTTTGCCAGTGCTCTGGATAAACTGGTTCATTCCTCAACGACGTTCCACCCTGGAAGATTGACTTTGAGTCACGTTAACATTGTGACTGAAGGTCAATCTCCCGGAGTGTAATGTCCTTCCCACCAATTTTTCCTCAATTAAGCTGCTTTAAACCACCATTCTTGGTGCTGAACTTTTGGAACTTGAACTATTTGAAACGGTCCTTATGGCATCATCAAGTATCCATTAGACATGGATGTCTGTGCAAAACAATTGAAATATTCTATCCAAAAGATGTGTTGGATTATATACGCTGGAGACATGTATACACCAGGAATGATGCAGGGATTACATACTTAGTACAAGGGAGCCCACTGCAAGTCCCTGGCAAGCAGTGTATCACAATTTACCTGCAGGTCAGTTGGATTTGTAGAACGCTACCTTGGCACAGCATCGACAAGTTCAGCTCCTAACACTAATATACGAGATAGTGCATGGAGAAGTTGGTGTGAAACCATCCCAGTTTGGTCTGGTTAATGCAGACAGGAAGAGTCGAGTTTCACGAGTGCTCTGGATGAACTGGTTGATTCCTCAACGACATTCCACTCTTGGAGATTGACATTGTGTCACGTTGCCTTCGTGAGACAGGTCAATCTCCAGGAGTGTAATGTCCTTACCGCCATTTTTTCCTCATTTAAGCTGCTTTAAACCAGCATTCTTGGTGCTGAACTCATTTTGCAAACATTACATTAATTACAAGATAAGGCTGAGTCATTATTTAAGCCGTGGGAAGGTAGGGAAATAAGTGGGTGTTTGTTAAATTTGGGTTGGGGGTTTGAAATGTGTTGTGGGTTGTGCGATTCAGAAGTTTGAAAACATATCAGTTGTGTGTTTGTTTGAAACGTAAATTGGGATTGTTCAAAGTCTATTTTTCCTAATTTTTTCTGTTTGGGGAGCATCAAAAGATTTGAAAATTTAAAAAATTTACATGTGGAAATTTAAAATCTATTTTTCCTAATTTTTTGGAATCCTATGGGGAATATATTTGGAGATTTATACATTTGAAAATATATTTATCAACGATGTATTACATTGAAGTTTAGATGAAATATATCCGAGGTTATTCATGGATTATATTCGCTGAAGACATGTATACACCAGGAATGATGCAGGAATTACATACTTAGTACAAGGGAGCCCACTGCAAATCCCTGGCGAGCAGTGTGTCACAATTTGCCTGCTCGTTAGTTGGATTTGTAGAATGCTACCTTGGAGCAGCATCAAGAAGTTCATCGCCTAACACTAATGTACTAGATACTGCATGTGGAAGTTGGTGTGAAACCAACCCAGCTCGGTCTGGTTAATGCTGAGAAAGACTCGAGCTTCACACTGCTGAAGTTTTGCCAGTGCTCTGGATAAATTGGTTCATTCCTCAACGACGTTCCACCCTGGGAGATTGACTTTGAGTCACGTAGACATCGTGACTGAAGGTCAATCTCCCGGAGTGTAATGTTCTTCCCACCAATTTTTCCTCAATCAAGCTGCTTTAAACCACCATTCTTGGTGCTGAACTTTTGGAACTTGAACTATTTGGACCGGTCCTTATGGCATCATCAAGTATCCATTAGACATGGATGTCTGTGGAAAACAATTGAAATATTCTATCAAAAAGATATGTTGGATTATATACACTGGAGACATGTATACACCAGGAATGATGCAGGTATTACATGTTTAGTACAAGGGAGCCCACTGCAAGTCCCTGGCAAGCAGTGTATCACAATTTGCCTGCAGGTCAGTTGGAGTTGAGGAACGCTACCTTGGCGCAGCATCGACAAGTTCAGCTCCTAACACTAATGTACTAGATAGTGCATGGAGAAGTTCGTGTGAAACCAGCCCAGCTCAGTCTGGTTAATGCAGACAGGAAGACTCGAGTTTCACCAGTGCTCTGGATAAACTGGTTCATTCCTCAACGTCATCCCATTCCTGGAGATTGACCTTGTGTCACGTTGCCATCGTGAGCTAGGTCAATCTCCTGGAGTGTAATGTCCTAACCGCCATTTTTCCTCATTTAAGCTGCTTTAAACCAGCATTCTTGGTGCTGAACTCATTTTGCAAACATTAATAACAACATGAGGAATGATGCAGGAATTACATACTTAGTACAAGGGAGCCCACTGCAAATAAATTCATGAACCAAAAAATGGAATGATGCACGGATTAATGCCAGTGCTCTGGATGAACTGGTTGATTCGTCAACGACTTTCCACCCTGGGAGATTGACTTTGAGTCACGTAGACATCGTTACTGAAGGTCAATCTCCAGGAGTGTAATGTCCTCCCCACCAATTGTGTCTCATTTAAGCTGCTTTAAACCACCATTCTTGGTGCTGAACTCATTTTGCAAACATTACATTAATTACAACAAGAGGGCTGAGTCATTATTTATGGCATGGGAAGGTGGGGAAATAAGTTGGGATTAGGCGGTCATATGGTTAAATTTGACTGTTTTGGGGGCTCCGAAGTTTGAAAGCATGTGTTGTGGGTTGTGCGGGGGGGGGGGTCAGAAGTTTGGAAACGTATGTTGTGTGTGTTTGTGGGGGGGGGGGGCATCAAAGTTTGAATGGAAAAAAAATTGGGACTTAAAGTCTATTTTTCCTAATTTTTTCTGTCCTTGGGGAGCATCTTTAGATTGCATTTGAAAATATATTTATCAACGATGTATTACATTGAAGTTTAGATGAAATATATCCGAGGTTATTCATGGATTATATTCGCTGAAGACATGTATACACCAGGAATGATGCAGGAATTACATACTTAGTACAAGGGAGCCCACTGCAAATCCCTGGCAAGCAGTGTGTCACAATTTGCCTGCTCGTTAGTTGGATTTGTAGAACGCTACCTTGGCGCAGCATCAAAGAAGTTCAGCGCCTAACACTAATGAACTAGATAGTGCATGTGGAAGTTGGTGTGAAACCAGCCTAGCTCAGTCTGGTTAATGCTCAAGAAGACTCGAGCTTCACACTGCTGAAGTTCCGCCAGTGCTCTGGATAAACTGGTTCTTTCCTCAACGACGTTCCACCCTGGGAGATTGACTTTGAGTCACGTTGACATCGTGACTGAAGGTCAATCTCCAGGAGTGTAATGTTCTTCAACCAATTTTTCCTCAATTAAGCTGCTTTTAAACCACCATTCTTGGTGCTGAACTCATTTTGCAAACATTGATTACTATTTGGAGCCATTATTTAAGGGGTTGGGGAGGTCATCACTTTGGGGTTGGGGGGTCATATGTTTAACGTCTGTACTGGAGGTTCAGACATGGAATATGTCTTTGGGGGAGGTCAGAAATTTGAAATCAATGTTGAAATGGGGGATGGTCAAAAGTTTAAATTGAAAAAAAAATCTGGAGGTTCAAATGTCATTATTTATGAACTTTTTAGTTGTGAGGGATGGCTGGTGAAATATTTGGAGCGGTCCTTATGGCATCATCAAGTATCTGAGACATGGATATCTGTGCAATTAAAATATTCTATCAAAAATATATTGGATTTATATGCTGGAGACATACAAGGAATGGGGGATTACCAAGGGAACCCACTGCAAGTCCCTGGCAAGCAGTGTGTCACAATTTGTCTGCACGTCAGTTGGATTTGTAGAACGCTACCTTGGAGCCTCATTAAGAATTTCAGCGCCTAACACTAAAGTACTAGATAGTGCATGTGGATGTTGGGGTGGAAACCAACCCAGCTCGGTCTGGTTAATGCTGACAGAAAGACTCGAGCTTCACACTGCTGAAGTTCCGCCAGTGCTCTGGATAAACTGGTGTATTCCTCAACGACGTTCCACCCTTGGAGATTGACTTTGAGTCACGTTGACATCGTGACTGAAGGTCAATCTCCAGGAGTGTAATGTCCTTACCGTCATTTTTCCTCATTTAAGCTGCTTTAAACCAGCATTCTTCGTGCTGAACTCATTTTGCAAACATTACATTAATTACAAGATAAGGTTGAGTCATTATTTTAAGCCATGGGAAGGTAGGGAAATAAGTGGGGGTTTAGGGGTCAAATGGTTAAATTTGGCTGTTGTGGCGATTCAGAAGTTTGAAAACGTATGTTGTTGTGTGTGTGGGGGGGGTCAAAAGTTTAAATTGAACAAAATTGGGACTTCAAGTCTATTTTTCCTAATTTTCCTGTCCTTGGGGAGCATCTTTAGATTGCATTTAAAAATATATTTATCAACCACGTTTACATAGAAATTTAGTTGAAATATGTCTAAGTTTATTCATGGAATACATATGGAATATATGTGGAATATATATGCTGGAGACATTTATACACCAGGAATGATGCAGGCATTACATACTTAGTACAAGGGAGCCCACTGCAAATCAAGTCATGAACTATAAAAACAGGAAAGATGAAGGGATTACATACTGAGTACAAGGGAACCCACTCCAAATTCCTGGCAAGCATTGTGTCACAATTTTCCTTTCACGTCAGTAGGATTTGTAGAAAGCTACCTTGGAGCAGCATCAAGAAGTTAGCGCCTAACACTAATGTACTAGATAGTGCATGTGGAAGTTGGTGTGAAACCAGCCCAGCTCGGTCTGGTTAATGCTGACAGAAAGACTCGAGCTTCACACTGCTTCACACTGCTGAAGTTTTGCCAGTGCTCTGGGTAAACTGGTTCATTCCTCAACGACGTTCCACCCTGGAAGATTGACTTTGAGTCACGTTAACATTGTGACTGAAGGTCAATCTCCCGACGACGTTCCACCCTGGAAGATTGACTTTGAGTCACGTTAACATTGTGACTGAAGGTCAATCTCCCGGAGTGTAATGTCCTTCCCACCAATTTTTCCTCAATTCAGCTGCTTTAAACCACCATTCTTGGTGCTGAACTTTTGGAACTTGAACTATTTGGACCGGTCCTTATGGCATCATCAAGTATCCATTAGACATGGATGTCTGTGGAAAACAATTGAAATATTCTATCAAAAAGATATGTTGGATTATATACACTGGAGACATGTATACACCAGGAATGATGCAGGTATTACATGTTTAGTACAAGGGAGCCCACTGCAAGTCCCTGGCAAGCAGTGTATCACAATTTGCCTGCAGGTCAGTTGGAGTTGAGGAACGCTACCTTGGCGCAGCATCGACAAGTTCAGCTCCTAACACTAATGTACTAGATAGTGCATGGAGAAGTTCGTGTGAAACCAGCCCAGCTCAGTCTGGTTAATGCAGACAGGAAGACTCGAGTTTCACCAGTGCTCTGGATAAACTGGTTCATTCCTCAACGTCATCCCATTCCTGGAGATTGACCTTGTGTCACGTTGCCATCGTGAGCTAGGTCAATCTCCTGGAGTGTAATGTCCTAACCGCCATTTTTCCTCATTTAAGCTGCTTTAAACCAGCATTCTTGGTGCTGAACTCATTTTGCAAACATTAATAACAACATGAGGAATGATGCAGGAATTACATACTTAGTACAAGGGAGCCCACTGCAAATAAATTCATGAACCAAAAAATGGAATGATGCACGGATTAATGCCAGTGCTCTGGATGAACTGGTTGATTCGTCAACGACTTTCCACCCTGGAAGATTGACTTTGAGTCACGTAGACATCGTTACTGAAGGTCAATCTCCCGGAGTGTAATGTCCTCCCTACCAATTGTGTCTCATTTACGCTGCTTTAAACCACCATTCTTGGTGCTGAACTCATTTTGCAAACATTACATTAATTACAGCAAGAGGGCTGAGTCATTATTTATGGCATGGGAAGGTGGGGAAATAAGTTGGGATTAGGCCGTCATATGGTTAAATTTGACTGTTGAATGGGCTCAGAAGTTTGAAAGCATGTGTTGTGGGTTGTCCGCAGGGGGGGGGTCAGAAGTTTGGAAACGTATGTTGTGTGTGTGTGTGTTGTGTGTGTGGGGGGGGGCATCAAAGTTTGAATGGAAAAAAATTGGGACGTAAAGTGTATTTTTCCTAATTTTTTCTGTCCTTGGGGAGCATCTTTAGATTGCATTTGAAAATATATTTATCAACGATGTATTACATTGAAATTTAGATGAAATATATCCAAGGTTATTAATGGATTATGTTCGCTGAAGACATGTATACACCAGGAATGATGCAGGGATTACATACTTAGTACAAGGGAGCCCACTGCAAATCCCTGGCATGCAGTGTGTCACAATTTGCCTGCACGTCAGTTGGATTTGTAGAACGCTACCTTGGCGCAGCATCAAGAAGTTCAGCGCCTAACACTAATGAACTAGATAGTGCATGTGGAAGTTGGTGTGAAACCAGCCTAGCTCAGTCTGGTTAATGCTGACAAGAAGACTCGAGCTTCACACTGCTGAAGTTCCGCCAGTGCTCTGGATAAACTGGTTCTTTCCTCAATGACGTTCCACCCTGGGAGATTGACTTTGAGTCACGTTGACATCGTGACTGAAGGTCAATCTCCAGGAGTGTAATGTTCTTCAACCAATTTTTCCTCAATTAAGCTGCTTTAAACCACCATTCTTGGTGCTGAACCCCTGGCCAGCATCGACAATTCAGCTCCCAACACCAATGTTTAAAATAGCATGGGGAAGTTGGTGAAAACCCCCCAAACTTCTTTTAAAAAGAAAACTGGGTTACCGTGTGGGAAATGGTTCATTTTAAATACCCTGGGATTGATTTGATGCCATGTGGGGTTTGGGGCAATTTAATGAATGTCTTTTCCCATTTTTTCCTCATTTTGGTTTAAAAAAATTTTCCCTTGGGGAATATTTTAAAAAATTAATTAACCATAAAAGGAAAATGCGGATTAAATTTTAACGTGGGAAGGGAGTAAATTTTGGGGGAAAGGGGTTAAATTTTGGGACTTTTGGCGACCAGGAATGTTCCCCCAGTGTTTAAAAACTGGGTTAAAACCCAAACCATTTTTACTTTGGGAAATTTTTTAAAAATCCCTTAATTACAAAAAACAAGGAGGGCCCGCCATTTTTATTTAAAGGGACCCAAAATTTGGGAAATTTTAAGGGTTAACCCCT
>CM032669.1:45392052-45437180 GCA_019095985.1 Streblospio benedicti
ACGCTACTCTTAGGTTCAATCTAACATGATTATAAAGGATGCAAAACCTTCATCATTGAGATCGCTACTCGAATCTAAAGTGATTTCTTGGAAATTGGTAAGATCGGCCATGATGTGACGAAGTTTAAATATTTGAAGAAGAATTATCATATTATTCGTCATCCGTGCCCCATCTTATTTTATCTTGCATACCGGATCACAAATAAAGTGTTTGGCAAACTACTCAATAAATGTGGGTGTAGGATATCTAGTATTTCTATATAAACAAACAATGTTTTTGTCGGGTGATTGAGTGATGCCTGTCAAAGTCCACGCCGATAAAGAAATCAAAGTTTGAACACGTTTTTGGTACGTAATGCTGTAAGTAAACATATATCATATTGAAATAGGGATGGTTTATGTTGTTTTGTGTGTATCCTCGACGTCCCTACAATTAAAATTACTATCGATATTACGACATTTAAAATCACCCGCGGAAGCTGTCAAATGAATCAGGGATTACTCGAAATTGTTAAAATCGAACGTGATGCTGTATGTATCCATATTTATAATAGTGAAAATAAGAAACTAGACCATCTCGTGAATGTATACTGTAAATATCAGTGTTCTGCGCAGGATTGAATATGGTGGGGACAAATGACCCCAATGATGAAAAATGGTGGGGTCATTTCAGAATTTACTGGGGTTATTCTATGAATGTTTTGAAATATTAATTAGGTTTTTCCTGTATTCAAATTTTCATGCAAAACACTACATGTGTGATGAGTTCTATGAATACCAAATAAATTCATAAACATTCTTTAAACACATGAGTAAAAAACTTTTCTTGCAAATTGAACTTTTACACCTGTACTATCAATTTTTGTTTTAAATATCAATTAATTTATAAACAGACTTCACATATATGATGTTACTGTCATTGGTTGGAAAACATTGTTCAGTATGGCATGATTATGAATTCAGTGTCTATTCTAAAATCATGAAAGTCTGGGGGAAATTCCCCACTGCTTTTGAAAAATAGGTGGGATTTGTGAAAAGTAGTTGGAATTTCTGTGAAACAAGGGGGAATCAGGGATAATTTGAACAAAACCTAAATAAAATGACAAAAATAAGTGAAGCAACAGGATTAGTTATAAACATCAAGTAAATAAGATTTTCATGAATACAGTGATTTTAAAGATAACATAATTAATGTATAAACACTAGACTGACAATTGTTCTCTGCTTTTTACTTTTAAATATTCAAGTAATACCTTCCCACTGTTTTATTCTAGCCTATTTAACTGTATAAATTAATATTCTACAGAAATCAACCTAGGCCTAGGATGCCAATCCACATGTCGGTCATTAACAGTGACCCTGCCCTAGATCACAGCTATACCCCTAAGCATGTCAGGTCAATAGGTGCAGCAAAAACGCTCAGCATGTCATTGAGTTGTGGTCAAATCAGGTCATTGGCATAATGTGTCTGTTTATCATATGCAGTAGTAAGCAATGAAAAGGGGGTAGCTGTCAACCTTGAAAGTCTAGACTAGAGTTGCATTGATTTTTGCCTACAGCTAGCAAAGGTTGCGCCAGCTGACCCCATTTGCATATTTTATTTGCGCCATTCAAGATTTTTTAGCGTCATTGACGCCAAGGCGCTGCTTGTGCAGAACACTGAATATGAACAAGTTCTGATAAAGAACCGAAGAGCTACTAAGGGTCATATTTTATTCTCTACAAGGGAACCTCCAACGGTGAATAACTTGTCAAGCGAAAAGCCGTTATCGGCAGTGGGCAGCAAAAACAGTGAAAACAAAATCGGCTTCTAAAGGGTTAAGAAGTCTTATTTTGATAGAAATAGTTTTAAAAAGGTCTTTCTCATTGTCTTTGCATGTTTAATTTTGTTAATGAATTAAAATGCTAATTAATGACAGACATGCATCTATTAAGCACATGCTCCCCTTGTATCTGTCTATGGTCACACGGCAATGTAGTCTGCTGTGCCTTTGTTAGAAACGTCCAATCACCCTGACCGGCGCGGGCTGCTGTGTAACCACATCATTGAGAACCCGTCCGACTGCCCCAAGGTCAAGAAGCCCGAGCCCCCAGTGCCACCGGTGGCGGTGGGTGGCTGTACATCCTCAGCTGCAGCCTCCAGTCCTGAGGTGAGCTACTGCAAAATTCAAAATAAGGATTAACCTTCAGCCCTGGGGCCCCCACCCAACCCAAGGTTAGGTAGTCACGTCACTTGCTTTTTCCACTAGCTCACCATATAAAGCAATAGATAGCTATTACCATAAGCCAGTGACCTGGGAAATTTTCAGTGATGATATCTTTAAGGCAGGGGTTGAAGTTAAAGTTTCCCGATGGCCCCGGGAAAGTATAATCATCCCCCGAAATGGTTTTGATTCTGTATCCAGCGTGCCGGCTGGTTTAACAAGTTCATGGCCCAATGGTCAGACAGGCTGCCAGTTGGCTACTTTTTAGGGTTGCCATGTTTACCGCCACTCTTTCTTAATCATAGATCTAGGCCCTGTGATCAGTGAGCACATTTCCATGCCAAATTGTGATAAAAAGTTTTGCAATATTTTTACTACATTTAATGGACACTTCTATAGTTTCAGTCAATTGAGAACTATTATGAGGCGTTGGAAAAAAATCCATCGAAGGCTTACAGACAACACTCCTTCCATCTGCTCACGAATGAGTTTAAAAAGGTAAGAAGCACATCAGAAACAATGGCTTTTTTCTGATGAAGACATTGATTGTTGAGATGCAATTGCCTCTTAATTTGAAGTGATTGAAAATATTTTTTTGTAACTCAATTTTTTTACCTGTCCAGAGTCGCCAGACACCACGGATAACTGTCTCGTTCTATACGATGCATATTATTCTGTCGTTCTGCATTATATATTATCTAAGGTGTTTGTGTCCTACATTGTCAGATATCCATGAGGGATCTTCATTACATCTATGACATCCACAACCACCGATACGGCCTGACGCGGAAGTGTTTGTTGAACGCATACAAAAACGCAGGCATCAATATCGGTGAGTCATCCATACAATCATTTGATAATTTCATGCAGGTGACACCTCCAATCCAGAATTAGTTTGATTACAATGTGACCATGAAAATTTACACCAACCCAGCACTTTACGTGGTTTTCTACATGCCAAACGCTGCTGTTCTATTGTTTCACGACTTATAGTACATGTTTAAGATGTTTCCTGGGAGTGGGTGTAGAATGTCATGCATGAAATAACGTGAATGAAAAGGGTCCAATGAGTTGGATGTGTCCCAAAAACATCCAGCTAAGAACGCATGCCTATGTTAAGAGTTACCCCGAATTTGTAACAGCAAGATCTGCACCATTAAAATCTAAATGAAAATTTACATTTCTATAAACGCCCACTCAGTAAATTGACAAGTTTCTGTCTAAAAACCTGTGGGTGTTTGAGTGGTCATGTGCGGTAGTATTGTAATGCCTTTTTTTTCTTCTTTAAAATAAAATTTGACCAATTATTTTAAGAAGGAGTCTATTCATTCCATGTGTTGCATTTGTGTTTCAGACGAGCGTCCATCGGCGTCGTGTGAAGCTGGTGGTGACCCCGAGGCTGGCCTTGTGCCAGGTGTCTTCAGCCCCATATCAGCCTCCATGCCCACCATCAAGTGCACCTGGGACCTTAAAAGTTAGTGATTTATGTCTAATAGTCCAATGATCTAGGTTAACGTTAACATTAGACAATTGGTGGTCCCGATTCTTTAAACCAATTACTATAGCCTCAGAAAAGAAAAACTGTTCATGTCCATATAGAATATATAGAATAAGGCTGACTAAGCTTCTAGTGGCCTGACATGACCATTAAAAGACCCCCCATGCACACAAAGACTCGCACGTAAACACGGATTTGCTTACATGCACGCACACACATGCACTTGCACACACATGCACATGCACACACACGGATGCACGCACAAACACATGAATTCTCTATGTCAATGCTTACACGCAAGTCCATTAATGTACAATATGTCTATGTATTTCATTTGTGCTGTTGTATGTAGATGGCAAGAATGGCACTCTGGAAATGAAGATGCTGAAGTGTGGTCGGCCAAGCAGGGGGCTGCATGGTTTCAAGGGCCTTGACCCAGAGCTTAAGAAGGAGCTGGTCTTCATCAGGGACTTCAAAAAGAACCAACGTGAGGTGAGCGATGGCAAAAATTTATTTGTTTATTTTATTTACTGCATAGGCATAGACTTGTGGACCTAACTAAGTACATACTAGTATATTAGTAGGCTATTGAAAAGGGTAAAAAATTATATGTATTTTCATATCTATTCAAAATAGGTTTTAAAAGTGTAGAAGAATGATACTGGTGCCTCAGAATGGCCATAGGCTTTTAGCTTGAAAATTCGTCATTGTAGGGTGGGCTTTAACAGGAATGTATTTTTACAGTAGAATTTCAAAGGTCTAGAGTTTGATTTTGGCCAAATTTTGAATGGGTCTGTAGTACTCTGTACATGCGAGTGGGCTCTTGGGTGTTTGCATAGGTATTTGATGTTCGTTCACAAGATTTTGTTCATTACAGTTGAGAACATGAATCCTCAAATCTAAGATTGATGTGATGTTAGGGATAGATTTGCGTTATGGAGCATTAGCGAAATAATGCTGCCAATATAAAAAACTGCATGTGTGCCATGATCAAAGTCCAATGGATCAGAAGTAATTTATCACCAGCTTTTATTACGTAGGTGAAAATTCCCCGTGAAATTTGTCCATTTTTGAGCAGGACAAGTGAATGTTTCATGTAAAGCACCTCCCCACCTGATTCTGACCAAGTATAGCAATTACAAGCAAACAACTTTTCTTGACTTGGGTAATTTTGGATTTTATTTTCTATAATCCTCTGAGCCAACGTATTGCAACCCTATTTCGCATGCGATTTAATTTCGCTAGTTAATCCTTTGCCGCCGGATGCGCCCTTCAGGGCGCGTACATTCTTTGCCGGCGTACGGGAAATGAAATCACAAAATAAACATACCGATAAACAATCGCATTTTGACAGTGTGATGTCTTAAGACAAAAACTTTTCTGGAGCCACAAAAAATGCTTATTTCTGTACATAAATTCACATGTGTATTCTGAATTGTATATGCTTAATTATTTTGAGCACATAGTAAGAGTATTATGGTTTTATTTTTCTAGAATTTCTTCGTTCGAGCTTGTCAAGCTCTTGGTTCAAAATGACTGCTTTTAGTTAACAATTATAAAGATTTTTTCTGTCACTTCCCGCCATCGTACAATAGTATCATTCCATCAGGCAATCATAAACAGCAAAAATCAATCAAAAATATGTATTATAATGCTCACATTCAATGATATCCAATGCAGAACCGGCTTCTAACTTTTAATTTCAGATGTTGACATTCCTTAAACGTAATAAAACGTGGTCTCGAAGACTTAGTACATTTCAGCATGGAATAGTGCATGATACACGGTGCAGAATAGACGTAAATATGCTTCTGTAAATCCTTATAAAATCGGTTTCTGTGGTATCTGCTGTGTGAATTTGTTAGTTCAGTATTATATCCATGAAAATCAATTATTTACAAAAATATTTCGTCTTGGCATGATTTCTACCTACCCGCCATATGCAATTAGCTTTAGTTAAAATCTATATCAATCGGCGCGGTCATTCAATCAATAAAAATGATGATATAGACTAAATGTTTAGTGGCAATAAAAAAAGACTCGATGATGTATTCTGCACACAAATCCTTTGTTATCATGGCTGTTATCTTGGATTTCTTTAGCTTTATTTGCTAATGACCTCATTTAAAATATTTGTACCTCGTTCTCATCAATGAAAAGAGTAGGTGATTCCCTTCAAAATGGTATACAATATGTGGGGTCCATTTTCATAAAAAAGTGGGTATTTGGCAATGTAAATTAGTCGCATAAAATGGATTGCAGATCCGAAAAAATACGTTCTTCCAAATGATAGTAAAATTATATCAATACCCTGATTATTTGCCACACAATTTACATCGGTATGTAAAGTTTATTCGCTTTAGTTTGACATACAGGATTATCACGTGAGTATGGGCAGTTGTTTTGTATGAAAAGTTGCTTGATAGAGAGGGCGATTTTCCCGTGATAAAGTCGGAGTAGACTCAGATTTGGTAGACTATGTGTTAATCAAATAGAGCTTGCCAATTAGTCATTTAAGGTCACTGGTCACTTAGCCTGCAAACAATACAAAGTCTCTGGTTGGCAAGTAATGCAACTGCAGTTAGGCTAGTTTGCAGGTGCTTTGCTGTTACATAACCATGTGATGTTTATCATCTGTAAACAAAAAACTAGACCTGAGACATGGTGTGAAAATAAATTGCCAACAAAAGTATTTGGGTCTTAGACGGGAAATATTGTTGTAGCTAATATTAATACCACAGTATGCAGCAGATGACTTTTTATTAACTCTGTGAAATGTTTGATATCAATTCAACGCTGAAGCTCTTACTAGCTATTGTATGAAAAAGTTTGTTGTTGGTTTTTTTCAGAAAGAAGATGCTGCCGTAGCAAGTGCTCTCAATGAAAAGGAATATTCAGAAGAAGGTGGGTGCCATGTTAATTAAATGAATTATTTTCCTCCTTGAGGAGGAGACTTATGATTTGGCTTCTGTAGCATGGGTATCCAGAAAAAGAGGTTCACTACATGAAGCCCTAATGGCTAGTGGTTTGCAAATTGATTATGTTGAATGAAAGAAAAACTTGTATCCTGATTAATTTTGGATCAACTTTGGTTTATGAAGAACAACAGTTACTTTGTCAGACTGATTCTGATAGGATAGTATGAAGCCCTCGCCTAGATATACAGTATGAATATATCAATCGGTAGAATTCTTCCCATAAAGATTAACAGATAAATCCTGTGAGACGTCTTCCACAACAAGTTATAATCAATTGAAATTATGATTTTTTATGTATATTCACAACAGGCCAGGGTATAGAGTGTGGATGCTGCTTCGGTGACTACGCGTTTGAAGATATGGTTCAATGTTATGAGGGCCATCTCTTCTGTGGAGAGTGCCTAAAGAATTATGCCAAGGAGGCCGTGTTCGGGCAAGGAAAGGCCACCTTACTGTGTATGACAGATGGCTGCGATGCGGAGCTATCAAAGAGTGAGTAGATTTGTTATCCAGCCTAATGCCTCATATTTTACTATGTGGGATGGAAGGCCATGGGAACAAGTTGTCATTTAAAATGGTTATAGATGTATTGGTAATAAATTCA
The DNA here is from genome assembly GCA_019095985.1 of Streblospio benedicti. NCBI lineage: Eukaryota > Metazoa > Annelida > Polychaeta > Spionida > Spionidae > Streblospio > Streblospio benedicti. The sequence goes on from CM032669.1 coordinate 45,399,337, forward strand.
ATAATAGATGTTTGAATTATATTGCATAGCATAAAGCAAAATACTTTTTATTGCTCTTGAATTAATCGTTGTAACATTGCAATCAGCGGAGATATTTCAAGAGTTTAAAGTGGCACAAGAAAAAGGAGAAAAATATCCCCCCAAAATCGAAACATTTTAGAAAAAGTTCAATGTAAAGATTCTAAATGCCTTCCCATCCGTTTTTTTTTCCAGGTCAGTTGGTGAAGTCCCTACCACAAGAAATGTTGGATAAATATGAAGACAGAATCCAGGAGGAGGCGATCAACCTCGCAGACATGGCTGACCTCGTCAGGTGAACAAATAACACCTTGACCCCTTAAACCTTGAGAAGAAACCTTTAGGGTGGAAAATTATGACTATCGATCCCAATAATCATGATGCATTGCACCAACAACCTAGTCAAAACATCACCCGTTTGATATAACACTATTTTGGGAAAAGAATATATGTAATGATATATGTATATGTATGATTTTATTGATTGATTGATTTGATGTTTTTAGGTAAATGATCAATGTGGCCATTGTTATTAGGCGAACAGGCACTGTATCTGATTTTGTATCAGCTCTGTAAAAGAATCTGTATGGCTATTTGTCCTTTGCAGGTGTCCGCACTGTGACTTTGCTGCTCTGATGGCCCCAGACGACAAGGTTTTTCGGTGTCAAAAGTGCCTGAAGGAGACGTGTCGCCACTGCCGCGAGGACTGGGATGAACACTTTGGCATCCCATGCAAAGAGCTCGAGAAGAAGGACGAGACCAAACTACGCCTAGCATAGTGAGTACAGGCCGATTAGCTTGTGGTACAGTAGAACTGCTAATCAATTAAAGCCATCTTTCTTCAGACCACTTCTATAAAGAGACCACCTCCAAGGGCCAATGCCACCCTACTTACTGAATCCGGCTATGTACAATAATTCTTATTCCTGCAGTGAGGAGAAGATGACTCAGGCAAAGGTTCGGACGTGCCACCGCTGTAAGGCGAGCTTCACCAAGTCTGACGGCTGCAACAAGATGACGTGTCGATGTGGCGCCAAGATGTGCTACATCTGCCGCAAACCAGATGTGAGGCTATTTCATTTTTATCATTTTTATGGCATGGACACTTGTACACTTCCATAAATGTTTTCCCTAGCAGCATATTATAGATTATTGTACAAGTATAGTGTATCAAAGTTCGAATGTTTTACAGTGTTAGAATATGAATGAAGCATTTTTAAATGAGATTAATGATCAGTTAATGGGAGTATTATTATGTAGGATATGTTACAATCTAAATAGCCATGGGTTTTTTTAGGGTGAAAAATGTTCAATTTAAGTTGTTTTTTCCCCACATAAATGTGCATTTGCATATGAATTTTAACAGTCCATATTTTGATATGGCTCAGATTTGGTGGTGGGCTCTGACGGTTTTTAAAATTATATTGGTATGAATGATGGTTTAGACAGTCCATGCAGTGGCACATCGTGGTTTGGAACCCCTCACCTTGCAGTTGACATGGTCTCGTACACTGCCCTCTCATCAGAAACTCAAGAAAAACTTGTATCAAAGAGTAATCAGTATGTATATAATGTAGTAGTCATACACCAATGTTACTTGACCCTGTATATTGTGTTTCAGATCGACTACAACCACTTTTGTCGGCATCCTCGCGACCCGGGACACAGCTGTAAGACCTGTAAGGATTGCTCGCTATGGACAAACCCCGATGTGAGTCATTGCTTGTGTAATGTAAAATCACCATCCCATACCGCTGTTATGTCGCAATTGTAACGGCCATTACCATCAACCAAAACAGCCGTTTTCCTCTTTGGTTCAAATATTTCGGTCTCTAGCTATCATCAAAGAAAGGTCCGGTGATGTATTTGACATGATACAGCCAAGGAATTATGTCAATGCTGTATTTTCTAGGTAATTGACCATTCTTTTGTCCCATGAAAGTGGACCCAAGCTGCCGGTTATCAGATGAAACGTTTATGTGATGTTCATCAAATTTCATTCATTCTCGATGATCTAAAAGCCGGGCTTAACGTTAACTTTTAAAAGTGGGTGCCCATTCGGGCATGTGGTTGGTTGCTACTGTGTACCCGAATAGAATATCTAGGTGCCCAAATAATAAACCTGTGTTAGATGAGAAATAAGTTTTATATGTGTGTTGGTGTGGCTTTGCTTGTTGGGAGGCCAAAATCGAAAAGACTTGAAGAGTGTTAAGACATGATTACACAAGAAGGTTCCTCATAAAATACAACAAATTCCGAAACAAAAACTAAATTATTCATTGTTGAACAAATTCATTAGCTGTGTTCATTCATATAATACAGTACTTTCTTCATTTCAACAGCTATCACAATTTACAAATATATAACTCAATATTTCAACAACAAATCTGTTTGTCTTTGTCAAGAGTGTAGAGTCATAATGTGTTTGCATTATGACTCCACACTCTTGACAAAGACAAACAGATTTGTTGTCGAAATATTGAGTTATATATTTGTAAATTGTGATAGCTGTTGATATGAAGAAAGTACTGTATTATATAAATTATTCATGACTTAAGAATTCAAATATACACTATGTTAAATTATTCATATAAATATCATTGACAAGAACAATTTCAAAAGTTACTGTCAATACACCATTTTCACTGTCTCAATCATGAAGGCTGTATGACTTTTATTTTGCAGCGCCCATCATTCTCAAAAGGGAATATTCAGTAAACCATTTGAAAAATAATAAAATCATAGTGTGCTCTTTTCTCATAAGATTTCCAATGAGAGAAGAAGTCTACATGTGTTTTATAATATCATAAAGTTAACCTTTGTGTAAACTCTTTAATTAGGGATTACAAAAAGTATGATATATGTATTATGTTATCTAAATTTTGGACTTAAATTGAAAACAAGTCATCGACTTATCATATGAATGATGAAATATTGCCAGAAATTTCTGGGTGCCCAGTCGGGCATGTGACCATGGTTGACTATATGCCCGGCTCAGCCTCTGGCATGCCCCGGACATGCTTGCACCCTCTGATGTTAAGCCCTGAAAAGTCCCCATCATGAAGTCCCAGAGGATGCACATCCAATTTAAAGGTTATGCTCAATAGACGAACATCTATGCTCAAATAAAAACAGTATGATGTATTCTGTTTATTACGAAAATTCCATTCATTCAAACAGGGGCAATAAAGATAAAGCAGCAATATGAAAACCATACCATAAAATTCCATCTTTAGAACATGCAAAACATGGGAAGGCACAAAATGTCAACAAAATGATTTCGTCAAACGTAATAACACGGTAAACGTAAAGAACCGCCTATCTTGCCCAAATTAAATGTGATATCTGCCGTTAAAAATGCATATTACGTCTGACGAAAATCATTCGATCATGTATCTTTCTCTTGACCATGTTGTTTAGTATTCAAAAGAAGAATGGGATTTTCTCAGGGATTAATAAAATACATTTGAAAATTAAACATATTGATTTCTATACACTTCAAATTTAAAAGGTATCATCTATAGATACTTATTTTTAAATAAAAAATATTCTTTTGACAGCAGTATCTTTTCAATAATAGATAACCTGTCCCTTGGCTTTTAAATTTAACATTTAGAGCGTGTGCCATATTACGATGTGTACAAATGCACTGGAGCTCCGCTAATGGCTTCTTTGCAAACTACAATATTCACTATATATTTTTGTAGGAGGATGACGATCGGGCGGTGAAGGAACTCCAGAAGGAAGGGGAGGAGGAAAAACTCAAGCAGGGTGAGCAGGATGTGCACTGGGGGATGCAAAAGCACCAATGTCAAACCTGAGGTCGTGTCCTTGATGCGGTCAACATCAAAAACCATTTTTTAACGTTCACTTTAATAACAAATATTCATTTAGTCTCTTGACTGTGTTTTTGACTATGTCAAGTTACATTAAAAAATGAAAACCTAATTTGGAGAAACATATATTGAAAAATTATTATGCTTCCGCTATTGACCGTAGTATGGACACGTCAAAAGTTTGGGTTTAATATATCAGTTTATTCTGTCAATGTTAACAATCTTAACTTTATACAATGGTTTTGTACACTCAAATGTGTTAACGACGTCATGAATTCGAAATGTCAAATATCATTATCTTTTATTTTTTTATAAGTATTTTTAAAGTGTGGTGTATACTGGGAAATAGAATTATTATTACTATTGAAGCCTATCATGAAAGCAAAAAATAAGCTCAAATTTACCACAATGTCTGATTTCACCCTCATTGCATTGGGGTAAATCAAACATGCATCTTGGTAAATTCGAGTATTTTACACTTCATTATTGGGTGCAATAGTAGTCTTAAATGACCCGTAAAGTGTTAATTTATTGCTCATCACTGCAATCTGATTATTTTCAGGATTCTCTTTAGACCGACAGATTGGTGTTGTTGATAAGCCAAACAAAAAGCAGAAAACGCACTAGCTTCTCTGGAAGCTTACTAAAACTTTCAGGGTTTTGCATGAAAAGAACAACAACCAGTGTATTCTTAACAGGATAACCTCATCATTAGTTTATAGTTGTTCTGGATCAGACTTTAACACAGTAGAACCTCTATTAAGGCGAGCCAGGGACTGACCTCAAATAGTCTTAATAGAGAGATGGTCTCCTTGTGGATGTTCATAGTGGTCTGTTTATGAAAGTTGAGGACCATGAGAAATGGTGCGTTTCTCAGTGAGGCGTTCTCAGTTGAAAGCTGGTCTTAAATGGGGGTTCTATTGTACTTTTTAGTTTCAATTTTATCAGTATAAATGGTCACCAAAATGTGTGAGTTTGATTTGTGAGTAGTGTGCATCAGAAATTGATTTCCACTAAAGTTGATAGGATTTAGGGATAGAATATTTGTGAGCACAAACTGATGAAAAAGACAGTGGGATATGTGCTGACTAAAATCAGGGTCAGGGTTAAGCACTAGTTTGCTCATATTGACAAAGTAGAAATTTGTCAATTTTTGAGGAGGACAAGTGGATATTTCATGAAAATAAATATGTTTTTGATGGTTACTTGTATATATATTGGCCTTCTGGCTAGTTAATCCATGTATTCATATTAAAAGTGTGGTAAAATGATTTGGCATTTGAAATCTTGATCTGGCAGTTAAAATTTGTCATGTTTATTTGAAGAATTGTCATGTTAAGTATTTCCAAATCAGCATGCCTCACATGACACAACATAAATAATTGCACTTGTGTGTGGATTGCTGTTCTATTTAAATCAAATGTAAATCGTTCATGAACAAAAAGTGATATGTAACAACTGTATATGAACATATCTCTAACTCTCAATGGTAAGCATTTTATTGTGTGTTGGGTATGATATGCATGTCTTAAGTTTTCTTATTGCAAATCCTTTTACATGCAAGAAAAGACTGAATGGCTACTGTACTTAAGAATTAATTACCCAACTGCTGCAGAGAAATGGCCAGTGCGTGAGAGTGAAAGTATGGATGAGGAATTTTATCCTGTTAATAAATTTGTTACAAATCTTTGACTAGGCAAGTTTGGTTCACATAGCACAAATAGACTTAATCAATTGAAAGACATTTGCAATGACAAAATTAGCACTGATTTGAGAAAAAAAAACAGCAATGCATTTATTTGAAGTATTAATAGTGTGGATAGTTTGGTGATTTTGGGTGACATGAATTTCAAATTACCGGGATGAAACCATCACCTTTCTGTTAATCGCTTGGTATATACAATTTTACATGTACGTAGTTTTTGGTATTTTGAGACTAGTCTTTTTATACAATGCAGTAGAACATACCATTTTCAGAGATTGTTTATTCAATTTTGCATAAAGGGCAAAATGATAATTATGATGCCCATTGTCCTTACACCAATTTTATTCCACTACTTTTTTGCCAGTAACATTTTTTTCCCTAAGACACTAGTGTAAATTATTGCAAGTGATTCAGACTAAAATGCCGTTCTACATAATGTGGAAAGATGCGCAAAGTTACGGAAAATTTCAACATTTTCTGAATTTTACTTTGTAAAATAGCCATTTTGGTAAAAGACATATGGACAATAATTGGAGCAACTGTATTTATATGCTTTTGGAAACATTTAAATAACCCCAATATTAGGTCAAGATTTTACATCCAATGACTGCATAAACATCAATGGTGTTGTATAATCTATGCATTTGGATATTATTTACCAATGGAAGTTATGCTTTCCTTCACTGATTTAGGTCAGTGGCAGTCCCAACTAAGCAAATTGTTCTTGAATTTTAATTTGGCTTTACCTGGTCAAAATGTGTGTATTTGCAACTTTTAAGTTTGAAAATGATTAAATTTCGGTAAGTGTGCATATCCTTCTAGGCCACTTAGAAGTTCAAGACTTTTTGTGTAGGTGCCGCATTTTACTTTAAATCATTTGTAATAATTTTTAGAATAAGTGTCTTAGGGAAAAAATTCAAAGGGTAAAATATAGTGTAATAAAATTGGTGTCAGTACAATAATTCTTGTAGGTGATGTTCATTTTAGATATGAACTGGCCAAGAACCAAATTCAATTCATTAAATGACATCAGAGTATTAAATAAAGTTACAATGTTGTCACTTTAAACAGCTCCCAAGATCAATTTTGATAACAATTTGGTATGGTCCCTGTAATTGTGTGATACATATTATTTTGTGATATACATATTTGTGCAGGTCACTACTTTTAGATCTAGATTACTCCTGATATTTTGAACAAACTTTATCAGGAGATGTGGTGCCTAAAATTATTAGTCCTGGGTCACTACTCAGACCTTTAGATTAGCATAGAATACCTATGATATTCAAGAACAACTTTTATAGGAGATATAGTACTTGCAATTATAATTAGTCTTATTTTTTAATCAGTTGTTCTGCTATATAACACTGTTAGATGAATGTTGATAATGTCAAGTATTCAATGACCTAAGTTATTAATAATTTGAATTGATACTATGAATGTTATTTGAATAATAAAATTTGAATTTGAATAATCTTACTTTTTTATGTTAATAGAATAGCAGAATAGCATGTTACTTAATCCACCATAATGTGATCATTGTTTTGTGAATAATTAGATGCAGATGTATTCTGCTAATTCATTTTTTTAAAGTGATCATTGTTTTGTGAAAAATTAGATGCAGATGTATTCTGCTAATTCAAATTCATACCATTGTGTTTGAATACATGGTGTGGTTGCATCAAAATACAGTTGAAGCAGTGCTCAAGTTATTGACACCATCAAAAACGCTGATTAGCATTCATTAAACAACTATTATTTATTCGCTGAGATAGTTTTGTCTTCTATTTCCTGTTATAATGTAAAAGTAATGTGTTACCTTGGAGATAGACTTACGTTTTGATTGTGCCAATAACTTAAGCACTTCCTCTATGCATTCTGTTATAAAATTGTTGACAAATACAGTTTTAGTATTCAAGTTTTGTTCTGTTATTTTTCCTGTGATCAGTTTTGCATGATATAAAATTAATAGAATGATAAACTACTTTTGATTATAACGCTTCCCTGAACTATATATTCTACTTTAATGTTCTTTAAAAAAATGACTTTCTGAGGAGCGTAATAACTTTTATGTATATTATCAATAACTTTGAATTTAGTGTGCACAAGTTACAAATATAGTCATACCTTGAAAGTCTATACATATTGCTAATAAAGAATGATATCCAAACAATCACTCCTCAATAATAAAAAAATATAAAAACTCGTCCACTTTGTACAAAACATGCACTGAAAACAAACATTTGGATATCATACATAGGACTCCGGTGTGACTTGCATAATGGGAAACAAATTGAAAAATTGCACTGCAGCACTATCACTGGAAAAAACTATCTTTTCTTTTGACTTCTCTGAATCACTGCTAGACTCCTTTTGTGAGCCGCTTGAAGCCAAATTTTCAGTTTCACTTTGTATTGTGATTACGTCATCACTTGTAGACACACTTTCATGATCAACATTTTTAACATTATTTTCTACTGCCCTATCATGTCCTTCACTGGCACTATAGTACAGGGTATCTTCACTTTTCCAATCGGTGCCCTCTAACTTGGGGGGCTCCTTTTCATCACTAGTTGCATTGGCTTCTAAAGTACTGCATTCAATGATAACAGAGTCTGTGTCCCGCTGAGAAGTAACACTGGTACTATCCCAAGTACTGCTGTAACTGCTGAGGTACTGACTTTCTGATCCACTTTCCCTTGAAGACCCTGTACCTAAAAGACCCTTTACCACGTTATCAAGACTATTATTGTACGGTATGGTATTATGAACTGCAGCAGTATTTGATCTGATATGATCATTATGGAGTTCTTTGAGACTTGGATCTGTAGTGTCCACTGATCTAAATTCTGCACCATCATCAAGGTTTTCTTGAAATGTTGAGCTTACTGCAGTATCTGGTGGCTGTTGGTTATATACATTTTGGTGTGGTGAACTATCTAGCCTTGCAATGTCAGAAGAAGCTGAAAATGAAAACGTAGATGATATTTTATTTCGTTCAAATAAATTATTGATAACATATCAATAGAATACTATTAATATTCTTTATATCAGTGTCAATCTTGAAACTTGAAGGTAAAAGAAATTGGCTGCTACTTACTAAAGAAATGATTTAATTGCTGCTGTCTTATTGGAAAGCCAATCTCTGTAATGAAAGTACCAAGAATGAACAAATAAAATATATATACATATTTCTTGATATTGGATCACAAAACTTTTTTTACTTAAAACGGTGACCAACTAGCAATTGGCATCATCGGAATGACCTGTGCATTACAAATACGTTTAAATTTCAGTGCAGGAATTAACTAACCGGCATCTTCAATAGAAATGTCATAGGGTTTGCTGTCACCAGTTTCATTTGGACGGGCCACAAAGTGACTGGGTAACAGTTGCAGAGGCTTGTTGGTAGCTCGAGACTGGCTGTCTGACTGTCTGTGTGCCTGGTGGAGGGGTTTGGTGGGTTGCAGCTGGCTGTGTGACAGCTCACTTTCACGGTATGCTGCCAGGAATGGGCTGGACATCACAGGGGCCGGCTCTGTAAGGACAAACGTACATATGTACATGCGTAGCTATAGCAGCACAAGAATTAAAGTAAACTTTACAAATCCCCTTGATTTGGTACCGTTGTTGCTACACATGGTACAATGTTTGACTAAACTTTTATCCATGGGTGGATTTAGGGGTGCGGGTGCGCCCCCCTAAAATAAATGAATAAATAAATAAATGAATTTAAAAAAATAAAATAAAAACAAAAAACAAAAACATTTGAATGAAGGTAACATCATTGTAGCACAACCCCAAAAAGCGGATGGCTCCCGGGCTACTGATGACACTGATAATCAACACCCAGTGTTCATTTTTTTAGATAAGAAAAAATAGATTATTAAAGTAGATGAATTGTTTCTTTTCATTGTTAGTGCCCCCCAGACCCCTCGCCACTGTTGCGCCCCCCTAACACAAAATGCTGGATCCGCCCCTGATTTATTCCCTTCTCTTTATGTCATTGTATATATGAATTGACTTCGAATTTCATTCAAATGGTCACATACAGGGTATACACAATGCAGCTACACACAGCCGATTAAGCAAGCATCCCTGGCTCGTAGGAATGCACTTACAAAATTGAATATCTAAAGCCAGGAACATTTACATCCAGTATGCACCCCCACCCCCCAGTGCACTGTGACCTACTTGACATTTAAAAAGTTTGCCAACAGTCACTCTCACAGCCACGGACACATGTATATAAAGCACAGCCGAACCACACTGGGGACTGAATCCAAAAGGTCTCCTTTGATGGGTGGTCACATTGTGGAGGTTCATGTGGTGTTCTCTAATTGGGACCGCAGATAATGGTTTTATGACAGAAATGGAAAAAGAGCTCAAAGGTGGTCTCTTTATGGAGACGGCAGATAATGATTTTATGATACAGATGGTAAAAGAGAGTTGGTCTCTTTGTGGAGATTTGTGATCTCTTTACCAAGGCTTATGAACACAGATAATGGTCTCACGAAGTGGTATGGAGATTTACGGTAGTCTCTTTTTGAAGTGTTGGATTCCGTGAAATGGCCATATTATACACTAGCAGATCAGGTTTCCGGAAAAAGGGGAAAAGGGATCTCACGGGTTTCAAATGCGCGATTGATAGCGGGCATGGTAAAACCCCCCATGTAAATGAGGTATTTTGATGGAAAACGGGGTGGGGGTTTGCTGCCTGTGTCTCTTGATCTGCCTGTTATAGAGATGGTCTTGACAGAGAGTTCATGGAGTTGAACGTACACATTAGTGTATTAAGATTTTCTCTTGAGCGGGGTCAAGGCGCAACTAGTGAATTTTTATGGATTTTTGTATGCGTTAATACATATAAAAACTTCGCAAATGACTTTCTTGTGCCACCTGCATTATCCATAGATCGGGCTACTGAGACACATACAAATACACACTGAACCACTGACCTTGTGGCTGTTTGCGTGGCGAGCTCCTCCCTGCCCCGGGCCTGAGGTAGATGACGCCGAGGACGACAGAGACGACAACGATGATGAGCAGGAGGCCGCCAACCACCACGCCCAGCACCACAGGCCATGGCACGCCGCCCAGGTGGGAAGAGGACGCTGCAACAAGGTGTCTAACTGTCAGACCTTAAGGGCACTTACTGAAAGAAATTTAGGGACTACGTATTCAGGCATTATGAAAGTCTCGCCGAGCACAGCATACTGGTCATGGCACTGGCTGGGCAGAGCCTGCTGCAACAGGGGAGGAATACGGCATGAATCGTTCCTTGGTTTTTAAGATAGAAGATATCTGCGAGAAAAGCTTGGTGTCGTCGGCAAACAATTGAATCAAGTTTGATACCACTTCAGGCATGTCATTTATGTAAATGACAAAGAGAACTGGACCGATGACACTCCCTTGAGGAATGCCCGAAGTTACATCACGCCACTCTGAAACGGTGTCTTTTGTTTCTCAGGAAGTCTTCAACCTATGCTAATGCTGCACCCGTTATGCCATACCCACGCAGCTTACTGATTAATGGACCATGAGGTACAGAATGGAAGGCCTTGGCAAAATCAAGGTATATGGCATCTAGGAAACCTCCTCTATTAAAGATCTTTGTCCACTCATCCATGTATTGGGGGAGTTGTGTGGCACTCGAGCGACCCTCCACAAATCCATGTTGGAAGTCACTATGCTTATACAATCCATCTATTTTCTTTATTAATTGACCCTGTGAGTGAGAGCTGATATGAGGCTTTCAAATGCAATATCAAAAGAAAATTTGAAGTCCAAATAAAGTAAAATTAATTGAACGAAAAAACACCCACATCCCCAATTGCAATGTACGTGTAATATTCACAAAGAGCATTAATTGAATGTAACTTTGCAAAAGACAAAGTAAATGTAATATAAGCAATATCAAACTCTTGTACGCTGATTAAACAGCATAAATGAATGAAGTAAGACTTGGCTATCATTCAGAACAAAAAACTGAACAACCTGGATTATCCAAAAATAACTAGCTCTCTAATACCTGATTCTCCAGCAACAGCAACTGAATCTTTTGGTGACACCCATCCCGCCGTTGTCTTATCCATGTCATCTCGAGCAATGGTGGAAAACACGTCTTCGGTGTTCGCAGTCACCGTAGACACGGGTAAGTTAGATGAAGTTCCTGAGAAGTTATGCCTGCCTCGCTCTGTTTGAATTACAAGTGTACCTGTTGTCATGTGTGATGTTGGCTCTGGTGACGTGGTGTTTTGTGAGTGGGTGGTATCGCTTATAGCTCCAGATCTATTGGTTGGTGGCATATCTTGGGCATTACTCGAGGATTGTGATTGGGTCGTCGTGTATATTTCTGATAAATCTTGGCTAATGGTTGATTTTGCATTGAATGGTTGTGTCTGACTAGTAGATACTGTAACAGGTCTCCTAGAGTTAGGTGTGTGATTTTCTGCAAATGACGAAGATGCGTGTGAATTCATATGGGAATGTGAATAATGTTCAAATTTGCTGGTGACATCTGATGTCTCCTTTACTGCTGTTGTTGCTTCATATTTAGTAGCTGTTTCTCCATCAAAAAATTCTGATGTTGATGTAGTTAATGTCTTGGTAGTCATTGTTGAAGTTTCAGGATGAGCAATTGTTGATTCTGATGCTGCATGTCTGGTAGATATTCCGGATGTTGTATCAGCATCAGTTGTAATGGATATTGTTTTCAAATCAGATACAAAAGATTCTGATGATGTTTCGGTGCCAGACATTAGTGTCCATGATGTTGTGGATGAATCAAACAATGCTGCATTAGATCTACCAATATCATCAGGCTTGACTGTTTCTGTGTTAAATGTCAATGATTCTGTACTTGAATCTGATAACATCAATAATTCTGTATCAGCTAGTGTTGATGTGTTATTATCCCTTTCTTGTTTACCAATTATGGACGAAGAATCGGCAACGGATGTTGCCCATGACGTTAATTCCATTTGTGATATTGTTGGATCGCTAGCTGTGCTTGTACCCTTGCCTGAAGTTGATGATGCTGTCACCAATTCCTTGTTTGATATTGTTGATTGTGTGATCGATTCCGTAGAGTGTGAAGTTGACACAATATTATGTATGTCTGATGGTGATGATGCCGCCGAAGCCATATCTGACACCACAGATGTCCTTTCTGTATCTAGCACGGTTGCTGTTGCAGATTCGTCGTTTTCAAACATGGAAAGTGTGGTGTCTGTTTCTTGATGAGATGTTATTGGAGCCTTGCCTGTCACTCTTATAAATGGTATCGTTGTCACATCTTTAGATCTTTCAGAATGTGGGTGAGATGTTGTATGTCTCAGTTGTGTGGTGATGGCATGCAATGCATCTGACATTCCGTTTGTACTATCCAATCGAGTAATTGTTTGTAAAACTTTTGTCGTGGCCTCCACTTCAGTCATTATTGAGCCGACTGAAGTTTCTCCTCTTGAACCTATATTACCAACTGCACTTTCACTTCCCATGTTTGATGTGACAACTGGTTCTACAGTGGTTCTAGAGGTTGATAAATTGGCACCAGAAGATTCAGATGAAGAAATAAAACCATCACCAAATGAAGTAGAACCAAAATCACCAATAGCTATTGTTTCCTCTTGTGGGATGCCATCACCCAATGTTGTTGACGAATCACCATCACCAAAAATGTCAGTACTCTTACCTGCTTCAGAAATGGATACAGCACCATCATTTGATGTAGTGGGTGCTATGTCTTCATTAACACGAGTTAATGTAGATGATGTTGTTTTAATGCTATATGACCCTGATATTGCAGTAACTGTAGTAGTTTCATAATTGTTTTCAGGCTCACTTGCAGATAAACCAGTCATATCAGAGTGGATGCTTGTATTTGCAACATTACCGTGGACAGACGTTGTATGAAGAGTATCCCCACTATAAACAGTTGTTGTAGACACCAGTGTATTAGATATCTTTGTGATGTCACCGTTTGATATCCAATCACTGGAATCTGATGTATCATGCGATGTCAAAAAGTCATCTGTAGTTGTTGTATGGGGAATGACATAGTTTGAATCTAATGAGAAAGTACTAGATTCCATCATATGCTTGTCAGTTGTATCTTGAGTGAATCCTGAAGTTTGAGCTTTGGTGTATTCTGGTGTCATTGCAATTCCACTTTTGTAGTGAGAGGAGTATACCTCCTCTCCATTGGTTGAACTGTTTGGAATGGATGTCACAGAATCTAAATTTACATCATTGCCTCCACCAGAAATAGTCGAATCAGTAGCTGTTATCTCATAAATACTAGCAGAAGTCATATTTTCAGCAGTTGTCACACTTTTAGCAGTTGTCACACTTTCAGCAGAAGTCATGCCTTCAGCAGCCGTCATACCAACATATTTAGTCGTAGTAAAATCAGCAACTGTACTAATATCGGTAGCAGCTGCATTTGAATCAGCAGATGGAGTTAAATTAATAGCTGCTGTAGTCACATCATTAGCAGTAGTTTCATCAGCACCAGGTGTAGCATCAGCAGCATTCGTCAAGTCATCTACTGTAGTTACATCAACAGCAGCTGTAGTTAAAGTATCAGCTGCAGTAGTTACATCATTAGCAGAAGTCACATCAAGAGCACTTGTTAAATTAATACCAGCAGTAGTCATCTCAACAGAATCTGTAGCTGTAGTCACAGATGAAATTTTAACTTCAACAAGAGTGGTCACACTGTCTAGAAGGGTAGTCACAACACCACCGGTAGACAAATCACCAGCTGGTGTAGTCACGCCAGCTGGTGTAGTCACGCCAGCTGGTGTAGTCACGCCAGCTGGTGTAGTCACGCCAGCTGGTGTAGTCACGCCAGCTGGTGTAGTCACATCAGCTGGTGTAGTCACGCCAGCTGGTGTAGTCACGTCAGCTGGTGTAGTCACGCCAGCTGGTGTAGTCACGCCAGCTGGTGTAGTCATGCCAGCTGATGTAGTCATGCCAGCTGATGTAGTAGTTGAAATGGTTGCTGTTGTTTTCATAGCATCTGTGGTTTTAACTGCTATTCTTAGTGTGTGGTTTTGTGGCACTGTATCATCTGCCCAACAACTAAAAGAGAAAAAAAAAGAGAAATGAAAAAATGAAGAAGAGAGAAATACAAGTTGCTTTATTGTACGTCGAAGTGGTAATGAATCACATTGTTGAAATAGAAATTATATTAATCGTCTATAACACAAGAGTGGGGAGAACACTGATAAACATTGGACTGAAACTTCTTCAAAAACTAGTCATGCACCTAACTATGAAGTTATCCAAGTCAGCTGCCATGGTTAACGTTGCTGTCGCCACAGTAATAACCCCTCCAAACTGGCCGTTTTCTTCAGCAACTTCAATTTGATCCTGTAAACAATGTGCAATTCATTAGGATGTACTAAGCCACCTCCCCCACCACCACTACCAGATAACATACCATGGCTTATGTGTACGTTTTATAAATAACATGTTCTTTACATTACTAGCAGTTATTACAGTGTAATCTTCAATTGAGAGCATCTCTTTAACAATAACCTATACGATAAGACAATGTCCTCAAAGAGACCACCATTATAGACCACCTGACACCAGCCTCTAGGCTGGTCCTAATAGAGAAGTTCTACTGTAGTGAATAGTCTCTAACTATTAAGAAGCACGTGTCTTATTACACAGTAATATAGATTAAAGAGGACACACACAAAAATATCTGAAGTAACCAGCCTACATGTACTCGCGGCGGCAGGTCCCATGACAGCTGTGAAGGCGGGAGAGCACTGTCTGACCTGCAGGTCAAGGTCACCAGTGCCCCTGGGTCCACAGGCCCTGTGGGGTCAGAGGTCAGCACCACGTTGCGGGCAGGAACTGCAGTATGAGAAATATTAAATAACCATCTTTGATACACAATACTATGTACATGTACTGCATTACCGTCCCACAATATCAGATCATATCAGATCACAAAACTTGTTGAAGCTATCCAAATCATGGGGTTTATAAGGGGGTGGGAATGAGGGGCAAACTTTGAAAGGAAGTCTATGGGTAAAACACTCACAGAAAGAGAGATAAATGGTTAGTTGAGGAGTTGGTAATTGTTATTCACAACCCTTCAAAGGTAGTCCCAACAAGACATAGCACTCACAGGAGACTTGGATCACACGGCGAGAGAAGTTGTACCACTGACCCCTCCAGAGGGCAGCACAGTCCAGGTCACGCCGGCCGTTGTCATAGCGACTAAAAGTCTGAAAGAGCAATATAAAACTAATTAACATGTACCATCCATATATACAGAGGTACTACCTCAAAAAGTCACCTTCTAATTCATAGAAGCGGTACTAGGTTAAACATTCTTAACAAGTGTATTTTCAGAGTGAAATGAAATCCCATTGGGAGCATACGTGTCAATTAGGATCATCCTGGACGATACACCAAACCTTTCGGATGTCAAGTAACATCACTTTATTCTGTTCACGATCTAACCGCTAAAAGCGTTAGAGTAAGTGACGTAATGAGCAGGTGACCTATGGAATTCCCAGTGATGATTTCTTGAAGGGATAGGGCTATCACTGTTTTGTTTGTTTTTTTGATCTTTTTTAAATACAAATATGCAAATTAGCCGTTTTGATTGGCTACAGACACCATAAATTTAGACTATTTTGAAAGTGCACTGATAAAAGTCATAGTAGACTGGAATGGGTCGTTAAATCAAAACTACTAAACCAGCCAGCAAAACTCCCTAGCAGATCCAGATTTTCAGAAAAAGGATTGGGGCTTATCAAGTGGATTTCATGGGTCTTGTATGCGTGAACGCTGGCGGACGAACCAAAAACCCGCTGAAAAGGACACTTTTTGGGAAGAGAGTAGCGACCACTCCCTGATGTGTTCCATTGGATCTGCCGATAAAAATCATGAGCAAAACGCCACAGGGCTGAGCACTCACCAGCGAGGCTTTGGCCCACGCGTACACCCCGCGGTACTCCACCCTCAGCTCATCATCAATGGTACCGTTGCGCATCACGATGCGTTCTGGTGGTGGTTGCACTCGCGGGATGTTACAGTACACGACCTGCGCGGCGCCTTCCTTGAAAGGGTTCTGGTTGTTGTTGTCGCCAATGTAGGAATGGTAGCCGCTGGGTGGGACTAGGGTGGGAATATGAACCTTGTTATTATTATCATCTAAATAGCTTTTGTTTTGAATGCAAAATGCAATGCATATATTAGATTCATATCGTGTATACCATTCAATTATGTGTAGCATAGACATGCATATGAGGTAATGTATGCAATGAGGTAATGTAATGAGGTAATCAGACGTTTTTAAAAGGTACGCACAAAATTGCATCGTGCAACACCTATGATACTACTGCCTAATTGTGTGGACACTAAGGTGTGTTCCAATTAGCAAAATATAGTTAATAGCGATACATACTCCTTATTAGTGTCCCAAGACGAGATTTTACTGTACTATTAAAAGAATTTTTGTTCTGGATGCACCATGTAATGCTCGTATAGAGTCATATATTGTAAACCAAACGATGGCACACGCAAAGGGTGGAACATACGTTTACATATGATGCTATAGGCCTAAAAAAGGCTTATAACATTTAGACTCTATGTGTCAAAGATAATTTTTATTGTAATGTTTGATTTAATGAGGTTAGAATGTGATGAACATAATGAATATTATCAATCTTACTGAGTACAACGACTTTGAACACATCCTGAGCATTCTCAATGCTGAGCGTTATAGACGCCCCTACAACGCACCAATACCATCCTTCGTCTTCAAGCTCAACATTGGACTTCACGACAGTGTGGCTAGTTGTTGACGATTGGGCAACAAATCCAGGCAGTAGAGTGGTGGCGCCACCTGCGGATGTCTTTGAAATCACTTGTGGACCTGATCCTGAAAAGTGAAACGGAAGGAGTACATAAAAATTTGCTAATGAACCACATCCATGCAGTATGAAATTCATTTTAGAAGAATTCCGCAATCTTCGTTTCCAATTATCATAAAAATATATTTATCTGTAGATTTCGACGTTGTTTGGTATAGCATCGCCCATCATGTAATTATGGGTGACACAATTAGTATGAATTTTAGACGCATGTATTAACATACAGAGTGATTTTTTTATTGTTAAAAAAATCCGTTGACGGCAATGACATAGAAACCTTTTTAGGGGCCGGACCAAAGTGCAGTTGTTGTCACGTGACGTGGCATAATAACAGGCCATTTTTAAATGTCCAGGCCATGCTTTGTTGTTGTTGTACGGTGGCTAGGACATGTGTGAAACAGAAAATGATTACCATGGTGACTGTCAACCTCTGTGGATCCAAACGGTATGCATAAGTTGTAGAAAATAAATATTGCAGATTGTGCATTGCCATATTTTGTGACATGGTGTATACTGGCAGGGTGTCCATGGGGAGAGCAGCATATTTCCAGTATCTGTCATTTAAAGCTCTGTAGCTCACTGGGAAGGTGTTCATGCAATATAATTTGGGTTTAATTTTGAAGGCACATCATTTGCCTACTCATCCATGCTAGTCACGTCATAGCCTGCAGGTTTCTAACGGAGATGTGAAGCATTAGCCAAAGCAATTTCTCCATTTGATTGCATGGGGAAGGCTCTCCATTGGTCCGAGACCTTTATACAGGGTTATTCTTTCAGAGGTCAAATACAAAAATAATGTCTCTACGTTTTGCCTGTGACACACATAAAGAAACATTGATGATCGTGATGATCAACAAATTGCAGTCATGATAGATGGTGGCCGATGTCGGTAGATGGGTGGCCAGCTCCCACCCGGGGTTCCCACCACTCTGTCACACGGCATGGGTGTTTGCTTGGTGGTCTGATCATGAATTGACACTCAGTTTTCGACAATCAGTTTTTAGTCTCCGAGACAAAATGTACGTGTGTTGTGTCGTGCTGTGCGGTACGTATAACGTAACACTGATTAACGTGAAACGTTAAATTGTTTAGATTTTAATGTTTTTGGCTTGGTTGGGGTCAGTCGCATTTATAATTGACTTCAAAATGACCGCAATTTGCAGGAGTAAAGCGAGGAGACAGGGCAAGAAGAAGCCCCCGCCTAAGTCCCGTTGTGGTAGAAAGAAAAGCAAGGCAAGATCCAGATCCAGACGCAGAAGCCGATCTCGTTCCCACAGTCGATCCAGAAGGTCCAGCAGAAAATGTGTAAAATCCAAGTCTAGAAGCAGGTCTAGGTCTAGGAGGAGCAAAAGCAAGGGGAAGTCAAAGAACGGTTGCACTCCCAACACGAGCATTCACGATCGCAAAAAATTGTCTCCTCTTCTCTCCTCTGTGATTGGCAGGAAGAAGGCCAGGCGTGCCCAAGTTGTGGAATTAATGTGGAAGATAATTAAAAGAAACAATCTTCAAGACAGATGCGACAGACGCTACTTCAAAACCAACAAATGCCCCAAGCTAAAGAGACTGTTTGGCAGCCGAGAAAGGGTAAAGGGATTTACCATGATGAAGTACCTGAAGAAGGACATGTGTTAAAGCCCTGGACTTTTTGGATGTGACTGTGAAATTTTTCTTTTTTGACACTTTTGGACTTCAATTTTTAAAGCATTGAATTTTATTTTGTGAAATGCACTTGTTATTAGTTTTAAAATTTCAATAACGCAAGATTTGTTTAATCATTCTAAATTATTCTAGATATATATATAGCTTTATATTTACGCTATTTAATATTATATCAATAAATTCTGTTTTTCATTGGATGTATAAAAAATAAAAAAGATACTAAAATAAAAATTTTGAAAATTAAAAATTCATTTTGTTTTGAATTTGTTAAGATTAATTATCTATAAATTTTGTTAATTGGGAGTAGAATGGTCAAACATGGTCAAAATAATATACTAGCATAGGATAACCAATGGAGAACACGATGGAAACAGATTTGGAGCTCAATACTGAAAATATACAAACAGAAAAAACAATTCCGACTCTGCAAGTTCGGTGAATTTGATACTTTTTAAAATAATGGCGGAGCTGTAGATGAATACATACAACAAGCTGGATTAAAAATTGACAGAGAAAAGTATTGTGAGAAATACCCAAATGTAGGCCGTACCAGCTCAATTAGAAAACAAATTCCTTTTTGAGGAGATGGCCAGTGGTCAATATAACAATGGCCCCGAAAATTTGAAAAAAATCAATAAACTTCTGATTCAGAGGGTCAACTATGGTGAAGTGTGAGAAAGGCTACTAGATTTTTATTTTTTATTTTGGAACAACCTACAGGTCATCGGTTTTAGGCTTGATTTATGCTCTAGATCTAGTATGTACATTTTTACGTTGTAAGTTTCAATTCACAATAACACGCTTTAGTAAGTAAGTAATCAAATAGTGGTATTACAAATTCGAGTATCTATCACAACATCCTATTATAACCAAAGGATTCAACTACTTATTCAAGTTAATCATTGCCATACATTGCCAAATGAATATGTGATGTGCATTATCACAAAAACATTGTCCATAATAAGACTACTGACCCACTGACTTACACACACTACAACAGACCACTGTCAGCTGAAACTGACCAAAATATCTGCAGTCACAGAGTCACAATAATGACCTTACTACCTGCCAAGGTGATCTACTACCTGCCCCGAAACTATCTACTACCTGCCCAAATGGATAGTATGCATTTATCATTATTTTGACTTACCAAAGAATAAATTGGTAAAACTAACTTTATTGGGGTGTTCTACGTACTTTGTTTTATGTATGAGCAGTAAAATATTTTCTTATAGCATATATATAAATATTGAAGAAAACAATTTGAACTGTATCCACCATTTTGTTTGTCAGGGCAGGTAGTAGATCTACTGCCTGCCCAAGCTTTAGCACAGTGGCTCATGGTAGTTAAACATGATGGCATATTAAATCATAGACTGATCTGTATGCGTGGGCTGAGATGTGAAGTGCCCCAAGTGTCATTTTCATGGGTTTTTACAGGTCCGCAAGCCTTACAAAACCAATAAAATCATTTTATTGCAGCCCCATTTTCCAAAAACAAATCTGCTTATTTTCACATACTCTGCTTGCCACGTGGGCAAAGCTATTCTTCCGCCTTTCTTTTATTTTTCAAATTTGTTGTAAATCTCTGCAGGGTATCTAAGATTACTTCTCATCTATAGTCCCAGACGACCACCACCAACCTGTGTTTCGCAGCCACGTCACTTGACGTGCACTGCTGTTACAGCCACGAAGAGTGACCACTGACCCCTCATTGACCTCGGTCAGGGTGTGTGGAGGGTCATCTGCTACAGCTGCCAAAGCATATACTGGAGAGAAGAAGAGAAGTAAAGTTATTTGGTGACAACCTTTCGAACATAGATTACAAGAAATGATTTTCATTCAAAATATTAATACAGTAGTCTCCCTATTAAGACAGCCAGACCACTGGTCTCAGGTGGTCTCAATAGGGAGGTGGTCAGGTGATTCATGTTGATCTCTTTAGCATGCATGGTTTTACACATGCTCAAATAATAGTTTTATTGAACATTTTTGTTCACTTGATGCAATGCAAAATGGTGCAAAAACAGTATATGCGTATGCAATACATGTATAACATATGTTCAGAAGTACAATAGAACCTCCAATTAAGATCAGCTTTACAAAGAGACCATCACAATAAAATGACCATTTCTCGTAGTCTTGAAGCCTTGAAGCCAATCCAAAATGTGGTCTCAATGGAAGAGGTTCCACTCTTCTGTAGACAGCAAGCTTTTGAAAACACAAACAAATGCCACACTTACCACACCACACCCAAAAGATGTAGAGAATCAACATTGTGACACTGAACCCATTTGTGCAGATTCCTCATAGTAAATCCAGACATACATGAGACCTAAATGAAGTTCAAACTACCAGCAACACTTCATTAATTGCAATCCATACGAAGAAATATCCAAATAATAAGTCCATTGTGGTGCATATTATTCATTCTTTCTAATATTTCGTGCCTCCACACTTCGTCAGACCTTGAAATCAGGCTAAGCACACATTTTTGTGCAACTATGTTCCAGCCATATAATAGAAAATATCCGGGAATACCAAACGGGTATTAGCAACAGTAGCAACTACAAGTTACTCAAAGGAAGGGTTGTTTTTGCATGCATGGTTAATAACAATAGAGCACCTATCAGCGACGTTCCAACATGTCCCAATATGATCACTCACTGAATCTCTCCAACGACTCACGTTGGAATATCACCGCATAATAAGATTACCAGCACAACACTGACTGTCAATTAATCTCCAATAGTCAATATTCATCAGTCATTCACGTACACCATTATTAATTCTCCACACTTCAAGTGATATTGAATAGTATTTACTTAATGTTGCAATGCCTGGATAGATATTTTTCTTCTTGTTTAAAAGCGCAATTCAATAATCCACACTCACCACCGACAAAGTAGTTTTTAATAGTCATATCCAGTCAGATTTTGTGATTTCTTTTACTATGTATCCATTATAATTGATAACAAAAGGGTTTCCATTAAGTAGAATTTTATTGGTCTATACACACAACCTATAATAACACAATTATCCAGGTGTTCTGAAATGCAACCATGTCTTGAGGACGGTAGCAACCATTACGAACTTTTTACGTTACAGTAAATGCCATCCAGTTATTATGCAATTTCTTTTTTCTTCTTCCTTTCTCCCGTCTAATTTCACATCAATAAATTCCACTATGTTGGAATTCAACAAACTGAATGCTCGTGCACACGACCCAAACCCCAAATTGGCTTTTAAACTATTTATGAGTGTCGATCCTAGTAAAATAAAGATAAGAGGACCTTACATGGGATTCGATAATTAATTCCGCGATCCTGTGTCAATAAAAACGTTCCCGCGTCACATTTCATTGTGATGTTCATTTAGAAAAGATATGTGTGCATTTTATGTCCACAGTGTCACTTTCACAAGTTGAAACTGCTAAAAGCGACCGTCTCATCGTGGCATTTTTGTTACCACCTGTAAAGCCCTGATAAGCATTTGAGCAGCATTCCAAAATAGGTTTGATACGCGGATTGATTCTAAGGAGGCGTGCCATGTCATAAACAGGAGTAATTACTTAATCAATGATCAGTTTGAGTAGCAGCAGGAGCCACTCGACACACAATCAGACGACATTGGGGGCACTGTAGTGGCACTATAGGGGTGGGTTTATAAGGAACTGGGATGTGGGGGAAAAGGCCAAAAAGAGGAATAAGGAATTTAAATGAAGTTGGATGTAGGAAAAAAACGCCTCAAAATTTGTGGGATGTGGGTAAAAGGCCAACAATGTATAGAACCTCATTAGTTAGGAGGGCCGTGCGGTATGTGGTAAACAGGAACCACCAGACCTCAAGTGTAGAATCCATGATCAAACAACTACAATGGACATCACTACAGGAGAGAAGACAGCAGGCTAGATTACACATGATGTATTGGTTGTTTTGTATCCTATACATACAAAACAACCTAGAAGTTCACCGGTAAATGTCCAGTGCCCCAAGGGGATCCAGGAGGACTACACATGTCCATTCCCTTATCAGTCAATCAAGGACTAAAAATGACTTAAGTCCCCCACCCCCACCCCCACCCCCCACCCAAACACCAGAAGGGATTGGAACGACCTTTTAACAGCCACTGTGACAGCGCTGACCCTGGAGGAGTTCAAGTCCCGGGTGGCAGGAATCTAAGTATCTGCCTTAAAAAAAACCTGCACTGTAAATTATAACACTTATGTTTTATCCTTCGTGCATGTGTCGCACCCATCCATCTTGCATAATCTTCATGAGCAAAGGCGCAAGAACACCGGAAGAAAAAAGAAGACATTAGTACACTTCCCCCACCCCCACACTATATATAGCATAGTATATATAGTGTTCATGAGATATCTCTATTGTGGACATCCGAGGACCAGCCTCAAGTGGTCGTATTAGAGAGGTAGTATCTTAATGCTTGTTCACAGTGGTCTCTTTATTGAGTCTTGGGACCACGAAATATGAGCGATAGGACACCATTTTGTTGTGTACTAAAGCTAACCATTCAAACCAAAATACAGTTTTTACTGTTATCAGCCACACAAATGCTCAAACTCAGCCACAAGTAAGTAAATGATCATGTCTGATGGGCCACAGGCGCTATTAACTTTATGGATTTTGATTGTGGCATTGATACATGGCACAGCAGACTGGGGTGGACACGTAACTAATAATCATTACATGGTTGGTTTATACAAACGGATATAGTAGTCATATAGATCATTGGATTTTTTTCAACGAACAAAACATATAATGATTATCTGTGAACAAATTAAAATATGGATACATAAAATATTGAACCTAGCTATACAAAACGTATACAATTAAATCATGCAAGGTTCAAATAAAGCCAAAGAGTATCTATGTCATGTGTGATCAATGTATATGTAAATATTGAATGCTCTGTTTGCAAAGTAAGCGTAGAAAAATAACATTAATTATAAAGACTGTCACACTGATAAACCAAAGCATAAGCCAAACAGAAAATATCAATAAACATGCAGAGAATTGTTCAATAGTATTTGACCCTGATTTGAATCGGGTAGGTTATTACACCATGTCGTGAATAGATGCTACAATTGGAATGCTACATTCCATATTAGAACTAATTTGATTCATCAATATTCTAATTACAAATCAATGAATATTCTTGTAGATCTGTAAGTTGGACACAAGGGCACGGCTAGCCACCTACTCTTCAAGTGGCAAGCTCTGCACCGTGGCACCATGTATTTGTTGCGTCGCTTCAGCTCAGCTGCTGAAACAAGCATTGTGTTTGGTTCGTTTGTAACTAACTATGTAACTAACTAACTAACTAACTAACTAACTAACTAACTAACTATGTATGTCTCCGGACAAGCTAGCGGGCGTACCGATGAACCGATTTCGTTCAAACTTTACACAACTATGAGGTTTGAGCCGACACCAAAGTGATTCGATTTTGGGCAATCTGCCAATTAAACTGTGGTTTCTAGAAGCCCATTCATGATATTCTTACTGATATTCAATGCAATTAAGGCACCAAGAAAAATCCATATTCCAACCCAAGCAGCAAAAATTGATAATTTGGGTTTGAAACTGATATTGATTAGTATCTGTTATTCAAACAGTACTATTGTATTGCAACACAAATATCTTTTGCCTGGGTATATTGATTCTCATTCATTCTGGTGTTTTCTCCTCAAATTATTCATTTCTTGATTGTAAAGTATACATCATTTCAGTATATATCTTAATTGCCCATAAGTCAACGTCGTTCTAGCGACGCAGTGTTCTTTGAACACTTTTGATCTAGTTGTATTTTTGGAGCACTGAAAAGGTTGTCACTGTGAACACAGATTTTCTCTGTTAAAAACCACACCAATGCCTCGGGCTGGCCTGAGCTGGGGTTGGGCGCTCTACCCAACCCAGAAAATGTTTAAATTAGTTGTGCTCTCAGGTCATGGCGGAGAGTTACACAGCTAAACCACACCCTCAGGTAGGACACTTCGTCCTCATTCCTGTTGGACACGCAGTAGTAATAAAGATAAAGCTTCCATCCGCTATCAAATATAGTTACTGTTATCATTCAGTAATGAGTTCTTAGTTTCTACTGTACCGCATTTTGCCCAGTAATTGTCCATCACTCTTATTTATAATTTCTAATAATCCATACACAGACTAGAAACAAACAATGTACACCTAATCCATTAAAAAAGCGAGCATCAATGTACAGTTGTGACAATCAAAATATTACTATTAGGATATAGAGTATAACTACTCATCACTAAGAAGATCGACAAGTCATCGAAGACGCCAAGGACACGGCCACCGACTTGGTTGTTTTATTGATACCCTATTGATCTGTATAATTACCACATAATATACAGCTGTCGAGTGTTGGAACGTGTCTAAGAAAACATCTTTAGAAGACTATATTTCAAATGAAAAGATAGTCTACGAATATTATCAATGGACAATCTTTGTTTGAGGGCGCACGGTTATCCGATGCATCATGGATGATAGGCTATGAGGGAGGTTACCTTCATGCACGTTTTTTGGGCTAATGCACCAAACATAATGGGGGGTTTAAGGCCCCCAATCGAACCACTTCCAAAGGCTAGGTAGTCAGTTAGTCACATCACTTTGTTCTGCCAAACTACATGTAACCATATGGAGCGATAGATAGTTGTTAACATAATCAGTCAGTGACCTGGGGAATATCCAGTGATGTTATATCTAAGGGATGATAATATAGTCTATATCCTCTTCCACGGACATACGCGCAAATTAGCTTGATTTGGTTGCCTGCAGGTAGGCCTACTAGAAACTTTATGACTATAGGTACTATGCGATTGATAAATGACACAGTAGACTGAGTGAATTGTCTTTGTCAAGACATCGAAAAAAAAACCCCATAACAATTACGGTTATGTCGACAATACTTATGTATTTGCAGCCTGTTGTAGTATCGAGTGGCTGTATTACACTGTTACAACAGAGCATAATGCTATGGTAAATTACTGTACACTCCATTATTGAAATTCTATAATGACTAATGAGCGTGGGCGTGATAACCCTACACCGCCAGAAAACAACAGCTGTGATCTTATTGATAACGACGCACATATTTAGAAAATATCAATATCAAAAATCTTTTGAAATCAGCAACCCCAAACACCCAATTAAGACTTCAAAAAGTGGTCACTTTAGGCAGGTTGTGTGCCAATCGGCCCTCCATATGTGAAATGGATTAACGATGCCGTTAGTAGCAGGTGTCGCACACAGCACCATACGCACCAGTTGATCTGTAGATTTAATACTCTGTTCCATTTATCTAAACTTCATATTTCACTACTCATTGTTGTAAAAAAACCACCTCTGTATTACAATGGACATCGTCAATATGGTTGATTCGTCATATATGTATTTGAATAGTTGCAAGTGCGTGTCAGTCATAAGCACTTGCATCATCTCTGATATATGTAAACATTCTAGTAGAAACGAAAGAATCATTAGGTCTCACTGTATAAGCCTTGTATGATGCAAGTGCTCATGGTGTCAGTAGCCAAAGCTTAAATCACAAGTTTAATCACAACAGTTCTCCAAATGTACAGTAAACTGATGGGTGTAGACAAGTTTCCCCATTTGTACCCTATACCCCTATTTGTGCAGCCTGTTAGTAGCATCATAACACACAGGTAGAATGAAAAGACGTCCCTGATTGTGAGGTGTCCTTATAGCGAGGTTTTACTGTACACATACACACTTATTGTCCCAGCACTTCAATAAAACACTCCGGGTATCGGGGGTCAAGTGAACACCCCTTCCACAAAAACACGTTTTCGCCATATTGATACCAACTATCGATAGCGCGCATGAGATCACCTGGGATCCCTATTGCGCGCCTTCACACTTTTTCAAAATCTGGATATGGCTGTGCTATTTGTGTTTAATAGACGTCAAGATGAAACAGATTTTAAAGAAGTGATTAATTTTATTTCAGGACCTCTTGTTGTCGTAGGCTGATATTATGACTAATGTATACCCTCATCTGTATCGATTATCATCATTCACAAAATCTTCGCCTTTCTTTCAGACCTCACGTGCGTATCCTTAGAAGATAGGTGAGTATGTGTTCAATAGTTGTTTTAATTTTTCATAACTATCGCATGCAGATCTAGGGTGCGCATGTGGATATCCCCACACCCTCACAGAAAAAAAGCCACACACACCAATGACACCGTGCACACCATGGGATTAAGAGTTTTCCCGCTTACGGAAACCACGAAATCAACTGGTTGGAAACCGCCACCCCCCCCCTCCCCTCTTTTTCCAAAAACATAGACTAGCAATTTACGTGTCAAACCCCGGTTAGTCTCGAGTTGATCAATCCACCAACAACGCTCATATGAATAATATAAACAGCCACTCAGTCGTCTGCATTCTTCTTAACTGGAAGCTTCACAACAACTGTCGGGTCCCTACATGGGCTAAAAAGACGCCCGTTTTCTGTCTACTTTTACTGGTAGAAGTGACACATTTGAAAATCTGAATAGATGGACACGATTAACACCTTTATTTCTTCTCTACACGGGCGTAATATTTAAATGCGACACGGTAAGAGTTAGGAATGTATTAGAATGGACATTGGGACGCGTTACATATTCTAGATCCCTTGTAGGGCCCTGCTATCAATTTTGTCAGTTACCACCGCAACAATGAGCGGGCCTTCAATGCAGCTTTTCGCGTGTTAGATGCACATTTGCTATGCACCACTGCTGGCTGCCGATGAATAGGTCATCAGGGTGTTAGAATACTGATATGTGTTAGATAGATCTGAGTTTAGAATTATGGTGGCAACAGTTACTTTCAAAGTCTGTGTGCGTTGTTTGCAAATGCAGTCGAAATATTGGCGATCTCGATCAGTTCTACTACAGATGCGAAATAAAGAGTTTCTATTGTGCTAACTTCACCGTAAACCGAATGCTAACATTTATGCAGACTAACATTTTTGAGCCATGAATATTGATCGAGCAGGGTGTAATATCATCAATGCATCACTAACAAGGTAGTTGATTGCAAATACTAAGGCGTCACGCTTCACGCACACGGACAAACGCTGTTCACGCAAGTCAATGGCTCTTGAAACTCAGACATTTTAGGGAGAGTATAAGGGGTAAAAAAAAGGCCACACACACTCCTTTTGTCTTATTTTCCTTTTACCTTCCTTTCAGTCCTTTCCTCCACATCCCACTTCCAATCCATATATCAGGAGCAATAGGTTTTAGAATTTCGTGTTTGGTATGTACGAAAAATCGTGGAGAGGCCCCATAAAATGACTTTTAAAATGGGGAAAGGTGGTGTGCCCCTGTGCTAGCTTTGCATCTGACGGCTGCACACCGTACCCCACCCTCCAACACACACACGGCCCGCTGCCGCCCCCAGCAGACACAAGTGAATCCACCATCTTTATATCCAAAAGAATGTAATAATAGTAGCGATCTCCAAGTAGTCACTCTGCGGATGAGAGGTTCATTCTGAACCTCCCCGAACCTCTGATCTTCAGAGTGCAAGTAGTGGTTATACATACTTAATCCATCAATATCTATTACATTTTGTATATAATAACACTTGCACGCTTGGGTGACTATGTATATGCATTGTCTAAGTTTCTAGCAGCGTGAGCTACAGTGTACATTTGTATATTACTCCATATCCCTCGAAAACTAAATGAGAATAATTAGTCCAATGAAACTCAAGTTTATTTTATTTTTGTTGTACAATACTAATCTACTTTGTTTACACGAACGGTGGATATCAAATTGAACCTAATTCCATTAGATTGGACTCGGTGATAGGTTTTCAATGACCGATTGTCGGCGCACACGTGAATGCTCATGAGTAGTCTAATCGGCGTGGCTCAGTTCATACATAACATGATTAGTCTATAAAACAAAACCAGAATGAGCTTTTACAGCCACGTTAAAAGATTCTTATAAGGTTCAAGAGGGCAGCTGCAGTTTACCCTTTTTGATAGTTTAGGTACATATATTATACAAGTTAGAGAAAACATGCTTATTTAAAAAGAAAATGAGTCTTCATCTAATGATAATTATGTAGATTGCTCCAGTCTTCAAATATTGAAATTTGATATCTATAAACATTGGGGGCCAAAAGTTATTAGATTAGCTCTTCTCATTTTCAGTTCATGAGTCTAAATTTATTTTGTTATATACTGATATATTTTTTTTAATATGTTGTTAAGAAGGTGTTAGCAGTATGTAGTTTCATTTTTAATAATAGGTATAGACATGGGCCACTTTTTCATGGTCAAGTTAGGCCGCCAGGCCGGATATTGTCGACCACTTTCCCCCCACATTAAGGTCATGATCCAAAAAATAGAAAAGAAATAACTTTTTAAAATAATGTTGCTTTGATGAGACCTTCCATATTGTTAAACAATGCAGTCACTTGGCCACAAAACATGATGATTAATCTATCCTCCTGCAGCACAGTACGTCAGTAAAGAACGCTGTACACACTAAAAAGTAAGTTGAATTTGTATAATGTCATATATACATCAACCATAGGAGACACATTTTTGGTGTTTTCAACCAAATTGATATGGCCAGCATTCCTGTGCCAAGAAAGCACTGTTCAAACCAGTCAAAATACTTTGAGAAATGAGTGTTACATATTAATATATGTTCAGATGTTACCCTTTCAGCTTCAGCGGTTTTATACCCATGTTAAATAAGATGTTTACTCATTCAGGTCTACAGACATATGTTTTTAGGAATGAGTTAATTCTTTAAAGTTGAATAAAGCCATGATGTGTTAAAATATGTTTCTCATTCACTTAGATGCGCGCACCATCACATTGACATTCAGCAGATCATCACGTCACTAAAATGTACTTGTGATGACCTGCTAACGCATGTCCAAGTACTTGAGCGAGCATCTAAACTTCATGAATCAAGCAAGTTTAAAAGCATGAAATATTCACCCAAACGTCACCAGAATCTATCAAATTGGCTCCGTCACAAGTTTTGCAAAAAAATTCCGGTGGGCATGCCCGAAGACCTCCTTAGCAGTGATGCGCGTCTTTGGCGCTTGCGGCTCGCTATGCATGCTTTGCTCATTTGTCTGACCACTATTTTAGGCAATTATATTCTTCTCTCTCTCTTCTATGGCAAGCAAGCTCCTACCCACTATATTGACATAGCTTGAAGACACATCTTCCATTTGACTATATCAAGTGGCCCAGACGGGACTCGAACTCACGACCCCAAGGTTGTGAGACCAGAATGATACCATCATCCCAAGCAGTTGCTGCTGCTTTTTGCAGATGTAGTACAACCAAATATTCTTTTTTGATAGTCGATACATCTTGTGAAATTGTGGTTAGCACACAATAATACAATATGGCATCAAGTGAAGCTAAAGATAAGAACGATGACTTCACAGAACCAACAGATTTTACAGATGTGGCTCTAGTCTGTGAGGGCAAACGTCTGCACACGTCCCGACAGTTACTTGCTGGGGCCTCGCCCGTGTGGAAGAGCATGTTCAGTCTGAATTTCCGCGAAAAAGACGCCAGAGAGATACCCCCCCCCCGATAAGAAATTTGTCGATATGCAGGAGCTTTTGAGACACCTTCAGCCACTAGCGCGCAGAGAAATGAGTGTCGGACAAGCCTTCCTCATGCTGCCTCTAGTCAATGAGTACCAGATCGCCAGTCTTAAAAATGAATGTGAAAAAGCAATAGTACTTGATGTTTCCACATGTACACAGAAAGCTGTGAAAATTGGCGATCAGGGTAATAAGAAGGATGAGGCATACATGAAGAGATGTCTTTCAACAGTCTCTCTTTACCGGCTTGACAACCTGATGATGACGGTGGTAATCAACAAGATTGAAAGTTTGATCCATTATCACGAGCTGGATGAAAAACAGAAAAAAACATGATATTGAAAGCCAAAGTGAAATATCTGGAGGTAAATGAGTTTAACCAAAGGAAGATAATTGAAAGGATCAAAGAAATCTGTTGCACAGATTGTGGGAGGCGTTTAAACTTTGAAGGTGTCAAAGGTGTATTTCAGCCAGTTGAAGGTTAAAAATTATGTGATGATTGTAATTACTATAAAGTGGCGTGAAAAATAAGAGAGAGTTAAGCTAGCACCGGCTCGGAGACCACCGACCTCCTCAGCACCTTAGCATGATTTTGAGGAATTTTGGACTTGTTTGTGTGAAACTTATCTGAATACAAGTATTATAATGTACGAGTAATCCCTGTGTATATTTTGTCTGTGCACTATCATATATATAGTTAAGCTGTTTATAGTTTCCTTGTCATTGAATAAACACAGTCTTTTAATATTCGTACACACGTTACTGACGCTTACTACTAACGCTAACTTCTAGAACCTTCTAGAACCTTCTAGCCTAAAACTAGTACTCAACATCATGAACATGAATCAATTATAAATACATGTATCCTACATCCCTCCTTTTCTTACAGACAATCAATTCTATCTAAAAGAAGATTGTAAAACAACTGTAATAAACATTAGCTAAACATGAAAATCCTTTAACTAAACATAAACCACATTATAAATTTCATTATTTGAAATAGGTGTAGACATGGGCCACTTTTTCATGGCCAAGGTATAGATATGGGTCACTTTTTATGCCAAATAAGTATTTTGATGGGTTCGGTTTTGAAGTTCGAAATGGCATATCCGTACCCATTTTTCTCCCCAAGAAGCAAGAAAGCGTATTTTGTTATTTTTGTCATAAGATCAATCAAATACATTATTAAAATTACTCATTTTAATGTGTCTATATATAATACTGATATCCATTTAATTCTGACAAACCCAAGATTATTCAGAATCATCTAGTTTGTCTCTAATGAAAATGTCCGAGATAAATTGTCCTTGCCGTAATGGAGTTTTCTCTATTAGCATCTAGTGAAATTTGGGCACCCTATATCAATTAATGCGACCTGTAGAGGGTTAACACTGCAGATGGAGGAAAAACGGGCGGGCGGACAGACGGTCAGCTAGGCGCAATTATAAAGGATAAGATGAGCTCAGGGTATGAGTCAATGTACTATAAGCACGTAGGCCTACTAGGCGAGTCGGATTTCTTTCAAAGGGCCCTTATTTAGGGAGTTTAATCAACCAGCTTTGCAAAAATGTATCACATATACCAAAATGTTCACTGGAGTATCAGGATCAATTTCAGTCTACTTCAAATAAAACGCTTTTGTTCACAGGACTTATACTCCAACTACTTGGCTACTCAGAACAGTAAACAAATCTATTTTACCTCTATTACTTTTCTAAGTACGTAATTTTGGACTCCATGACACTTTTATTTTAGAAAAAAATACATATAATTTTCTCTACTTATACTGTCATATGTCAACATGAGTATTTTAATCATTCAGGACTTACTACATTCAATAAGGAAACTAATGAGCCATCTTGGGTGCTTTTATCTTAATATTTGACAATTTTATGAGCATAATGCTAACCCTACCCCCCAAACGTCATTTTGTGCCAAAGCGTATGTGACATACTGATATACTGTAACCCTTTCAATAAGATCTTCAACTAGTGATATAATGTCATGAACTCTAAGGTAATTTTGCATTCTGAACCCATATTTTCTGCTATAAACAATAGTCAATTTTGTATTATTAAGTCACTAATCACTTTTTAACATAATGCACCCCCGTACTTTGATACTATTAATTCAGAATGTACGTGGTAACTGTTTATCATTTGTATAACATTTCAATGATACTTAAAACAGAAATTTTAAGTCATAGGATAGTACAATATTATAGATAAAACAGTTACAGATTATATGCCAAAAAAATAGTGAATTTAATATTTCTTCCGCTTCATAAGAAATGGCGGAAGATTGGTATTTCTTCCAGACAGAAGAAAGGTGGAAGTTCCCGCCAGTGGAAGAAACTGCCAACCCTGAAATGTATTAAAGAAAATTTTCAGCAGTTTAGAAACCAGCAAAGTCAAGAATCTCCAACTGTACAGTATTGGTCAAACTTTCTCTATGCTGCGCAAATACTACTATGCAGTATCAGAGCAGAACATGAAGGTGACTGGGATCTTCATTTATCCTCACAGTTAGCCATGACACGATATTTCTTTGCAACGGATCATTATAGGTATGCTTGCTAGATGCCCATTTACCTACTCGATATGACACAATTGCCTCAGGATGTGCACAACAGTTTTCAAGATGGCCAGTTTACAATTAGAAGGACAGTTGGATCATTCAATGGCATATTAAGTGATATGGGCACAGAGTCCACAGTTATAAAAGATGCAAAAAGTGATGGAGGCATCATTGGCCTCACAAGAAAAGAATCAGCTCTTTTGCGCTGGACTCTGACTCATGGAATGCTTGGAGAATATGCTAGAGCCATGAAAGAGAGCAGTGGTTTGAGTCCAACTGAATATGCCGATCATGAGCAGACCCAGCCTGCAGCAATGAAACGAGATGAACAGCATCTTCAATAGCTGTTAAGTCATATTGATGCTAATATGACACATCCTTTTGACAAAGATTGCCATCCAGATGGGAAGTTGTTACATATTTCTAGTGGAGTCATTGCAAATGATGTTGTGCAAAACTCCCTCTTGTCTGTAGTTGAATCAGGTGATGCAAAGCTGAATAGGTTCAGTTTGATGGAGGTTCATTTATCCTGAATTTCATAGACAAATCATAAGAAAGTTACATTCAGATCATTGAACAGGGATGGGGGGAGAATGATGATATGGACTAACGTGCTGACCCATGAGGGGGGGGCACACAGCTTTTCCCTGGGATGAGAGTGACGACTCCGTGACGTCATTGATCATGATAGGAGTTCCTATCGAAAGCTCAATGTAAATAATTGATTATTATCCTGTTTCAAAACTATATAATTATGAATAGGTTCATTGATGACACTCTGTCGTCAAATGGAAAGAAGAGTTTTTATAGTCCTGTAACTTGCAGCAAGTTGAATACATTTACAGACATGAAGAAGAAGACAGTGATGCTTGTACAGGGCAAGAAGAAATTTGTCAGACTTAGTGCTGAAATAGTGTTCAGGAGGGCCCTGAAAATAGCACAAGTTCACCAGGATACTGCTCTTCTTCAACAAGTTATTAGTCATCCCATCACTGCAGTACCCACTTCCCTGTTCCATGAGGATGGAACCATGAGAAAGACTATGAAAGCTGAGCTCAGTCATGTTCTTGAAAAGCAAATACCAGAATGTGAAAATGATCAAACACCTCAGCCCCAGCCAGAGACACATGTCTACATCAGGGGTGCAATGGGTGAACTTCATTCTCTCCCAAATCAGTGTCATATTTTTGGGGATATTGCTAGAGTCTATATGGATGAACTTCTTAAGTGTTGTGGATGTTTTCGATCAATATAACAGTGACAAGTCAGTCAAAGGGGAAGAAAGAGGCCGAAGACTGGCCTCAGTGAGTGGAGCTAGGGAATACCAAGTCATAGCTGGGCGTAAAGTTCCTCTTTGGCAAACATTGATGGCTCTGTCGGTGAATAAATCAGCATTGACAAACTTCTTTCAATACATTTGTGACAATGCACCAAAATCTCGAGAGCTTGTAAGTCACCTGGAGAGAAAAATCTACCTGTCTGGTAGATTAGCTAATGGTGAAGAGACAGTGTGCATATCATCACAAGGATCACTACCAGTCCCTGAGCTTTTCTGTAATCATGAATAGGCAGATACACAAATGATATTCCATGCATCAGAGGCTGATAAAGTATTTGTCACAGGTACAGTGAATGGAAGTGTGACAATCAAGTCATCAGATACAGATGTACTTGTCCTTGCCATTCACTATTTTTCAAAGCTACAGTCCATTGATAAACAATGGATTGAAAAGGGGAAAGTGACTGCCACTGCTGATCTCAGGACCCTTGTTCCTGTACATGATATCTGCTCAAATGTAGATAATGGGGTAGCTGAAATACTACCTCCAATTCATGCTTTAACTGGCTGCGATACCACCTCGTTATTCAATGGAGTAGGTAAAAAGAAAGTGTGGAAGGTAGTGCAGACATTGTGTACCAAAAATACTTCCCTCTTTCTATCATCTCAATAGTGATGACACTGCACTGGCCTTTGAAGCTTCAAGAGGATTTATTGCATCACTCTATGATCCTTCGGGAAGGTTCCAAGACGCACATGGTGATCTTTCAAAACTTTGCATTGAACTGATAGAAAGGGATATGCCTCTGCAAAGAATACCTCCATCTGAACCTAGTTTCAGAAGAACATGTAAAGCTTGCTTGTTATCAAGTTAACATATGGTTTTCTTGACATGAGGCTTCGCCAACCATACTTTCTCCAGAAGGGAATGGTTGGTACAAAATGGATATGTGGAAACCAAAGCTTTTTGATGGGCCCACTGCAGGGCGATCTCCTTGTGCAAGTAACTGCACTTGCACCAAAAATGGATTGGTGTGCACAGAAGAATGTCTGTGCAAAGGAACTGATCAGTGCCATAATGACTTCTCCACACAGGAGGATACTACTGAGGATGAATAGAAGTACATATCTTCTATCCGATGTGAATAAATAATCACACATTGTTAGCTTTATTGAAAGCTGCGCTAAAAGTGGTGTTATAGAAAGTATTAAAGAGTTATAAATTATGTATTAGTGTATGGATTCTAAAGACATTGAATTCAAAGTGTATGTGTGTTTTATTAAACAATTTGTGACATGTACATGTATGTGACAAGTATCTGTGTTTGGATTTAATAAACGTTAAGTTGTAGTATTTTATATTGCGTGTAACTGGATTTTTAAAAAATTGTAGTGTTCCTTTAAAAGTTAATAGTAACATATGTTTATCAATTATCTGAAAGCTAAACTCTGTATATTTTTGTATGTCAGATCATTGTTGTACTATCCTATGACTTAAAATGTTTGTTTTAAGTATCATCGAAACGTTATACGAATAATAAACAGTTACCACATACATTCTGAATTAAAAGGTATCAAAATACAGGGGTACATTATGTTAAAAAGTGATTTAGGGACTTAATAATACAAATTTTACTATTGTTTATAGCAGATATGGGCGCAGAATGCAAAATTATCTTAGAAGTCATGACATTATATCACTAGTTGAAGATCTTATTGAAAGTGTTACAGTATATCAGTATGTCACATACCCTTTGGCACAAAATGACGTTAGGGGGTAGGGTTAGTATTATGCTCATAAAATTGTCAAATATTAAGATAAAAGCACCCAAGATGGCTCATTAGTTTCCTAATTGAATATATTAAGTCATGAATGATTAAAATACTCATGTTAACATATAACAGTATTAGTAGAGAAAAGTATATGTAATTTTTTTTCTGAAACAAATGTGTCATGGAGTCCAAAATTACGTACTCTACAAATCCTGCTCCTGAGAGAAAAGTAATAGAGGTAAAATAGATATTTTTGCTGTTCTGAGTAGCCAAGTAGTTGGGGTATAAGTCCTGTGAACAATAGCTTTTTATTTGAAGTAGTTTTTATTTCATGGGTGACTTTGCTGTGTGGGTATTATAAGACGTATTTGCAGACGCGGTTTAGTTTTTTGACGTAGGTCCACATTAAGGCCATTTTTTTTTACTTTCGCACAGGGAGAAATTTAGTACAACAGGACTGAAATTGATCCTGAGACTCCAGCGAACATTTTGATATATGTGGTACATTTTTGGTTTCGGGAATAGATTTTGGTCTATGGACCATACAAAAGATCATGTATACAATTTCGGTACAGGAAAAATTAACATTGACTGAATTTTTTATTGTCTTTTGTATGATCTTTTGTATGGTCCATAAACCAAATTCTATTCCCGAAACCTTTAAAGTGTTATACATCTTTAAAAAGGGAAATGAATGTACTTTTATACTAAAATAAAAAAACAAGAACATTTTAAGAATTTTTTTATCTCAAAATTCTTTTATCTCCAGAAAGTCTCCTTAACGTGGACTAATCAACGTAATTGTGATGAAAACTATGGATGGTTTTATTGCTGTCCAGATGTTTGGGATATCTGCTGTTAGGAACTATTATACAAATTATGTACACTTCACATTTATTTTTGTTCCCGCTGGAATTTAAAAGTGACACTCACTAGGGATTTGTTTATTGTGTTTTCTCCAAATAATTGGCCCATAGGTTAATATGTTTTTGGTTTGGCCTTGTTTTAGTTAATAAATTCAAAACCTTAAGTAATTATGAATATTAAAAGAACATTTCATTTGATAGAACAAATGGTACCTATTTTTTCTCGGATCAACATAGCAGCAATAAGTAATTTGTAACATGAATGATTTTGACGATACGTTACTATGTCCATGCTATGTAGCCACACGGGAATTGGCTGAGATTAATCAGCCATTTGTAATTAGAATGGATCAAAGCAGATGTGTTTTACAGGACGAGGATGAGGATCAAGCAGATGATCGCCAGGGCCGGAGGAGGAGTTAAAACATTTTCAGGTCGGTTTTATTTTATGTTACAACTGAAGTATTCGTTTGATGTAATCATAAGTCATGAATGTATAGAAATAGCTGAATTCTTGCCATTAGTAAACAAAGCCTGTAAGTTAAATATACTTTTGACTGATTATAATGCTTCCTTTGTTGTTAAT
>CM032669.1:45437280-45477026 GCA_019095985.1 Streblospio benedicti
TATTTGATGACAAACGAATAAGATTTGAATGTTGGATGATTGGGCCTTGAAATGTTGTGCTCCAATACAGTAACTTTTTAAGCATGCATGGAACGTGTGTAGAACATATAGGCTGAGTAACGTTTTAGGTCTACTATCTGGGGCATGCCAATGCAAGTGATACACAAAAAGTTTAAAACAATCACCTTCAAACTGCCTGAGCCACCAGTACCACTGTTGGCACCGGAGATATCTGCATCGAGGAAGTAGCGAGGTCGTTTGTGCGGAGATTCGTGGCTGGTGATTGACCGCGCCTTGTTTTTAGATGTCGCTTCACTCACCAATTTGTCCATTCGGTCTCGCTCCTTGCATACCTGCCAACAGAAATAGCATAATCACACATCGACATGTAATTTCATCAGTTACCATGCTCCAGAACGGCCTAGCCAACTCAGTATGCCTTTACAAATCACATTATCGATGTTTGTGACTTAATACTTACACATGCAAGATTATTATCATAATTAAGTTTTTTTCACTGTGATATTTTAGGGCTTCTAGTAATAGGCATTGATAGCTCTCGACCGCGATTTTGCAACTTTTTACACATAAAAATGGTGTCTGTCACATTTCTAGAACTTTGCTGCGACAGCGGTGTCGCAGATTTATTTGGGTCGGTACTTTTATTCAAAATAAAAAGAAATAATATTTTTCTACTCGGCCACGGAAGTTTGACATGGGCGCGACCATGTTTGATGATATTTTTATGGAAACGCATTGTGGCGCCACCCAACGCCACTTGTAGTAGGTGCGCGGTTTATTTAAATGACACCTGGCGTTTTGCGCATGCGCTTTGTATACCGGAAAATCCATATCAAAAAAAACAACAAAGAGAAAATTAAATAGTAATTTTTAGATTATGGACGATATACCAATGAATATATTTGTAAGAACATGCTAGCAAAATAAATATTCGTGTATCAGAGAAGTACTATCAACAAACGGAAATTGCATTCGTTGTTTCAAGCAGAAATTAAAAATAAGCTCATGATTGAGCGATAATGGATGCCGATGTTACATGTGAATATTCTCAGGGAAACCCCCGCATCATAAGTGACAGTCACGTGATTTCACCCCCCGTGATGTGATTTAAAGACAGGATTACCATATAAATGCACGGGAAAGTGGCCGTTATTGACCTGATTTTCTGTATATAAGTTGCTATATTTTGTTAGTTGTGAATAGTTCACCTCAAATCAGGAAATGGACCAAAGTACACCTCGATTATATTTATAGATTTTTGTCTCATTTTCCGGTTTTAAATGATCCAATAAAACATTGCCGCCACTGGCTCCGACCTTGACCTTGCACAGCTGACGTTATGAATGTAAACAAACATCTGTCAAAAAGTCATCCCGAATCTAGAGCCTTCATTTTGATGGTAATGGGGAATTTCCTACAAAGTTTGAATCAATCTCCATGATAAACACTTACCTGTTGTCTGTCATGTTATCAATTATCCATTTGTAAATACTAAGTAAAAGCACTGTTTAATGTGGTGAATTCACACTTCGAAAAGTCTGCCATTTTGTCTCTTATGTCAACAGTTAAACAGGGACTAATCTGTAATTCAATCTGATTTAAAAGTGCTCCCAGCAGAGCTGAACCAATGCGACTAACGTTGATTAGGTATTAATTGATGTTTAGTTGTTAAAAGGGAGATGCCTCATTTCACTAACTGCCCGTGACACCACAAACACACCCACGCTAATGACATGCGTACTCCGTGGTGAAACTCAAACATTAACTAGTCCCCGTTTTACAATTTCTGCACCGATAAACCACGAATGTCAAGCTGTGCGCATAAGGAACATGTAATTACATGATAATGATGGTCTAATTCCCGCAAAAGTTTGTGGTTATCTAAAGCAGGTAGGGATAGCTTTGATGCTTGGTCATTTGATTACACATGAAATATTTATTTGTTGAGAAAACTTTGATTGTTTACACAAATGTGACCGTTAGATACTGTTGTGGCATACTTTGGTCCACATAGTACTCGACGTTTTCCTAGTGGTACCGAAGTGTTTTACGGCCGACTGAGGTGAACTATTAAAATATGTTGTTTATAATCTATTATGTAAATAAAAATGTTAAAACATTCATCCCCGCCAATGCCTTAACTCAATACTATAAGTACTCCTTTTCCCCAGAACAGTCTCTGAGTGGAACCAGCTTCCCAGGGATACCATTGAGGCAAAATCATTGGCAATCTTCAAAGGAAGAGTTGTCACCCAGACCAATGCACGCCCATATTAATACTATACCCCCAGAGCTCTGCGCGGGCACCTGCAAATATGCGGGCTGCGGGCTAAATTGTATGTTTTACTGCGGGTGCGGGTTTGAAAATTTCATGCGGGTGTGGGTGCGGGTTTTAATCATGAAAAAAAGTTACATTGCAGGCTCTTTGCAGGCTAAAAATCATGAACAGAACCCGCATAGAAACCCGCATGATCTACTTGTTACAGTTTACTACTTTATCCTCAAGTATTACAGTACTCATAAACTAAAAATGTATCTCTTTCACTAGATGCATATACTGTAATTTTAATAATAGTGTGACATGAATATGATTGGCTTTATGGCCATAGTGGATGTAGATGTATTCCAAATGAATTATTTTACAATTTACACAAGATCATAGGCACACACGTTCACTTCATTGTTGGGTTCATGTTCTTATGATAATCTGAATTATGTGATCTCAAGTGAATGCACTTGAATGAAAGTTTGTTAGTATTCATCAAAGAACTTGTTCTAATGTATGTGAAAGTTTCATAAAGATAGTTCCGAAGCCCTGCCCCCTTTTCTGGTTTTGACGTGGGTCTCACAAATGTTCCTATCGCCCGTAGTAAATAGAGAGAAATTGCCGACTTTCTACCGAAGAGTGTTGAATCAAAATT
Source organism: Streblospio benedicti (assembly GCA_019095985.1). Classification (NCBI taxonomy): domain Eukaryota; kingdom Metazoa; phylum Annelida; class Polychaeta; order Spionida; family Spionidae; genus Streblospio; species Streblospio benedicti. The sequence goes on from CM032669.1 coordinate 45,440,223, forward strand.
GTGCTGATCTTCTTAGTTTTAACTTGGGATAAATTCGGTAACCTCTGTTCTACAACATACCAGAAGTATTCTCAGAAATCATTGATAATAACGATTTGCTGAAGCATTTAGTTTTCTAACTTTTTGCTTCCACTACCAAATTAAGTCCCGTGACATCGGGTTTTTTGAGCCGCTACTCTTAATCGCATCACGTTATGATATTATTTGTGAAACGAATGGATTATCATCTTACAATAACATACCCATCAAAAATTCACATGTCGGATCAATTTTAAACCGATTATGAAGTCATGGACGAAAGGATATTTCTCAAATCACGATATTGTTTGAAAATCACAGTGGTTTGTGCGTGTGTGTTGGCGATGAAGAATTTTGACAGTTTACAAGGCTGTATGCACACAACACATACATTTGGAGACGTTTTTATAGAGTCTTTCACCCAAGTAAGCTGTTTTATGCTCATTTTCGTATCATCTGTACCCTTTATGATGACTCACAGCAGTCATATTATTTTACGAGTAAGAGAACTTTTAGAAATTCGTCTTTCTAAAGTGTGCCTCGAACCGGTCTTTTTAATCGAGGGCGACACCAGCTACATGTTTGGAAGATAATCTAGACTTATAAAACCATATTCCCATAACTAGATATTGAAAATAAGAACTGTGATACTATATTCTGAGTACATCTGGTCAATTTATTTAAAAAAATTAAGTATTTATGGAGGCACCAGAAACGTTATTGTCTCAGACGTAAAACTGTCAAAATGCCAGTGACAGTGTGCGGTAGTGTTTTTACTACAACGTCATAACTCTTCTAAATCGATAATTGATAGGTATACATTGGATACAATGTAGGAAAGAGGAAAGGTAGTGCATCCCAACTGAAAAATTAAGACGTTTAGCACATTTTCATTCAAAAATCTGGTGTCAAAACATGACAATTTCTCACTGTTTACTACGGGGGGAGATAAAGCTTGTGAGACCATGATAGCGCACCTGCGTATGTTTGTATGAGGCCGCTCGCTGATTGGCTGGCTGACGTAAAAAGGGGCGTGGCTCGGAACTATGAATTCAATGTAGTTTCCAATACAACCTATGGCCACATGTTAAATATGGCATAGGTGTAAAAGTCCGGATTTAACTAGGGCTATGAACTAGGGCCATGTGAGAAACTGTAACTATATGTGCCATATTTATGAAACTTTTACAGATGTCAGAACAGGGTTTTACAAGTAGATACTGTGAAAATGTCATTCAAACACATTTCGTACACTTGGAGACAATCCCTTAATTCCATCAAAGTAAAATCAAAGTAAAACACAAACTTTACATATTCTTGTTTGAATATGGTCATAAAACTATGTTCAATTTTGTTGTTAATTGTCGCCTATATTCAAAAATAATTTACTAATTTTCTATTAAAGAAAATGTGAATGGTTAAAATGTAACCAACAATTCTTTATCTAAAAGCTAAATTACTTCACACTGTATAGTTCTCATAATGTTCTTTAACAATGGGCAGGATATCTCTTATGCAAGATTTAAGACAACATTATACAGAACAGCCTTAGACTATGAACACTGATGAAATTGTCTTAAAATTTCTGAACTAAAGTCTGTAATGTAGCTTATACGCTATCATAATAGAAATAAACAAATTAAAAGTGTCCAAAAAAGAGAAACTGTGGCTATCCTGTTTATGTGTGATTGAAAGTCTCTCTGAAACAAGAACAGTTCCTGTGTAACAAGAAAGCAAGCATTTGCTTAACTACTTAACTCTTGCTAATGAGTGGTCACTTTTTAATTGGCATGGTTTTGACTATACAATTTTTTCTATCAAAGAGATGGAATATTCATTTGCAAATTTTAGAAACAACATGGGATGATTTGATATAAACCTGTATGATGGTAGTCCCTTATATAGTTTTGTTTCTGAAAATCCTTCATTAATAGGCTTGCTGCAAAGAGGAATACTTCACTTGTGTTTTGATGTGTTTGATCAACTGTAAATTCTTGAGAACAATGCGGGCTTTTGTGCGGGTTTTTCTGCGGGTTGTCTTTCAGTATCTGCTGGTGCGGGTGCGGGCTAAATTTTTATGAAATGTGCAGGTGCGGGCTTGGATGCGGGCTTCAATAGTTTATATGTGCGGGTGTGGGTGCGGGTTTCACATTAAACACGCGGGGCGGGTGTGGGTGCAAACTTATAACCTGCGCAGGGCTCTGAATTTTTTTACACTATGTTCTTATCTAAACTAATCATTTTTATCTCTATCCTCTCTCTCTAGCTCTTTCTCCAACGCACACAGCCTATAAGCTTCTTGATAGAAGGAAGGCTCAAAACTTGAAACTTTTGTTGTTTTTATCAATTTTTATTTTTATTTACAAATGGGTATAAGAAAAAAAACATAATAACACTACAACTTCACATTACTGTTTTGTCTCAATTTTTCACAGCTTTGGCACATTATGTCTCGTTTTTTTCTCATTTGTCTCATATCTAAAAATTGGGCGAGACATGTGTCTCACTTTGACAAATTCCCAGAGCGATCACTGAATAGGTGTAAGTAATGATGATACAATATACTCGTGTGTTGACGTCTGACATTTTCTAAGCCCAAAATAACTGAATACCCGTAACAATACTCGCAAAAGTGGATTATACCTGTTTTGAAAGGGCCTTAGTCTTGGCCAGTAACTCCTGCACTTTCGACAACTTCGATTTTGTGGTTTTTGGCTCCTTTTCAACCTCCTTTTCAGGACTTTTAACATTGGAAATAGTTTCCTGAGTTGATTTTGTTTTTGTTGACTGCAAAAGAAACATTATTAAATGCTAAAAAATACTGTATTGATAAAATCAAATAACAAGAGGACCATAAGGGTCCTAATATTGCTCACCTGCATGTGTAAATTTGGCTTTAAAACTAAGTGAGAGGTGCCATGGTGAATATTGAAACAGCTTCAATTTATTGCAATTTTTGGAGGGTGGGTATGGACCCCTGGGACACCCAGGGAAATGATTCAAATATGATCTCACAATGCTGGGCACCCAGGGGAATAATTCAAATATGATATCATAATGTAACAGCCAAATAAATTGTGTAAAATGATATATGAAGAAGCATTTATTCCAATTTTTTGGGGCGTGGGTCAATTTGCCACCCAGGGGCACGATGATTCAAATATAGTTCTGGGGTCACATGCTGTTTCACAACTAAATCTAGAAAATATGTGCAAGTTTGGTGAAAGAGTTTTATTCAATCAGATTCATCATTTATTGCAATTTTTTGGGGGGTGAGTCAAGTTGCCACCTAGGGGCATGATGATTCAAATATAGTTCTGGGATAACGGTATGGACCCCTGGGACACCCAAGGGAATGATTCAAATATGATATCATAATGCTGGGCACCCAGGGGAATGATTCAAATATGATATCATGTGACAGCCAAATAAATTGTGTTAAATGATATATGAAGAAGCATTTAATCCAATTTTTGGGTGGGTGGGTCAATTTGCCACCCAGGGGCATGATGATTCAAATATAGTTCTGGGATAACATGTTGTTTCACAGCTAAGCAAATGAAAAATAAAGAAATCATTTAGAAAATATGTGCAAGTTTGGTGAAACGGTTTCATTGAATGAGATTTTTTTACATGGACCCCTAGGGAGCCAATTTTACACCCAGAGGAATGTTTCAAATATGATATCATGATGAGACAGGCAACTAAGTTGTGTGCAAATTTGGTGAAAATCAAATGAAAAATGAAGTTATTTAGAAAAATATAAATTGTTGACAGACGGACGGCCGACGGGCTGAATTTGATAACAAAAGCTCACATGCTGTTTCACAGCAGATGAGCTAAAAATAGAATAAATATCAACAACAAAAAATATATTGCATTTGGAATTTAACCCTTTACCCCTCAAAACGGCCTAAAAGGGCCTTGGACCCTCTCCCTCAAATCGGCCAAACCGGGCGGGTTATTTCATGTTTTTGGCTATCAAAAGCTCTGTCATACAAGTCATTCTTTTGGGGTATAACAGCAGTTTCATTGTGATTAAAACAAGATAACTATATGTGAAACTGTATAAGTAATCATCATGCACAATTTATTTTAACGTTACTTTTTTATTTTAAGAGAATATTAAGAAATTTCATTTGACAGCATTAAATTGCACTTACAACGGCGCCATGTTTGCACATATCGCACTAAATGGAAAAACCTCAATGTTTGATTGTCTTGTAGATATACTTATACCAGTTTGATTTTAATAATAAATACATATTCGTATTTGTTATCACATTCAGCCCGTCGGCCGTCCATCTGTCAACAATTTATATTTTTCTAAATAACTTCATTTTTCATTTGATTTTCACCAAATTTGCACACAACTTAGTTGCTTGTCTCACATGTTACTATTATGACATATGTAGATCATTACTAGTAACACATCATAACTATTTGTAATAATTTTTTCATTATTGCTGTTTCTACATGTACACCATAACTGCTGTTGAAAGGTTTGTCAAAAGAAGGATAAATTTGAATAAGGTTTTCTAAAATTTATTGGCGAAGTACTTTCAAATAAATAAATTCCTCATCGGAGCTAAAATATCTAAATAAGTCAAAAAAATATATAAAAATATTTTCTGATTCTATGAAGCCAATTGTCTGTCATAAATCCAAGATAAAAATACATATCATTGGTAAGCTAGTATAAAAGTAAGTAATGTAGAAACTAGATCAGAACTTCTGAAAAGTGTTCAAAGAACAATAATAATCTCATTATCAGGAGCATTTAATGCGAAGCTACTGGCTGCAAAGTACCCCAATCCAGGCGATCCGAAAGGGGCTTCTCCTAAGCATTGGAAATGAAGTGTTTGGTTTCAAAACATCTATGAAATTTGGAATGGGGTAAACAGGGCTCTACATTAAGGATTGTCCCGTTGTCCTGGACAACCATTTTTAAAATCAGGACAACCAAAAGTTGGAGGGTGGTTGTCCTGTGGGACAACCAATTTCAAATTTCAAAATGAAAGTAATGCAAGATGTGTATTTCAAAACCGTGTGTCACCTAAATTGAATCGAGATTTTTTTTCATTCCACAACACATCAAGTAACATTTGCATTTTCATATCTTTCCAAAATTATCTGTTACATTCTACGTAGTTTCAAAACTTTCAGCACTCGTATGGTATGGTATTCTATTTACAAAAATTCATTAAAATACTTAAATTTTCATTCCTACAAATATTATAGGGCTTTTGTTTGAAGGTGGGAGGAGTTTCTGAAATAGATTGTGTGAAAATATTACGACAAAACTTGAGCTTTTTCGATGACAAAATTTTGAACCGTACAATAGACATGAGGATATAAATCGACTTGCATATTTAATGAACGCGATGCAATTTTTTATATATTTGTATAAAATTTGTTCACGAGAAAAGATTAATTATGTGTACAAATAATTTTGTTTGTTTTTTCTTAACATTATGATTGATATAATAATAAAATAACATATATAATCTAAGATGCTATATCTGTATAGCATAAAACTGAGCGCAAAAATAAGGACAACCTCATGGTAAGTTAGGACAACCAAAAATTGGATGCTGGTTGTCCTGTGGGCAACCTCTCACTATAGTTAACGTAGAGCCCTGGTAAAGTAAAATAGTTTCTTCACATTTTGGTGAAAAGATGATCGAAATACCAGCATTTTTAGGGAAATTATGGTAGCTTAAAGTTGCCAACGTAACTCCGACAAATGGATAGATTTTATCCACGCTACGCTGCAAATATTTGCAAGGATACAAGGGCTGTCATATCATAAAATGTGAGAGGTTAAGGGTTAAGCTGATGATATCACATACGAATATTTTTTTCACCTCAAGCAACTGGACAGTTAACATTACATTTTTGAAGTATTAGTAACTTTTCTGTATACATGTACTAGTCTTGTAGACTAATGAGCTTTATCTGTTATCTGGAGTTGTTCAATATCAGATTATGAAATTCACAATAATCCCTGAACGAAAAACTTCTATATTCATTAGTATACTGGGGGAGCATTTATTGACCAGCACTACGAATGTGCTGACAGCAAGTCTATCCAGTAAAATTTCTGAATGTCAAATAAATAAAATATGCAGGAATGATACACTATTGTTTTGCCACATATACATTGTGATTTTTATTATTCTGATTGCTTTACATAGTAGAGAACACTTCAATGAAAATACATTTTTTCAGTCACTGTGAGACAATCAGACATTTGAACATTCCAAATTGGAGATTAGATCCCAGGATTAGAACAGCATAGTTTGTTTATATTTTATATTTGCATACACATAAATGTATCACTTGAGTGGTGTGTATGCAAATTAGAATACTGTTATTCTAATCTTGGTACTTAATTCCCAATTTAGGCTTGCTTAAAATGTCTGACTGCCTCTTTACCGACTGAAAATGTCATTTCCATGAAAGTGTTCACTATTTCATAAACCAATCAAAATCATAAAAATTAACGTAGATGGGTCAAAAAAATAGTGTATCATTCCTATAAATTTTATTTTGCTTTTCAGTACCATTTTCTAGTTACGATAGAAACTATTACTCCATAAACTTGTTGTCAGTATATTAATACTTTTCAACCAGTTGCCATGCAGAATTTAGGAAAACAAACAAAATTCTAAAAAACCTAGTTACCTTGCTTATTGGCTCTCCGTCACCTGTAGTAGGTACGTTCAAACCGCCACCAACCCGGTGCCTTGGAGGAGTGGCCTGCAGATCAGGTCCCAGCCTTCCTGCACCCGGCGACAGGAAGCTGAAGCCAAGCTCATCCTCTACAACATTATAAATCATTGATGATCAAGGCTGCCTATGTTAATGGTACAGTAGAACCTCGTTATTCTGATATTGCTTATCTCAAACTTTCTGTTAACTCAAAGTTAATTTCATTGTACTTGTCTTCAATAACATTATCATTGAATTTTAAAACAAACACATGCGAGAAGTTTTTCAAGAAATTTCAAGATTTTCAACAGGTTAAAATGTGTTACCTTTAAATATTCTAGCACAGCAAATGTCTTTGGATTGAATAAATAATTTATTTACATCAATTCCTTTTACAGTACCAGACTTGGGACCAATTATTGTAATTGGTACACATAATTGTAATCGGTTACATTTTTCTGCATAATTGTAAGTGACCTTTTCACAAATGTTATGATAATTGCTTGAATCGTAATTGTAATTCTTTAATTGCTATGTAGTAATTTCATTCTGATTTTTGTTTGCGGCCATACATATATGTATAGGACACATGAAATTACTAATATTGTAATTTCAATTGATAAATGACCAGCTTGTAATTTTAGGTAAACAGACAGACTGTGCTTGTCATTGTAATAGAATTTAAGTAATTTTATTTCAACTCGAATTTATAAGTATAATTGAATCTCCAGGCATCATCGTGATTGAAACAAAGAATCTGAGCATAATTGTACCTGTAATTGACACTAAAAAAATAAATAAAAAATGTAATTGCAATTGAATTTAAAAATTGTAATTGACCCGAAGTCTATACAGTACCATTCTTTTCATCACCTCTATCCACAATTGCTGACTGAACAGGCTTAAAACTGTCATTCTTCAACACAGTCACACCATCCCCAACAGTCTCTGGTACTGGTACAGTTAAATCAAGTGGATTTGAAGACGTGTTATCTTCACTTCGATATTTTTTATCATCAACATCGAATATCTTTGCGTTATTGTTAATTTCTTCACTTTTGTTACTATCACTTTGACAAAATAGGTGTGATGCTTTGGGATTATCAATTGCTTGTTGATTGTCGGCAGGTGAGTTTATACCCTTACCATCTTTGTCTAAACCAAATAATCCTTCTACTATGGTCTTTTCATCTTCTTCTATGGTGACTTTGGTGGTATCATAAAAGTCTGGTTCACTTGGCACTTTTCTTTTCTTGCTGTTGGTATTCACATGCTTCAAGAGTGATTCTTCAAATTGATCAACATCCATTGGTTCATCAGGTACTTCATCCTTCGTAGAGGTATAGGGTGAAGACCAAGCTCTTTCAAATGGAGACCTTAAACGTATTTTACACATTTTATTTTAGGATAATCTATAATCAAATAAACTAATCATTAAAATGTTATTATAGATCTTGCCCAAACTGGATAAAACTTCATAAAGGCAAGGCATAAATTTTTTAGCAGTTTTACAGCATGTAGAATCCTAATAAATATAGCAAATAGCTAGCCCGGATGGCTTGATAACATTAAACAGGTACCTTGTAAGCTATGAAATCAATTCTTGTTTCAGACGCAATTTAGACCGACATTTAAGGACGCAATTTAGACCGACATTTAGGCAATATTTTTCCTCTGATCACTTTTGATGACGTTCAGTTGTGCTTTTTGGACGTCACTCATATAAAAGTGTACACTGTCTGTCAATGTTTAACGTCGCACTTTCTATTTTCTAATACTATGGCGAGTTTATGGATATTGCACAGAAATAAACTATTTTGAAAGTTACTGTAAATGGTTTCATTTAAGCTTATTCCTTCCTTATGCATAGAATATACCATGTGAAAGAAACTAGATTGCAATTATAATGTCATTGGACTATACAAACTAGTAGGATAGATACTCTTCTTGGCATTATAATGACGGAAAAGTATGTACCAAGAGTCTGCTGATTATACATGTCCACTAGGGACTAGGGAGAGTTAATAAAGTACTGAGGGGGGGAAGGTATCTGTAAAATTGCGGGGAGGACAAGAAAAAATTCACTAATGGCAAAACACTACAAATATAGCTTATCGCCAGGTTGGCTCTTAACCAAACGCTTATATTATAAAAGCATTTGTTTAAGAGCCAATATATTTGTATTAGCTTTTATATAAACATATAATACCCATATACATACTCATATTTCTTTTTCCCCTTCTTTGCATGCGCAGATGGTAATTGTTGACTGCTGTTTGTTTTGCTTGAATCTGAAGTAAAGAATGACCGTATGGACAGACTACCTTTTCTTCTTGATCGCAGGATGTCTGGAAGATCACTGAAAGTATCAAAAAAAAGTTATCACATGCACTACCAATCAATTAAATACTATTAAAATTTTAATGTCTTCATTTCCTAAAATAGGGATCAGACTGATATTTTGGCTTGTAGTGTAGACCCTAAATCACTGCTTGGAAGTGCATAAAAAAGGACATTATCTTGTGGATATTATATTACATATATCATGTTGTCTCAATCAAATGCAAAATACCTTTAAAATAGATTATAACAATTCAATCTCCATCTTTTTTTAATGGGTCCATGTTTGGAGTGAGGTGGGGGAGGCTTACATTACAGCTTAGTCATTGCCATATCGTATTTATGACAGTTATTTAAGAAATAAATCTTCCATTTGAATAAAAAATCTAAGTCTGTCATTAAAATTTAATTGAGAAAAAACAATTAAGCAAGCATTACCTCTTATCCTTGATCTTGGGGGCCACTTCCCAATCTTCGTCAAAAACAATCACAGCAGTATTAATTGGAGCTGGACACGAGCTAAAAAAATGTATTGAAGAGCTTTACTCATGCACAAAATTTGGGTAAAATTATTTGAATGAACGCCACATGGCTCAAGATAACTCGTTAGCAGTTGGTTTTACACTTTTGACTGCACAGAATTTTTGCCGACACAAAAAATTACCAGTTAGATTTTCACCATATTTTGCATTGCTTGATATAGACTGAGGCGAGAACCAAGCAGGATTTTAGCACTGACAACCATTTACTTATGCTTTGTGTAAGTTTATTTTCAGCACTATGTGTCCACTGTATAATCCAAGGGACAGAATATGATTCTTCTCATGTAGTCTCTGCACTTCTCATCATTCTCTCTTACATGGATCCTTGATTATCATTGATTCAGCATTCATGTGTCCAAAAAGAGGTTTTACTGCACAGTGCATTGACATGCTTGACCTTCACATATATATTTCTATTCAATTTTACTTCTATTTATATTTTTCCCTATCTGTAATCTTTTCTTTACTTTGTAATATTAATATGCCTGTGATAAACTAAATAAATCAAATCAAATAAAAAATCACATGATCAGTACAACTATAATTCAATAATGTAACTCAAGTTACATTAAAATTATTCCAGATGTATAATAAAGGCACACGAGCAATACCATACCGGTATGGGGAAAAGTCTGGGTACTGGTTAATTTTCAAAATCTACTGCCCAATGTTCATGTATTTCATGATACTGGTAATACGATACAGTATACAAGAAGCCAATAGGGTCCACCCACACATATAAGGGGCAACTGGAGGTTACGGTAACTCAAATAAATGACATTGGGTACCGGTAGGTTTTGGCTGAGAGTCGATCACAAAATGAATGGCCAGTTGATCAAATTGTATGTCTTTTGGCATCTCTGTCAAGCAATAGCTCTAAAACATGCATCTTAAAATTACTAAATTCCAGTACCCTAATATACCCAATTGATGTATGTAAGCTCTAGTGTATTAGACTGTATACATATTAATTTACTATCTATTAATTTACGTAGACTATATTTATTCTTTTATATTTTACCTCTTTTAAAATATATGGAATTTTATATTCTGAAATAAATTATGTCATGTTATAACACATTTGCTGAATATTTGAAAAAGTTTTCTTATTACCCTGAATATTTTCTATGGGCTTGTGTGGACTGGTCGGAAGTCACTATCACTATCATCTAACGTCTCAAAAGATTCCTTTGTATCCAACAGAAATATAATGAGTCCTGGACATGAGACACACACTAAACGTGCAGAGTAAACACTATGTCACTTCAGTTATGATGTGTGAATAACTGAAATTGAACCTTTCCCATGCAACCTATAGGGACCACCAACAAAATTGGATTGTATCAGAATCTGGATCATTGAAATTCCAATCGAAATATAATCATGTAAAAGCCCAACCGCTAAATTGACTTTTTCAACCTTAAAGCCCATGGATATTTGGATCGTCATACACAGAAATAATCTAATAAAAGACAACTTACCTCTCTCCAATTTCTATTGGCTGACTACTGCTGTCTGATGCAGAGAGATCTGAAAGATGACATAAAATCACATAATACATATGATACGAGTTTATACCGGTATTTACAACACTATTAGATGTATCGTATTTGTGAACATTAAATGTTATTTCTATAACAAATTAAATTTTAATAGATTTTAGTTTAGAATCAAATATAATTATGAGAAAAAGATAACTAACTCACCATCGATTATTACAGGATCATCTCCCGTGACAGTGCTGGATTCATATGTTCTTAGCTCCAACAAGTCATCGATACATCTCTGGAGCAGAGTGTCAGCATTACAAGGACTAGCCCTGTTTGATGGATGTCTGATACTCGCCCGAATAATATTCTCAGTTAAGTTGGGAAAAATTGGCTGGAGATTTTTCCAGACTTGCTCATCAATATCCATGCCAAGTGGAACTCTCTACAATAATCAAACAAAAGCAAAAATATATTTGCAAATGATTACATTTCCACCGTCAGGATTACCAAGGGGAAAGTGTTACTACTGTAATCAACTGGACGGGTACCGGCGATGATATGCTGATTCCAATGAAAAATCCACTTGTCCTACTCAAAAATTGATAAAATTCCTTCTTATCAATACGAGTGGACGAGTGCTTACTCCTGAGTCCTGACCCTATATTTTATTTCATACTTTTGTTTTTTGATGATGATGGTGTCACAAGTAGTATTTGCAGACTATAATCTGGTCTCAGTTACTGCTTGTGACACCATCATCATCACCAACACCTGGTGTCAAATGGAGTGAACAAGTCCAAGGTTCAGGACAGCGCTCTAAGATTGGCTTTCAAAAATTTGTACTTGAGCATAAATGTTTTAAACTCATTATATTTTAAAATTGAACGCTGATCTTGATTTTGATCTTGATAAATAGCCCGCAAATGGACCAATGACTAAAAAGGCACTAGGTTCCCCAAACAGGGCAAAATGTGGACGGAGTGAGGTGCGCCTATGGTGAAGAAAGCACCAGCTGACACTTAAAAGCTGTAATGGAGTCAGCTTCGGCAACAGACTTTTTCAGTGCATTACATTCAGGAATAGTATAGGCTAGTAGCTACAGTTGTTATCCAAAAAGTAGTTTCTATCCCGCCCAGTCACTATCTGTAGCTTTTGGGGTATTCATCAGAACTTTGTCACATTTACAGTACACATTCAGAAGACGGTCTAGTTTCTTATTTTCACAACTATAAAGATTCATACAGCACACATTCGATTTTAACCATTTCGGGTAATTGCCGATTCATTTGACAGTTTTGTGGACCGATTTTAAATGTATTAAATGTATGTTTTACAATGGATATATGAATAGAAAATTTACAATATGCTCAAATAAGTCAAAATTGGCAAAATATGCCTATCTACTAAAATGCTGGACCCAACATGACCAAACCAGGACGTGACCTATGAAAAATCAATGTTTGGTATGGTGTGGTCGTGGAAGTGTCACAGCATTTGATTGGGATTGTGTGTTCTCTTTTTTTCAATAACATATTACAAGATAATTGGTCCATTTATGTGCTCGATAGACAGGAGAGATACTGTGATGGCGGAGCTGATTTTAACCAGTGCTTGGTCCCGCATTAGGTCCTGGATTAGTCCCAGATCTAGTCTGATCCAGTTCTGGATTTGATTATGTATAGTGTGATGGTCATTTTAGTTCAGTTTTCTATGACATATGATAGACTTTGAGCTGATTTAACCAGTGTTTGGTCCTAAATCTAGTCCCGGATTTAATAACATTTAGTGCGATAGTGATAATAGTTCAGTTTTCTTTCAAAGATGATAAACTTTGAGTATTCCGTCCCGGATTAGTCGAAGCTCTAGTATCGGATTAGTCCCAGATCTAGTCCCAGATTTATAAATGGTCATAATAGGTCAGGTTTTTTTATGAATTTAACTTTTAATGCTTCAAAGTTGGAGGACAATACCAATAAGATACATTTTCACTTGAAAATAAAAACAGTGGTCATTTCTGATTTTTCTGATTTATTTTATACTGAAAAGTATTTGGTCACGTATTGGTTGGTCCCTTAACAATCCCGGGTAGGTCACATCATGTTTGGTCCCGGATTTTGATAGGTACCCAAAATACGAGTAGAATAAATATAATAAATGTCGATATATGTCATAAATGTCGACATATAATGACATTTACTATAAATGTCATGACTTGCCAAACCTGGATTTTTAGGCACTAAAACTTTGACTTACACGTGTGATAGGTGGTCACAGACGATAATACTATTATGGTGAAAATAAGAAACTAGACCGTTTTCTCCATGTACAGTGTAAATGTGGACAAGTTCTAATCACAAGAGCTATCAAGCCTGTGTAAAGGATTATATTTCGAAGTCTACTGTCTGTGTGTACTGGCGTGTTGGGAAATACCCCTCTCTTGATGTCACATTCTTGGATTCAGCCCGAGACAAAAAATAACGCACATGGCCCCGAATCTTATTTATGATGCTGTATTAGATCTATCTAAAAATATAAATGACCTTTGTTTGGGTTAGAAATGAGTCTAGACAAACGAACTGAAAACCGTGAATGAACGTTATTCTGATAATGTGGTTTGAAACATTTCACATTGATACACTGAAGATATATTGAACATCTACTTTGATGTCATATACATTACATTATGTAAAAATTTCGACGCTGTTTGAATGATAAAAGGGTTTAAAATCACATTATCGGAATTAAGGTTCATTTATGGATTTCCGTTCAGCTGTCTACCCAGATCATAGTGATACTAGAATATACAGAAATATTTTTGAAGAAAAAGACCATGTTGACTTGATGCCACTTTTAATATTATTGTGGTCACTAAGCCAGTTATTTGTTGGTGCAAACAGTTACATTGAGAAATAATCCATACAAGCTTACATCAGGGTCAGGATTAAGTGGAAAAGTGTTACTCGTCAGCAGGACTAGTAACCCTCAAATATCTACTTGTCCTGCAAAACATGTACTCGTCCTCCTTGTACAAACTCTATATATGTATGACAAATTATTCAGAATTGTTCCTCGTCAAAAGGACGAGTTTCTAAAAAGTAGCACTCGTCCTCCACAAGTTTTTACTAGTCAATACGAGCGGACGAGTGGCTAATCCTAACCCTGTTACATTATGAAATTTTTGAAGTTCTAAGAAACTACTCGCCATATTCTTTGCATTCAAGAAGTGGCAAGTAGACCAGACCCGGTATGCAATACAGGTGCCGGACCTATGTAAAGTCGCTAGAGCACGATAACAGTGAATTGCGACTATAAACAACCACATTTACATTTACATTTACATTTTTTTGTAAGAAGCTCAACCAGTTGCCTCATCAAGTTACTTCGTCAACAGAATTACTACTTTGTACTTATTAACTAGTTCATTCCTTATGATGATTTTCCTGCTATTAATTTATAGTTGCCATTCTAAATTGCACAAGAAAATGATAAATTGTATTAGATAGCATTCAATAAAAAATTACTACTGATATTTACTTAATTTTCAAGCGGGCCAGTGAGAACAAAGATTTCATACACATCGGACTAGTACTACTGTACAATACTAGTTTCCTGATATATGGACAAGCATTTATATTTTTATGTAGCATAGATCACTAAGTTGGTACTAAGTTTAGGAAAATATTATAATACATCTGATCTACATGGCAGTGTGACTGTCAATTGTTGCCGGATATATTACTTTCAAAACTTTAGGAAAAGACCCCAGAATTCTTCTGATCACTGCTTTGCATCAACCAATGAAGTACATTGGCTAATAATGGATTCAAACTTTTGATAACACATATATACACTATATTTTCTTAATTTTAATGCAATTTTCTCTGAGGGTGGCCCGGTGGGACTGGACAATGGAAACCTATGCACATTTCCTTTCGAAATCTCTCGGTGCTCCGCCATCGGGCCACCCGCGTTGACAGGTGTCAGGGGGAGGAACTACTCGCATTTTCACTCAGATGTTATCATTACATTGTGAGATTCAAATGGCGCATACAAATACTCTTATTATTACAAACTAACCTAATCTACCAGGATTAGTTCTTTGTCATTAAGAAACACCTACGATCGGTTAATCCAAAGAATTTGAAATAATATTGAAACAAGTCATGCTTGCCGGTCGCTAGAAGTGGAAGTATACACTGATGCATCGCTGAATCACGGTTTATTAACTCACGATGAATGCATCAATACAGTAGTCTATGACCCGATACTTTCACAATACAACTGATAACATATTTATATACAAAATTTTGGTTTTATTCATGTAAATTACTCGCATTTTCACGTGCATTGGCGCCGCCATCTTTGTTGTCATTGGAACGGCGTTCCAACCGAAATGTTGTCAGCCAGAATGATGGTGAACGGCGCTCCAACATTTTAGTCTCGATTTAGCAGACAAAATTCAAGAATTTTTCTTGAATATAAATGATTCGCCACATTGGTGAAAGAGTAATCAAAATCTTTCGCCAATCTTTATAATTTTTAGCCGATGGCGATAAAACGAACGACCGCGCGAGCCCAGCATTTTAAAAATGAGGGGGCCCAAGTAAAAGAAGAACCCAAAAAGTAGACAGGATGCTTACTGCATTGTGACATGGGTGTGTAGGGGTAATACCGAAATCCGACAAGAATTGATAAAGTTATCACTATATTTCTTGGTATTTTTTCATAATTGGAGTAGACAAGCAATTTTTATTTAACTCGTGTTAGACCCTGTCACAGTTTTCATCCTCCGAGGTTTCATAATCATATAAGTCCGTCAAATGGCATTTAGAAGCAGTGTCATCAGGATTAAAAGTAGATAACTTTATGTAAAACCTCAATAGGAATGATCGTACATAATTCATTTTAATGTTACTTTAATATCTTAAGCATATATCAAGAAATTTCAACACATTGACATCTGTTTCCTTATCATGTTATGGTAGCCATTTACATACTAGTGCCCGACGCAAGATGCATTTATCACAAGGCAAATACAGCAGAGCGCAAACACGTTTTTCCATGCTACCGGTGTGAACTAGTTAAAATTATTTCAGTGGATTGCCGGTTGGTGGCGCTCTGAATGTAAACAAATATGGCCGCGCCCATGAAACTAATGCAGACGTGACGGGAAACTCGTTTTCTTTGGCGAATATCTTATTAAAAATGTTATAAAAATTTGGCAAAATATTCATAGTGCGCCCGACGCCCATGGTACGATTGGGATTGCGCCATTTGGTATGTTAAGCAGGCAAAGGCGCAATGGCGCAGCCTAGATTGAACACTGGTTGTCACGTTACGTGGCATAATCACAGAGGCCATTTTTAAATGTCCAGGCCACGCTTTATTGTTGTTGTACGGTGTCTAGGACATGTGTGAAACAGAAAAAAATTACCATGCTGACTGTCAACCGCTGTGGATCCAAACGGCATGCATAAGTTGTAGAAAATAAATCTTGCAGATCGTGCATTGCCATATTTGGTGACATGGTGTATACTGGCAGGGTGTCCATATGGGAAGAGCAGCATATTTACAGTATCTGACATTTAAAGCTCTGTAGCTCACTGGGAAAGTGTTCATGCAATATAATTTTGGGTTTAATTTTGAAGGCACACCATTTGCCTACTCATCAATACTATACGGCCCGGTCATGGCAGACACAGTGTCGCCAAAACCGTTACGTCGTACGTCTGCCACTGAGTTGCTGATTTCCACCGAGCGCGTCGCCACCGTACAGTGTTACTAGACGGTAGCGACGCCAAGCGGAGGTTCGGAAGCCTCGTTAAAAGGCGTGTCCCGTGTAGAGGAGAGCCACACCTCTGCACGTAAAAGAACTCGCCTAGTTTGAAAACTATAGCTAGTGTGATCCCTCCATTACCCTTGGCTCAGTTGGTTTCCTAACCTGCCAAACAAACAAGGACCACATTGGAAATAAGCATTACATATATATGTACGCTTTCATGTGCTATCCTAGGAACATTAGTTCCTGAAGAATATCAAATCAAATCAAATACTAGTCACGTCATAGCCTGTAGGTTTCTAGCAGAGATGTGAAGCATTAGCCAAAGCAAGATCTCCATTTGATTGCATGGGGAAGGCTCTCCATTGGTCCGAGACCTAATTATAGAATTTAGTTGAACGAGACCCGGGAACGAGACTATAATATGTCCTAATCAATGTTACGGCGTTAGACTTCAAGCCAAACGACAATTTTGCCGTCATAGTATGGGCACTATGGCGAGTGTCTTCTTAGTGAACCTATTCCATGACAATCTCAGTATTTTATATTTACCTGATGCATTATTATTATAGTCCATGCATACTTACATCATACAAAATTAATGAAAAAATAATAATTTTAAAATCAAATCATTTCGCGCTGACAAGAACATCCGGTGTCGTAAAGATCGCCTCCCTTCGTAATGCTGTGTCCGCGCTTTTAAAGTGTGTATCTTACCATTTTTAAAGTGCGGAAATAAGATACTCTAAGGGATGATGTACATTTTTCCACGATCCGCAAAAGTGGAACAGTGTTCCACTTAGGGGGAGGGGCGTTTTTCGTCAAGTTTTGGATATTCCACTTTTTTGTGGGTCTAATATTTCATCTCTCGCGCTACAACTTTTCATATCAAAATTCCACTATTTACTATTTAAATGTGACATTAAAAAAGATACACAGCAGATTTCACACATTAATTAACATTATGATTTACATTCCTGATATATAGTAAATATTATTTTATGGTATATATAAGTAATATTTGAATAAATACACTGTAGATATTCTTCGATTACGTCACACATCTGATGTTTCCACTTTTGGGGGGAGGGGGGTCAAGAAAAAAGAGAACACTGTTCCACTTTTGCGGAGCGTGAGAAAATGTATACCATCCCTAAAATGGAACTACGGTAACTAGTGAGATAATTAATGCTTAGGGTGTGAGTGGCATTGGACGGAGCAAAAGCTGATTCTTGAGTCTTGACATATTCTCCTTTTCCTTTTCCTTTTCCTTTTATTCCTTTTGTGCCCGCCTCTGATATGTAGGCGATTGTCTAACCAGACAAGTCTATTTTCTATAGGCGGTTGCTGCGCGATAGCCCGAATCTCCCCCCAGCATCACAGATCTCATAGAGTATAATTTGAAAACAAGGCTCCTGCAGGTGTCACTGTGTTTCAAGTTTAGATTAATGTGAGAACTATCAAGTATAACACTGATAAGTGATTCTGGTTCAATTGACAGTTTATTTTGACGACAAATATTCAGTATTTGTTGGAGGTAGGGCAGTCTATATTTCTGCAATGACGCACAGTACAACACAAAATGTTCTAGCGTTTCCAGTTCGTCTCGGCACAACGGACACAGATCACATCGCTGTGTGCCAGAGACTGGAGATGCCGTTAGAGGGTATCGTTGAACCAATAGTCGAGCCTGCACTGATGCCTATTCTATGGCCAACGGACTGTGTAGATCCCTCCATATAGGGTGTATTGTGTCTGTCCTACAAGTATCAATGTTGAGGTAACGCAGGGGCATCACACATCACGGGATCACCAACCAACAAGGTGATAACATTGACACATGACCATATAAATGCACAGGAAAGTAGCTTTTTGACGTGTTATTTCAGTGCTTAAAGTTACTATATTTTGTTAGTTATGAATCGAAACTCATTTCAAATGCATCATTGTGTAACACACTGGACAGGTTTTGGAGCAGAGGCTACTAATAAAAAGATTCCTGGGGCTTTAAGGGGACTGTGAACTCTTTAAGAGAAAAATATTCTATTTTCAGCTTTTTAATATTTATTATACTGTAAAGTGTGAAGAACAACATGTTTTGAAATGAACCTTTTATCTTCAATAGTTTTCCCATTACAACCCATTTCGTGAAGACCAACCCGGAGTGAAAAACAATGACTCATTCTTTGCAGGCTTATAAGGTTATACGGGCTAAAAATTCAATTTTTACATTTTCAATGTTTTGTATGCTATAAATGATAAAGAACAACATCTTTTCAAAATTAACCTTTTATCATCAATAGTTTTTCTTATATGATACATTTTATAGGCAGCAACTACAATCAAAGTATATTGATTGGTCATGTTTAAAGCCCATTTTCTCAAAACTAAGTTTGCATAGTGGATTAATTTTTCTTTTTATATTTCTCTCTAACCGTGAAATCAAATTTTCACAAACGTGCATATATTTGAAGATATATGCATTCTAAGAAAACCTTACTAGGGATTTTGATTTTTTGATTTCGTTGATGAATTATGAACGTTTTTGAATTGATTTGCCAGAAAATTTGGAAAATAAGTAGTTTTAAAACTTAAAATGTATGCAAAATGAAAAATAGGAAAAATATAAAAAAATTGAGGCAAGGTTTTCTAGATAAATATACAAATTTTGTAACTGAATAGTGATTTCGGTCATGTTGATGTTTTACTATGAGTTATATGCTTCACAGACAAAGTTGTAAATTTTTAACTAATTGCTTTATAAAAAAATGTTCATCAATCTATACAATTCAAAACATGTTGTGTCATTAGATTAGATAATTATCTACAAAATAAGGTGTAATTTGTAAGAATTGAATCAATAATGAGTGAGAAAATCAAAGTTTAATAAAATCGTAAGAACAGAGTTCACAGTCCCCTTAACATTGCTGACGTTCCCGCTGGCTTTACTACAGCGTAATGTGTACAATAACAAGCACAATGCACACGTAAATTTATGTACGTCAAATGTTGCTTTTCCATTATCAGGAATACATTTCATGTCCCATACTGGTTATTATTTACGTCAATAAGGCACGTTTGTTATCACCTAAGCGGAAGTAAGCGTTTTCTTGAGAATAAGTCCTAGGAAGCACAGGTATAACATCTTCAAAACACTGAATGTTAGGACATATTCATTTGTAAATCGTGCATAGTGCCAATGTATAATCCTCAGCTTGATAGCCGCAGAGTAATGCCTTTGAAAGAAAATTTGGACGAGTATACTGGGCAAATGAACCACTATGATTGGGAAGAAAGCATCAGCATCTCCATTACTACTACATGCAACAGCATTACCAAAACTGATTTTGAATACAAATTTTTTATCACAGAGGTCACTTGAAGCATATTATCAGAAGATTTATCATTTTTAATTAAGATAAATAAAAAATCGTGATTTATGAATGTCCATGTATAATGTATTTATGACATGAGATTGTTAGCATTTTTGATTGTCATGTGAGTTAAAAGTTAATCATTTGTGGATACTGTATGGCAGATTATTTTTACAATTACATCATGAGTCGCTTTTAAAGAAATCTAAAGTTAAATCAGTAAATCAAACAAGAAAATGTTACCAATGAAAATTAAAATGGTCAGACAAAAACAAATGTAATATATACCAGTATGTATTCTAATAGGGGGAAAAGCTGCATATGAAATTACAGTTGTAAACTTATACCAGTACATTTTGTGTTATTATGAAATGTATGATAGTAATAACTATTCTATTTAATGTGTGTCGAATGGCAAACTTTCCATCTAGCAATCCTAAAATGAATAACTTAATAAATCAAACAAAAATACACATACGGGATTATTTGTTTTTAATGTAACAAAAAACAACAATTATTATAAATGCAAAAGTCAATTTTGGGCAAGTAGTGTCAATGTTACAACACTTTCTGATTGGACATATATTGTATCATGACATATTATAATTCACAAATTAAAACAAGAAAAACATTACTTACACATCTTGATTCTGCATTAAATTTTGCCCCCTAAGGACAATGCAAAATATTTCAAAATTAACAATGAGAGATACATTAATTAATCATTGAGTAGTTCTAATCATCCTTAACATTTCATGATATATTAATTGAGAAAATAGAGAAATTAATATGGACCTATACACCTTTCATATATGTCCTATTATCTTATAACATCTGATTGGACATACATTGTATTATGATATATATATAATTCACAAATTAAAACAAGAAAAACATTACTTACACATGTTGATTCTGCATTAAATTTTGCCCCCTTAGGACAATGCAAAATATTTCAAAATTAACAACGAGAGATACATTAATTAATCATTAAGTAGTTCTAATCATCCTTAACATTTCATGATATATTAATTGAGAAAATAGTGAAATTTATATGGACCTATACACCTTTCATATATGTCCTATTATCTCATAACATCTGTCATCATGAACATTTTCAATTGTGTGCTATTTAATTTGAATTAAGAAATTTCTATTACAAAAATATTCATTTTAAATAGATTTGATTGTATGTAAAAGTACATATGCAAGTACAAACATAACAGTTACATAAAGGACAAAATAATTGCATCATATGCATATTTTGTTTTGCTGCCTCTCATCAAAATGCATCTTACGATGCAAGTTCATTGTTCAGGTGAATATCCATAATATTTCATTGTTAAACTTGACACTGAACATTTTTAAAGCATAGTATCAGGAAAGAAAAAGACAATGGTGGGAATACCCTACAAGAGGGCATTTGAAAAGAGATCTGCAGAATCCTCGGCAAGTATGGCTGTAACATATTCTTCAAGGCGAAGAACACCTTACGTCAATTGATGTGCGCATGGAAAGATCGTTACAAGAAAGATGTATGCGGTGGAAGTACTGATCAATCGTGACAATACCTACATTGTAGAAACCTCAAAGACATTGAAAATGTGCACTTCTTGTGTTTCTCTTCACATACGGTTGGGGGACCACCAGATCAGGTTTGAGAAGATTAGTGTGCTGGACGGAGACAGTGTGGCTGGCCTATGACAGACAGATCAAGGAGGCCATCTACATATCCCGACTGAAACCCGATGTTAACAAGAATGTTGGGGCTCTCGAACTTGCACAAATCTGGGACAATGTCCTAAATGACATCACAAAACCATCTCCTGATGATTAAAGATGGCTGACGAAGAGTTGGTGACAACTTGAAAGCTTCCATAGTATGCTTTACAAAATGTTCAGTGTCAAGTGTAACAGTGATATATCATGAAAAGTGCATCTTGTAAAAAAGACATCACAAAAAGACGCAACAAAACACACATAAAACACAAGGAAACAAATAATCACAATTCATGTCATACAAATTCTCATTACTGCTTTGCGTATTCTTCATACACTTCAAATTATTAAATTGTTTTCAGAAAATAAGAAAATATGAGAATTGCATAGCAAAGTTCAAAATATTCAATACAATGAGACCTTTGATTGTCATTAGCTTGTCCTTTTTATACAAATTGTAACACCCAGTATAGCAAACAGGTAAAACAGATAAAGAATTAACAAGTGGAATGAATGATTGGGAGTTTTTCCAACTTTAACAATACTAAATACAAAATGTACATTGTCTCATTATGTGGAATGAATGATAATGGGAGTATCATTAAGTTTTTCAATAACACTAATTACAGAATTATCTGTTTTCACTATGAGCATTTTAACACCCACTATTTCTTTCTACATATATTATCAAATTTATGTTATTTATGATTGACAAATTTCTATTAAAGATGAGCTCTTCTTCTAACAGTCACACTTTGACCACATTTTCCATTCATAATGAACAAATAAACTAAAATTATCATCTTTATCAACGTTCTTCCAGCTGCTCTCCCAGCACCTGCTCCACAGCACTAACAAACTCACTAGCTTCATGCTCTTCCATCAATGTCTTCCCCACATTCACCCGATCCTCATATTCCAACTCACAGTTCCCAAGTATGTATCTAATACACTGACATGTCATCTCATTCATATTGTGCTGCAGTGCAAATTCTATAATGACTTTCACGTTGTCTTTTGTCAGCAAATGTTGGTATATTATCATCTGAAGTTTTAGCTGAAGACCAGCAACAATGAATCGCTCAGAGAGTTCGAGAACTTCAAGTGCAATGTCTAAACTAATAGAATTGCTGCTGCCACCATTTGTTTTTGATTCATCTTGTTTTCTCAATTTTTGCAACCATAAATCATTGCCATGTAAATATGAAACAACTAATTCAAATGGCAATTTCTCTGTCTTTGCTATTGCTACAGTTTGTTGCTTAGATTCTGAAAAGTGGCCCTCAAGCATGGCTGCAAAAACTTGTGAACTAGCTGCCATGACACTTCTCTCTGCCATTACAGTTTGCTGATTATCAAGAATAAAAGTGAGATCATTTTGACCAGATAAAACCGGATGCTCCTCCGCCAACTGGCTAAAGCTGGTTTCTGATAGTTTCATGTCGACATTGAGGAAGTTGGCCAAGGTGACTATGCCATGGAATGCTGGGAGTGGGTAGTTGAGAAGACAGACACACAAAAGGTGCAGACCACCTGCTTCTTGTAGAAGACGCACGCGCACAAAGTCAGAGCTGTAAATATACCACGTAGCATATATAAGAACAACTGTAATACTACTTTTTTATTAATAAAAATGTAATAAAAAAAGGAGTATCTTTCATAAATAATACAAATTGTAACTGTAACTATTAGCTGTGTTCACAAAATACTTAAAATACACAGACATATGTGGTAAATCAATAAAAAAAAAAAAACATTGTAGCCTATTAATGTACAAAAACACACAGCTTTACAAAATATTCACTACCTTGTAAATCAAATAGGACAAATTCTCACAATGATTATATATTTTTTAATTCATCCACATTTTAATAGATCTTTAAACAGATTTCTTTGATTGGTTAGTCATTAAAGTAACAGTGCAATGAGTGCATAAAATATTTTTAGTAGTGATTAGTATATTTAAATGAAGATAAACAAGCTCAAGTATGATTTAATTTACTTTGTTTAACTCTTTTAATTTTGAAGTAATCCGTTCACTACAGTTACTCCTAAAACATATATCAGCATTGGGTAACCAATTGAAAAAACATGCTACACTTTCAAATATGTAGATTTACAGCTTTGTCTCATTTTAGTTTCATTTCATTTTCTTAAAATGTTACCTAATAATCTAATTTAAAAAATAATATTCACATTTTCAAGCACTGAAAGTTTCTTTGTCAACATATACAGTAAAATACATATGCAGAAAAATACAGTAGAAACTTGTTATCTTGAATATGTGTAGATACCACTAAAATGCATGCGATAGCCAATATTCAGAATAACCAGCTGATATCGGTACTACAACAAATGTGGTTGAAGGACCATTGCAAGATAACAAGGTTCTACTGTTTGTAGATTTACAAATCCATCTAATCTTTGCATTTTTTTTTTTTTTTTTTTTTGCTTTATGTAGTGTTATGATCAATAATAATTTTCTAAATATCTCAAACATTTTCAAGTACTAAAAGTTTCAATATCAAAACACACAGTAAAAGCAACAAGCATACAACAGACACTATTCTATGAACTTATAATTAAATTCTGATCAGGTGCTGAAAATCACTATTATTTCAAATGTCTAGTCAGTGACAAATGTAAATGGTATAAAAACAGTATTCTCTGCCATTCATAATGATCATTAAAATAATAAGACAAGAAAAGAATCTTAAATAATAGAACATTTTTAACATATATACCTGCAAAGATAGGGCAGCGACAGTGCACAGTTGATCCTGGCTTCTTCTGAGCCTGTCTGTAGTAGGCGTAGTAGTACGTGCTGGCCAAATCGAGAATCTGCTAACAAGGCCAGGTTGCTATGCAACTGGTGTTGCAATCCTGATGTCTCATTGGTCATTTTGAAACTTGAAGACCCGTCTAGATTTAACAAAAATATCAAATGAAGGCTAAAATGTGTGTTTTTTTTGTTTTTTTTGAGTGTCATTCTTTACGTATTGAAAGACAAAATCAAAATAAATATACATATATGCATATATCTTTATGCAGACTATTATTAGTGGTAGGAATATCCATAGAGTTAGTAATAAGTCACTACCATTCACAGTTCAACACACACACTGACTTCCATCACGGAGCCTTTGACCGAAGTGACAAATCTGGTGTAGTGACGTCACATTGGCATATGTTGCATATGTTGTACTCGTCAATTGAGCATAAAAAACTCACACGAAAAGTATTATTCCATGAGCTCAAGAAAAATAAACAGATTGCGGTAAACAAATACTAAATAGTAAGTGTGAAACACAAGTCACAACTTACCCTCACGCTTTCTTTTTCCATCACTCATTTTGTCTGCATCATCTTCAATGTTCTAAACACGCAAGAAAAGACAAGATTAAAATTTGTATTGTCATTTCATATGAACATTTACATCTTTATCTTTTATCTATCTAAAAATTTATGGGTCATAATTAATGTCTTAATATGATAACTGTCCAATATGATACTTTTGATGGAAATTTAATAGAAACTCTCGACCAATTACAATAATAATAATAATTCAATTTTAAAGTATCAAATCACAATCATGAATAACATTTAGTACTCGAGATACTTTACAAGAAACATATCTAATTCAATTTTAGTTACAAACTTATATAAATGTATATACGTTAATAATATATTGCATGCAATAATGATTAGTAGTTTTTTAATGTCTTTTAATGTCTATTTACTTAATGCAGACAAGCGTCACTGAGTATATGCCAAGGTGAATAAGTGAGTCTTTAGATCAGTATTGAATTGTTCAAGGATGCTTGAGGTACGCAACCATTCTGGTAGCACATTCCAGAGTCGGGGAGCAGCAGATACAAACGATCTTTCCCCATATGTTTTAAGGTTGACTTTGTAGTGTTTAAGCAGGTTAGTATTGCTTGATCTCAAGGCTCTTGCTGGGACATATCTATCAATCAAGCATGCCAGATATTCTGGTGCCTTGCCTTGTAAAGACTTGAAAACTGTCAAGCAGATCTTATAAACTATTCTATATTTCATAGGAAGCCAATGCAACCACTGCAGTATGGGAGTGATATGTTCATGCCTTTTTGTTCTTGTAACAAAACGAGCAGCACTGTTCTGAACTAATTGCAGTTTATGCAAAGTCTGGCCACTCAATCCATGTAGAATGCTTTTACAGCTATCCAGTCGTGGAGTAACAAATCAATGGACTAATATTTTTGTTGCTTCTTCAGTCAGATTTGGACGGATCCGTGCAATGCTCCTAAGCTGTCCATAGCACGCATTACATATGTTGTTGATGTGGGGGATCATACCGAGTTCCGAGTCCACAGTTACCCCAATGTTTTATGCAGAAAGAGTAGGTTTTATCACCGAAGCACCCAGGCATAAAGTATTAGATTCAGGAATCTGCTTCAGTGACGTTGATCTTCAGATGAGTAGATACTAGATACTCAGTCTTATCT
This sequence comes from Streblospio benedicti, assembly GCA_019095985.1. Taxonomy (NCBI): domain Eukaryota; kingdom Metazoa; phylum Annelida; class Polychaeta; order Spionida; family Spionidae; genus Streblospio; species Streblospio benedicti. Next base: position 45,466,686 of record CM032669.1, read on the forward strand.
TCATTGAGTTTCAGATGGTTCAACCACCTTCACTCCTTTATCTCCTCTAAACATTTCTCCCATCTTCCTTGCAGCTTCATTAAAATTGTCACTGTCAAAACCAAGATACAACTGGGTGTCATGTGCATACATGAGAAAGTTAATCTGATGTCTGTGAGCACTATTACAAGCATAGGCAACAGAAATTTGACATTTCTTGACTTGTTTTGAGAATAAATTGGATTGTTCCTCCATTTGGTATGTTTAAGTTGCTATTCAACCAACTGTGTGAATTTATCTTGTGCCGGCGCACTTAGTTGCACGTCTCATGCTATTCAACCGACCACATGCATTTATCTTGCACTGGCGTACACGGCTCGTGATGAATAGCAACGTTATTTAAGAGAAGATGCGCTATTTGTGTGATATGCTGTCAAAATCAATTGCACCGTTTATGAAATTTGCGCATGCGATTACCTAGGTAAATTCGTTTGGATAAAAACATTGTATTTATTCATTAATCCTCATAACCATTCAAATCTGTACTCTACAGTGTACTGCTTTGTACTCCCGTATTCTGACCCTCAAATTCGTACGAATATGGCCACGTCCTTATTACTTGGCAGCCTCGGGTGCCAATAACTTAAGCATTGTAACAATAACTCTACATGAAATAGTCTCCATTAGATAGCTGTCCACTAACACGGCGTTCAATCGATCCCAGTTAATGTGCATAATCACAAGAGATGGTGTGGAAATCAACAGCCTCAGTGCAGTAAATGTATTGGCAGTTTAGATTTTTCGGTGGAAACAGGCTGAAAATCATTCTTGAGCACAATTTCTTTCGTCCATGCACTATAAGAATAACTCTGGCACATATTGATGCTTTTTATCTTCACTCACATAGGTTGGTTTCTGCTGCTAAGTCTGCAATACATGACCCCACCTTCAAAATTGGTGTCATCTGATAGACAATGACGGATATTGTGCCTGTAAAGGTTTCAGGCAACATATCAATAGGAATGTACATGTATCTCAAAGTTGTTAGAAAACAGATTACACTAATCCCATGCTTATTTAAACCATATAATTGCACAAAAATTACTAAAGTCGTGGCAAGCTGTTGTCAACACTTTTCGTGTGAGGTTTCTGTGGATTTGGAGACTTGACACAATATATAAGTTGATAATTTAGATGCAATGCATAAGGTAGTTCTCAGTCAAGTATACGTTACACAGCTGACCCACATTAGGGCTTGACAAAACAATATAAGGCAAAATATTGCTCATTTTCTGATAGTAGACAGCCATGTGGAAGGAGGGTCTTCAGCTATTGCAGACTTAGCAAAAACCAGATCATGCAAGTGGACATACAAACCATTGGTGGGCAAGACAGATATTCCCATGGTGCATGGATCAAATATATTTTGTCAAAGACAGATATTTATACATGGTCAGGATTAGCCACTCGTCCGCCCGTATTGGCTAGTAAAATCTTGTGGAGGACGAGTAAGAAGTTTTAGTAACTCGTCCTTTTGACGAGTAGCAATTCTGGTAAATTTGTCATACGAGTATAGAGTTTGTACAAGGATGACAAGTAAATTTTTTGCAGGACGAGTAGCTGCTGACGTGTAGCACTTCTCTACCTAATCCTGACCCTGTTTATACTACTTACAGTGAAAAATCAAAACCTCCCATTTCAAAAGTAAACATCTACCACACTAAATCTATTGATAACCCATGTTACCTGGAGATCGATTGAACAACATGACTATAGCAGAACCTTGTTCTTTCAATATTGCTTATCTCAAATTTTCTGTAACCGCCAGCTTAGTTTCATTTTCCCTCAATCCCATCAGTATGAACAGATATCAGCTGTTGCCTCGAATATTGACTGCTATCTCAAGACTTTTAACTATTATCCTATGGAATCATATAACAGATTTCTCCTGTATATGAAATTGTTCCCATAAGGCACGTCGTGTCCACTATATGATACAGTCCACACAAGACACTACTATTACAGGTGGTACAGTTAGCCATGTCTAGCTGCACGTACGTTGAGCGTGAGGAGGTCGTTGTCGAGGGCCTCCTCCACCAGCCACGGCAGCCGCACGCCGCCCACCATCTTCTCCAGGCAGAGCGGGTTGCGTGACACACGCAGCAGGATACGGGACGCACGCGGGATCGGCTCGTGCGCATGCTTGATATACCTGAGGAGAATAATAGAATATGGATTAAGCATAACCTTGCTGACCAGTCTACGAGTGCCTTAAAATACGCATGAGGAGGAGAAAGTATAGGCAGTCATCATATTGACAGCAACCGATAGAAACCAATTCATTCTCTTCTCTCTTTCTCTGTTACAAAATAATTGCAGAGATGTCCGAATTGAACCAAAGTACTTTCACAGTGGGAGGGGTGAGAGATTCATTGTTTAGTCTGTGGTAGTAGACATCACAGCCATGTAGAATTCTTAGCAACTGAACAACGTAATTTGGTTGAATCAGCAAATTGAAGATCACACGTACACTACCAAAATTATGTACTGCCTTAAACATAAGGCTAAATGTATGATATAACTAAATTCTTCGATTTATGTGTTATGTATTTGGCATACATTAATCGTTTGAGTAGCACACGCATCAACATCGGCCATAGACGTATTAAGTCCTCCAGCCATAATTGCTGGTTTCCTGACCTGAGCAGTGAGACGATGACGTCCTCAGTGACGATGTCTGTGCTTGGGTCATCCACGTAGGACAGCTTGGACAGCAGCACCAGGATGTTGTGCTCCGTCGCCTTGCGAGGGTCCTACAACACGCAACAGCAGCATTGGGGACGGCATAGCTGGCCAAGTGTCTAATACAAAAGTCACACAAGTCAACTTTAAACCTCATATAGATAGCAATTGTTAGTTGATCTTGACAATCAATTAATCTTAACATTTTCGTTTCCCAAAGTAGGAGTTGGACGAGTTTTGTTTTGGGTCTGATGTAGGTGCCATGCAAATGATCATTCGGCTCATTGGTCGTTATGTTCCACACTACCAAGTCGTAGATTACAGTTTCTTCCCACGTTTGAAACGTTCGCCCAGGCTTCCTGTTCCCAGAATGAGTACAAGTAACTAAAATAGGTAAAACCCTTAAAAGCTGTCATTAGCATGTACATGGGGGTGCAAACGAGACATCTATCTTGGTATATTTGAGCTTACCTTAAGCTTTATTCTAGGCTGGAATATTAAGATTTTTTACTGTTTCAACCACTCTAGGTTTAAAGTTTATAACTTACCTTGTATTTATCTATATCGAGACCATCAAGTTTCCCTTCACTCTTCTGGGACTGTGCGCGTAAGCGGGTCATCAGAGAACCAATGTCAAGGCTTGAACTCCTGAGCAAACATAATGACACAGTTGCCAAAAAGCAAACGTAAATGCTTAAAATTTTATAGTAGATGAAAAGAAATGAAATTAACTTCGAGATAACTGGAAATTCGAGATGAGCAGGATCAAGATAACAAGGTTCTTCTGTATTTCAAAAGTTACGATGACTTCAAACAACACAAAGATTAAAAAAATCAATAAAATAAAAGAAATAACATAAAAATCAATCCGATTGTAATACAATATTGTGGAGGCAGTAATAGAACTCAAGTAATAGACTCACCTATTAGAGCTTGTCGACAGCTGCCTCTGAATGCGAGAGCGAGCTTCCGCTGTGATCCCCGCCCTGGAACTCCCCGTCCCGACCCTGGGACTCCCTGTCCCGACCCTGGGACTCCCCGTCCCAACCCTGGGACTCCCCGTCCCAACCCTGGGACTCCCCGTCCCGACCCTGGGACTCCCCGTCCCGACCCTGGGACTCCCCGTCCCAACCCTGGGACTCCCCGCCTGGCCAGGGCTGCCACCCGGCTTCCTGGGAGTGCTGCTGCTGGGACGGAGTCGAGCCTTGCGCTGGAAGCTTCTCATGGAGTCTGTCGAAGTGTCAGGTGAGGAGCTGGGTAGAGTCACAGCCAGAGAATTGCCTGCCATGTTACAAATTTGATGTTAACAATAGTTGTATGTATCTGATGAAAGTTCATTTATCCTGGATATCATGATAGTCCAAATCACATATATTATATCAACATAATTCAAAAGCCAAATCACCTTTGAGAGCCACACCGAAGTCTGTGGAAGCCATAACATGGTTGTAGACAGGGTCAGCGTTCAGCGCTTCTTCACACAGCAGCACACTGTCATTGTCATCAGCGTCTTTACTTAGGAACACACTGGCAGCTCCAGTCTCACTAAGAACAGCATAATATTGATTTTATTAATCAATAATTGATAGAACAGTAGAACCACACAAGAAGACCACTGGTCTCAATACAGAGGTGGTCTCTGTATGTAAGTTTCCAATGGTGGTCTCATTATGAAGATATGGGATCACAAACAATCGTTTTATTATAGAAGTTTTCTCGTGTGGTCTTTATTGGAGATTCTACTGTTTTCTTCCACGGGATGGAATTCTATAATTGTTCTGTACCCTTTACAAATATTGCTTCATCAAATCAGAGCAATCAAAGAATACACCATGTTACTAACCTTTCTGTGCACTCCATGTTTTCTAATGCATCATCACTATCTGTAGAGGAGTATTTAGCCTCGGCATCCTGGTCTGGACACCACCAAAGCACACCACCACCATTACTATCCCTTCCAGATGATGTTGTGGCTGGTGTAGATCCATTCCTTGAGGCTGAGGCTGTTGTTGCTGCTGTTGTAGAAGCCTCTCTAGCAAGTGGGGATATTTGTCTGGGTGGAGAGGAAATGCCTCTTCCTAGGGTGTGTAACCTTTTAGCGAGTGGAGACATGCCTCTGGATGGAGGGGAGTGCCGTTTCCCACAAGGAGTTGTTGGTACAGAATCTATCTGTCCAGCATGTGTATACACATCCATGACACCAGGTGGTGTGCATCTTGGAGAGATGGGAGAGCTGCTGAGAGGGGACAAAAGTTGGCTGTTACTCTCTTCAGGATTATCCACAAAAAACTTTTTTACTTCATTAGTGCAGCTATTGGCAGGTGACAAGCAGGAGTCAGTAGGTACGATTGTCATTCGTCGGAGGGCTGGAGAGGGTGGGGGGTGGACGCTTTGGAAGATGTTATGTAAGGCAGCGTCCATCTCTTGGTGATGAGGCGACGAAGGAGGAGAGGAGGCGGATGAAGGGGACAAGAGAGCATCTGATGAGGAGTTAGGGGATGGATCTGCTGGGGAAGATGGAGGGGAGATATCAGATGTGTTCCTGGCCGAAGAGCGCTTAGGGGAAATGGCCGGTGATCTAAAAGCTGGTGGAGAAATTGTGGCACTTCCAGCCAGTGGGGAAATCCCAGAAAAGAGAGAATCACAGTTGCTACCCACTGGGGAATACCCTAATTCATCTGGCGGTGGAGGGGAGGAGGGATCACTGTATGGTGACTGGGATCGAGGGCTGGATTCAGGACTGAAGTTTCTGGCCAGGTAGGAACTGACACTGAGGGGACTATAGGAACCAGCCTTCGGTGAACTTGGTGGGCTGCGTGATGGTGTGGACTGAGATGCGAAATTGTAATTGCATGCATCAAGGATATTCTTGGGTCCATCTGTTTCTACAGTGTCTACATTGAGCTGGTATTGAGAGATCGCTTGATATGTGGGGGAGTCTATGCTGTACTTTAGGGTTGGCTTTATAGGAAGGCCAGAGTGTGAATCATCTGTGGCTGTGACTGATTGGTGTGCGGAGGGGCCTGTTGTTGTCATGGACAGGTGTAGGGAGTGGTCTGTAGAGGTGATTGACAGGCTGGGAGTCGCACAATTTGTGACTACTACTGGTTTATATAGGTTGGAGCTTTCTACAGTAGTAATGGATTGTGGCTGAGGACAATCATTGATGATGGACAGTTCGCTGATTGGTACTTGCGAGTTCCAGTCCATGCACTTTTGATTACAATTGTTTGAAGTCTGATTATGAAGGGCAGTAAATTCTGTTTCACATGCAGCATCCTCATTGTACAGCACCTTTACAGCTTTCCTATTGCCAACATCTAAAGCATTGAAGTTTTCCTGGGAAGATGCATAAAATGAATTATCCTGTGTGTCAAAGCGCAACATATTTGAAGACTCACTTAATGATGAAAAGCAATCTTTGTCTTCTTTTTTAAATGTAACCAGTCGATCTACTGTCTTTTCTTGTTTACTGCTTTCAGTATCAGAAAACAAAGATAATGATGCATCTTGAGATTGTTTAGTCTTTGGTGACATATTATTGTCTGCAATAGTCCCAGAAAACAGGTTTCTTGAAATACAAGCAACTTTCGGTGAGCTTCTTCCTGCAGTAAACACCGGATGTGAGTCAACATTTGAGATAGAGCTTCCTTTTGTACTACAAGCAGGAAACAAGTATTTCAATGATGAGCCTTTAATAACCTCAGTTAATCGTTCATCTTCAGACTTGCTTAATGGAAGTGCCCTATTAGACTTTTCGCTGCAGGTTGGTGGACTATTAGACATATTTTCTTTACTTATAGAAGCAACTGGTTTTGCCTGGTCACATAGCAATCTGTCTACCGTATTTGATCTAGATAATGATGTTTTAGATGATGATCCACTGCTATACCTGCTACTGACCCTATTCTCATCCGATGCACATGAGCTGAAAACTGTGTCTGATGCATTGTCAAACAACAATGAATGTCTGATTTTTATATGGAGGCTTTCCACTGAGCTCTCTGTTCCCTCCTCGATGGCTGTTGCCTCCTCTAAGGATGAGCTGATGGCTCCCAGAGAGGGTACGGTCTCCATTGACTGGTCTCCTGTGGTGTCCTCCTAAAATGCACATGGAAGATTATTCTGTGCTAGTCGAATAAAATCTCTTGGAGCTGTTCTAATAGAGTATTACTAAGATTAAAGATAATTAGCTTTTTTAAAGAATAAATACACATGAATCCTATATGCAATGAGCATATAAACACACTAAAAAATTGCAAGCCAGACAAAATATTTCCCAATAACTAGCAACTTTAAAAAGGTACTATAGTCTGTCCAGTTATCATTTTTACAGTTTAAATAGCAGTGTTCTTGACCATTATACCATGGCTACTGGCAATCCAGCACAATATAAAAATATGCCATAAGGACCTTTGACCTTACCCCATAAATTACATAAAGATGCACGTATGCATGACGTACATATAATGTAACAATATTGACGTATAATACTGCATTTAGTGCAGGTGCTATGAAAACTACTCCAAAATAAGCATATTTACATATCATATATATACAACATATATACAACGTATATACAACACATTCTGGACTATTGTGTTATCATCTGAGCAAGCCCTTTTTGACACTGCACCAAACAAGGTCAGTTTTATGAAATTCAGTTAAGATTGAAGAATTATGGGGGGAACGCTAAGGTACTAAAACAATGCTGGACAAACTATAGTCCTCCCCAAAAGTTACTCATCCTGACAAGTTGCCAAACATGTTTAGTCTCAGCAGCTACTTGTATGTAGATTGTAGAACGAGTGAAATGAATTCAGCACGGCCCATCCCCAATTTCTACACTAGTAGCGTGGACAAGCCAACTAGTGACTAAATGGGGAACGGTAAAAGAACTCAAGAACTCAATTTGTTTTTTTGCAGAATGGGGTGAACATATCTTTTCTTTTTATTTCAGAACACTACAGTTTCCAACCTGCTCAGCCTGTCATTGATGTAAACAAGTTCCTAGTTCAACACTCGAGACTGTTCACACATTAGAGGTTGATTCATTAGACCCTCTGACTTCATTATGACGCTTCAGCTGCTGAAGCAAAGCCTTGCGTTTCGTTCGTTTGTAACTAACTAACTATATATTATGTATGTATGTCTCCAGACAAGCTAGGCCATTTACTAATGAACCAATTTCGTTCACACTTTACACAACTATTTAGTATAGCGCGACACCAAAGTGATTTGATTTTGGGCACTTTGCCAATTTAAGTGTGCTTTCCACGGCCATTTTGGTCCATTTTCAACATTTTCTGCAATAGCTTTGCTAATGCTAGTGAGAAAGCATTCAAACTTGGTACAATGCTTACATGCCTACTGAACATGGACTGTGTCCAATGTTGGCACTATGCCAATCAAAGTTTACCTTCCAGTAAGCCATTTTAATTACTTTTTATTCTATTTTTCTATTATAGTTTCAATACAGTTTGAAATATGATTGGTTAACTAACTAGCACGTGTCTGCCATATCCCGTATCAACTTAGCCTAGTCCACAAGGCTATAAATATATACTTTGATTGTTCTAACGTGACCCTGACAAAGTCAAACAACAAAGACACGGTCATTTAAGGTCATGGACCACTTAGGTCAAACAATAAGTGTGTGTGGTAGGGAAATTACGCAACTCCCGTTAGGTCAGTTTGCAAGAGATTTGCAGTCACGTAACCGTGTAGGATTTATCGTATGTAAACAAAGAAATTATCCCTGAGACAAGTCGCGAAAATAAATTGCCGCGAAATGGCCCTATGGGCTCATACGCGAAAAATTGTTATAGCTAATATTAATAGGACTACAGTAGTTTGGCATGTGTCTGACGATTACATATTTTCTGCCTCCACCCTAGCTATTTCAGGAAGTCATTTAAACCCTTGTATTGATATCGATCGTGTTCAAAGCCATCAGGCATATTCATATCCTCCAGCGAATGCGAGTGGCACATATAGTCTTCATTCATTTTTAAAGCCGAGCTTCGCAGAAGACTCGAGCTTTATAGTCGCCGTAGGCGTTTCATTGTGTTCCCGGTCCACTGCCACTACGTATACTATAAGCACATCCGCGCTGAAATTAGTGCCCAATTTGTCAATGAAACTGATCAGCCGATGTTAATGAGCTGGGGCCGATCTCAAAATTAATACGCCGCTACAACCGTGATGCATTGTGACTTGAGGAATTGATCCATCGGGACAGTCGATTGCTTATGCATAAATAAAGTCACAATGCATCCACGAATCAGATAAAACTGACTGTATTAAAATATTATTAGATTTAACTAATCTCTTACCAAAGAGGCAGCACTTTTTTGTCTAACTAGATAGTGGCCTCCACGCCCTCGAAATTTAGCAACGAACGTTTATTCCCGCCCTCAGTTCCCTTAATTAAGACTCAATTTCTTAGAATTATATGTAGAGGACATTTTCCATAAGATGAAAGAAACTTCATCAGCCATAACCAAATTTCTAGACAAATAAATCCATAATCCTACTGGTCTATGTTCACCATAGATCATATAATATTTATGACTCATAAGTAATATTTATCTTACGAAAATATAAGTAAGGGGTGATGTATATTTTGTCACCCTTCCCAAAAATGGAACGATATTCCATTTCGAGCGAGGGGGGTTCAGTCAAGTTTTGGATACACCACTTTTTTTGTGGGTCTAATATTTCATCGCACCCGCTATAACTTTTCATACCAGAATTCTAATATTTTCTATTTAATTGTGGCATTAAAAGGATACAGAGCAGATATCACACATTCATTAATATTATGATTCCATTACATGATGTACATTCCAGATATATAATAAGTATTATCTTATGGCATATATAAGTAATATTTGAATGAATATCGCGAAACACTATGTAGATATCTGTCTATGCCAAATAGTAGCTCTAGTATAATTGATGACAGTTGAAAGTAATGTAATTTCCTATTTTGTCAGAAATTATTATAAATACACACAATAGTCACTCCAGTGAATCATTACATATAGAGATGATATGTAAGAATTTCAATTTGTTGCAGTGCTCTGGCAATTTTCTCTCATGTAAACAAAGTGAGCGATAAATGGAGAATTTCACGATATGCATGGTTTTAAAATTATAAAGTCAAATTATTTAATAAAGTCATATTGAAAACATAACAGTTTACCTATTCTAAATCGGCTACTAATGTATATTCTTGTTATCACTAACGGCAAATCTTTAAAATCTGCATTATTAGTTACAAAACCATCAAATCGGGATCTTGGCTCGATTGACCTGACCTCCAAACGGAGGTCACGAATGCGCAATGTGTGTTTAATTTGTCAACACCGACCATACCGCAGCGACTACGACACTAGACCAGTACGACACGAAAATATGGAGCGATTACGACACGAAATGTAGGAGACTACGGCACCAAATGTCAGGAGATTACGACACCATTTGATAATAATAATATATATTTGTGTAGTAGTATTTCATTTAGCATTTAGCATATCTATAACCATATGGGCTCGGATTACATATACAGCCTATGAGAGGTACAATAAAATATACATTAACAAAGTATTTATTCAC
>CM032669.1:45477126-45512623 GCA_019095985.1 Streblospio benedicti
GGTTTACACAATAAAATATCCATGTACACACGTCTGTTCATGTAAAAGAAATCACATATCCACACATATATCCAAATATCCATGTAAATACACTTTTTTTTAGAAATTGTCTGCCATATTGAATCAACCAGGAAATGACAGCCGCGCTAGTTCCCGCGATCATTTTCATTGTATTACAGCGCAAATTGTCAAAAATCAGCGCGTTTACTGACGTTTATTATTTGAGAACTAGCAAGCTAGTACACGCTTCCTTCTGCTTTATGAACAAGTGCAAATGGCAGGCGAACGATTTCAATTGAATGCGTATGAATCGGGGTGCCAGCGGACAAAGAAAGCAAGTTCAAGGTCGCAGCCGAAGTGAAAGATAAGAATGGACCAATTCAATCAATTTTTCATAGATATCAATTTTATTTTGACCCCAAAATTCAAACGGACCGGCGGACCAGCAGAGTAGTAAAGGTTTACTGACCGACACGATTTTAAGTGGCCTCGGCCGTCGGACCGGCGGCTAAATCGAACCCTGGTATATTTTGTCACCCTTCCCAAAATGGAACGATATTCCATTTCGAGCGGGGGTTCAGTCAAGTTTTGGATACACCACTTTTTTTTGTGGGTCTAATATTTCATCGCATGTACATTCCAGATATATAATAAGTATTATCTTATGGCATATATAAGTAATATTTGAATGAATATCGCGTAACACTATGTAGATATCTGTCTATGCCAAATAGTAGCTCTAGTATAATTGATGACAGTTGAAATAAATGTAATTTCCTATTTTGTCAGAAATTATTATAAATACACACAATAGTCACTCCAGTGAATCATTACATATAGAGATGATATGTAAGAATTTCAATTTGTTGCAGTGCTCTGGCAATTTTCTCTCATGTAAACAAAGTGAGCGATAAATGGAGAATTTCACGATATGCATGGTTTTAAAATTATAAAGGCAAATTATTTAATTAAGTCATATTGAAAACGTAACAGTTTACCTATTCTACATCGGCTACTAATGTATATTCTTGTTATCACTAACGGCAAATCTTTAAAATCTGCATTATTAGTTACAAAACCATCAAATCGGGATCTTGGCTCGATTGACCTGACCTCCAAACGGAGGTCACGAATGCGCAATGTGTGTTTAATTTGTCAACACCGACCATACCGCAGCGACTACGACACTAGACCAGTACGACACGAAAATATGGAGCGATTACGACACGAAATGTAGGAGACTACGACACCAAATGTCAGGAGATTACGACACCATTTGATAATAATAATATATTGTGTAGTAGTATTTCATTTAGCATTTAGCATATCTATAACCATATGGGCTCGGATTACATATACAGCCTATGAGAGGTACAATAAAATATACATTAACAAAGTATTTATTCACATTAAGTATAACAATTACGAATTATTAAAAATTGATTGATTTCAATATATGGCTTATGAAGTTGGCTTGGGATAAGTTATTACTGGGCCATGAAAAGTAGCGATTTCACGAACCAAATCCATAGGTGAATATTCCCCAGAAATAAGCTTGTCCCAAGCCTGAAATGTACGGTTTTGTTTTAAAAGAGAGGTTGCCCTTTGTGCAACAGTATGTGTCGTACTCGTCCGCCGTTTGGTGTTGTAGAGGTATGATTTTTTTTTGAGGTTACGACACGAAATGCGGTGCCGTACTGGTTTTGTCGTCACTCGCTGGTTCCCACGCATGGAATCAATCATTAGCCTTTATGACACACCGAAATATGTCAACTTCGACCATAACAGCAGTGCGATTAAGAGTAGCGGCATACAAACGCTCATTATCATAATTTATGCCTTTTCAAAGAATCAGCCTTAGTCAAGCGCGCATCGTTGTTGCAGATTAGTAACAACGCTTTCGATACGCAGACAGGTGGCAGGGCGATAATAAAGAGCATTATTGCTAATCTTGATCTGGGGAGTATTCGATAGATTTCTTAAAATATGTAGAATATTATGGTCTCAAAGTGTGATAATAAGAATCAGCATCAATACTTTGAATAATAGAACCTTTTAAGTGCAACCGGCTGGTGCAGGTAACAATATATTTTGATTTTTTTATGTGGAAGAACTTTATCCTGCTGGGTTACTCTGATTTCCGGGTAAAACGCAGTATGTTGCTTTATTACGAGTGAAATTATAGCGTTTATTGTATTGCAACATCAACTTCAATTCTCCCATGAAGTTAGAATTGGCCACGAACAAATGCAGAATAAAATACATATATCACAACAACGACATTACTATATTTATTTCTTAGTGCTGATAAAGATTAAATGTTGTAAAATTAAAGAACTGCCAAATTTTCGGGCCTGACGTGTAATTCAATACGATTACCACCAAAAAACAAAAATCTCGAAAATCCCTTCTAATAGAAACATATATAAATTTACTTTGAAGCAACCTCTCTACCCTCCCCCCCCCCCCCAACCTCACTAATACAATCATTTAGCACGAACAAAGTTCGTTGCTAAATAATGATAGTAAAGGAATCTACATTGGCATTTAGTGTACAAAGTGTTTGTTGCAACTGCGCAGTTACTTTTTTATGATCCAGACGTACATTGTTGATCTATAGGAAATATCAGTCACTAAACAATTGAAGAAAACGAAAGCAAAAGTGACAGAAATGAAGAAAATTTTACTATGCACTCCCAGCCAATATTGCTGCATAAAGTTCTGAAGCTCGGCTTTTCAGGAGTCTCACTCCTTTGATTATTTATTCACACTAACCTCATCCTCCTCATCTTCGGCGCTATCTTCACTGCTGCTGTCATCATCGTCTCCACCAATGTAGAACTTCACTTTCGGCGTCACACTGCGCGAAGCTGGCCATTCCTTCACCGGAGTATCAGCTTGGTTGGAAGCTTCAATCTTGGCTCTTTTTGCCAGTGGTTCTGCTTCATGGTCATTTTCAGAGTTGCGCTTTCCATCGACCAGCTGAAACAACATCACAAAAATGTTAAAAGAACAAAGCTCAACTACTAAACTAACCAAGTTAATCGTCATTTCAAGATTAGTGGTATTGACACTTTTCTGGTTGACTAGTCAATGATGTTTAGTTGTCTACTATTGCAACCTAGAATAATGCCTAAAATGATTTCAAATATACCCAGATGGATGACTAATCTACCCAATCCAGTGAAGATGAATCAGGCTCTCATTGTCGTAAATTTGAGCTTATTTCGTGAGGTTTATTCTAGGCTTCAAAACTACCACTATTAATGACTTTAACCACTACATTGTATTTGGATTAAATCATGATATAACAATTATATAGGCCCGTCTAGGCACTGGCCTAATGATTCATAAATTGTTTCAAAACACCCAAAAAATCAGAGCTCATGTGGGCTATTATTTCAATCATTCCTTGCACCTTTCCATCAACATAACTTTGTATGACATTTGTGAAATGACTAGTCCCTTCCTAGACTAGTATAGTAACAGAACCAAGCGAGTGGAGCTTGTCCAAGCTATTTACCATTGTGCACCATAAGCAGATAAGCTACAAAACACTGACTTTCGTTTCTACAGCTATTATATAGCTTAATTATTCTAAAGTAATGGCATCTATCTACAGCATTTGTTTCGGGGTTTCTAACAGTATGTAAAAATTAACGTAATCAATTAAAATAAAAATTCACATAAATTTGATGATTTTCTTTGCGAAAATCTTAAAGCCTAGAGCACCTGTTGTAATCTTGATTGGCTTGCTCCGCAATCAATGTTTTAATATAACGGCGGGTGATAGAGGTTGTGCATGTGGTCCACACAGTCGACATTACGAAACAACCATTGAGAAACTAGATCTAGAACATGTTGAAATTATGGGGTACAGTTCTTCCCTTGTTTAGTCAAATACAGTACACAATCTGGCACACAATCTCCACCCCCTGATTTGACCAGATATCAGGTGTGAATTGTACCAGTGGAGAGCACATATCACCTGCAATAAACCATCTAAATGATTCTTATTGAGAGCCCCACTTATCTCTAAAGTTATCATGTTCTGTGGTGTCAAAATTACAGCTTACTTTACAAAGCTTTCATTTTCATATTTCACATTCAAAATGTTCATGCTATAGATTTTACATTAGAAATGGTCATGTTCAAATTATGTAAGAACATTGGATGATCTAGCATATTGGTTGCATATAATTTATCATAGAATGATACTTTATAGTGATAATATTTATGTTTTGAAATATGTTCATTGGTGTTAGAAGTGAACCTAGGAAACAATTTGTAACCAAATACATTGAAGTATATACTAGTTACACCTTCATTTGAAGAGCATCTAGGTCAAGTAGACACTTTTTGGGTATTCTATTTGATACAAAACTAACGTTATGTTATGTTATGTTATGTTATGTTATGTTATGTTATGTTATCCTCTTCTGCATACTAAGTAACATAAAGGACTTCTACAAAAATCAGTATTGGGATACATTACAGGGTTGATAATGTGTAAATTCAAATTTCTTGGGTGGTCGGAAAATTTCTGTTATGCATTAGACTGTAGTACGACATTTTCCATTAATGGCGAAAGGACATCAGGCGTAACAAATTCCTTGTGTGACAGGGGTCTATGAATATAGCACATGGCGGCTTACCTTAGCAATGCGAGCTTTCATGACGTCTGGCCTCAGTCTCACAACCCTCCGCAAGTGCTTTAACATAAGCATCACCAGACCATTGGTTCTCATGATCTCCATCCCTATAATATAATATTTCCACACCTAGATATATTGTAGTTAATGTGCTGACAGCAAGTTCAGAACGATACATTTTCAATCATAACTAAAAAATGGTAATGAATATCAAAATAAAAATTATAGGAATGAAACGCTATTTTTTTGCCAGATCTATATCGCAATTTTGATTATTCTGATTGGTTTACATAATAGTGAACACTTACATGAAAATGGCATTTTTTCAGTGTCTGTGAGAGACAGTCAGACATTTTGAACAAGTCAAAATTGGGGATTAGGCACCATAATTGGAACAGCCAAGTTTGTTTATATTTTTGATTTGCATACACATTTATGTAATACCAAATATGTGACTACCCATGTGTATGCAAATCAAAAATATAACATTGCTGTTCCAATCTTGGTACCTGATCCCCAATTTTGACTTGTTCAAAATGTCTGACTCTTAGCGTTTCATTCCTATAATTTTAATTTTGATATTCATTACCATTTTTTTAGTTATGATTGAAAATGTATAGTTCTGAACTTCCTGTCAGCACATTAATTGGCTTGGGCATAAGTATTCAAATAGAGGACTCCTTCTCCCAAGTCCAAGCCTTGAAGAACAAATGGATTAATGAAAATTAGTATATTATGGAGACATACTTAAGCAAACTTAAGCATAATTTTTCAGTAGTGTCTTTACAACAGAAAACTGCAGTCATGTTCCCAGTTTACATGAATTTAAATTGTCAGTAAAGATGGAAACTTTCAATATTGTAGAAAAAAAAAGAGTAAAACAGCGATTACATGATTTGAAAATAAGCAAGTCACCAGTCCAGACAATATACACCCCTGAATTTTACATGATTTTTGTGAAGAATTATTAAAGGGGGGACCTTCGGTAGGTTTTACTCTTATAACCTTCGGGACACTTTAACGAACGAAGGTTCGGATAAGTAAGTAAGAAAATATTGTACTTAGAACACCCAATAAACACTGTGTAGCAGCTTTGAATGGCACAATGGCAAAATATCACATCCAGTCGAGGCATCTCACGCATTAAATTCGAGTAGACGAGAAATTAGCTTTGTGTGTTTGTTACTGATATTGCATAACGCCGCAAGTTCGAGTTGGATACAATGATTTAGGTCAAACAACTTATGTAACTTCACTGAACTGTGAATAGGCTGTCAGCGGTGACCATAAGGAAGCCAATTCTTTGAAGTTTACTACTCACACGAGAAATTATTGTTGGGTATATTAGTATTATATTATATTATCTAGAGGATACGAACAGACTTTGACCAAAACGGATTCCATTGAATGATTTTTTTAATGAAAGAAAATTACTAATATGAAGAGGCATTGCCAAAAACCAGTCGCATCATGTGATGCATATTTTGGAAAATAATGTAAGCAATAAAGAACGGCACAGCCCCAGCTGACTGCGATTAAATGAACTGCTTATCTCGTAGGTGGTGTAACTTGCTGAATAGAGCCTAATAGTGTTTGTTATTGACCAGTGACCTAAATGACCAGTTATTTGACTCATAACGACCCTATCATGTTAGCCATGTGAAGAGGGATGGCAGATAGAAGACATTATGTGTACATGTACTTGCATACTAACGTTGTGGTTACTGTGGTTAGTAAAGAACCAAGTAGAAGCATTTTCGTGAGCTCCCGAAGGTTCAAAAAATAACCTTCGAAGGTATAGGTGGACTAATGAAGCTTCGAAGCTTCGCCCTACCCCTAAGAATTATGCGTAGCAATAACACTGATATTTATCCACTTCATTGAATCCAGAGAGGTTCCTCAGCATTGGAGAGAATAATGCATTGCAGCCATTTTTAAGAAAGGTGATCGATTACACTCCAACTACAGGCCAGACAGTTTGACGTGTGTCGTGTCCAGCATTACAAAACGTCCTCATGACGTTCTAACAAAACATATATTTATGTGACAAACTGAATAAAAGCACTTCCATATCCGGTAAACTAATGTGTGTTCTTCCTATATCACCTCAGTACATACTTCAATATAATAAACATACTCAGTGTTTGACATTGGAGACGAGGATTAAAAGAAAACAAGGAAACACAGAGGAATAAAACAACAGCGCACAAAAACAGTAAAACCGCTGGATATAAGAGATAAACCTAGTCTAGAACTGCAACTTTCTAGCATACTTGAAAGTGGGGTCTCCAACGTGGAAGCAGGGAGTCAAAAGAAAATCTCACGTGGTCTAGAATTGTGGAATATTAGGAATTATAGCAACCACAAATAATAGCAAAATAGAGCCTTTTGATTGTGTCGCACCAAACCTGGGGCCTAGATTGAAAAGTTGGCTTGCAAAGTTTGAACTGTATGCAGACTCAAAAGACTTCATCATAGACGCAAATAAGAACGATAACACAGTGCACACATGAACAAAAAAAAGCTGAACAAACAAATCTTTAGACAAAGAGCTTATCCAATACAGGCAGGTTATTCTTATTTGTATGTTCTACACACACCAAAGATCACTTTTTAATTTGTGTGCAATTAAATGGATTAAACCCCACAGTGTATATGACTGTCCACGTAGCTCAGTAGCACTGGAAGTGTTCGTTATACAAGGTGTTACGTTCTGCAAACACACAATATTAATCAATACTTTCAAGACTTCTCATTCTTGGAATCTTTATTCACTCGCCAAATCTTTGATACTTGGTAATTATATAGTATTTCTGTATTTGTTGATAAAACTAAAGGTAAAGGTAAGTAATTATACAATGTATAGTATTTCCTTTATTTCTTGACAAAACTAAAGGTTTGTATTTGAAATATATTCTGGAAAAAAATTTCTCTCAATTTTAACTGTGTAAGAACTTCCTAAATCCTGAATATCCAATTCATAATGCTGAAGAGGATGTCAAAGCATTGCAGGAATAGACATAAATATTGAAGATGAGCAACTCCAATAGCTATTGACGCTATATATATTGTCTATTAGTGATGGGGAATCGGCAAAAAACGTGAGCACACGGTTAAAAAAGACTGTAAACAAGTTATTGGTGCTAGTAAAGCTCCAATTTATTGAAAAATACGATGTCTAGCTATGAATCGATTCTGGTAAATTGGAATTAATTATCGGATCGCATCACCATGAACGACGATTAATCGATTATCGGTGATAATCATTTCATCACTAGTCTAGTATGTTATTCAATTACAAATATGAAATGTGTTTTAATCCATAACTAACAAAATAGCAGTTTTAAGTACAGAAATATTACGTCAAAAACTGGCACATTCCCGTGCATTTGTATAGGAACGTGTCAATGACATGATTACATGACGTGTGACTCAGGGGGCTCTTTAAAGAATAAAACACCACCAACAACAAATGAATAAGCACCAGCAGTTGATATAATTCAAGAACAGCATTGAAAAAGTCTGAAATACCTCAGTATGTTTTATGATTGCTTCTTCTATATTCAATTATTTCAGTAAAGTTAAACCAATTCAGTGCATCACAACATTATTATAAATAATCAAAGAAATAAATCAAAATAAAGTAAAAATAAGTTAACAAAATAAACGAAGAAAAAACAATAATTATAACTTTCTCTTCATGTGGGAACCAATCATCTCATTTAACTTACAGATGAGCCAATCAGATTAGCAATTCAAGTTCAGTAATCACCATGTACTCCAGTGGCTAGGGGGGTGTCTCTGAATATAAAAGCGCCGCTCCTGATTATAGTATTGAAAGTTAAAAAAAAAGAAAGAAACTCCTTGATTTAAAATGAGCATATACACCTATTGAAGTTCAAGGCTAAATGACGTAAGTTTGATTTTGATAATCACAATATGATTACATATAGATGTAAACTTTGTATTGTGTTTAAACCAATTTTTAAAATATAATATAGGTCATGCATCAAATGAGCAGGATATCAGTTTATTTTTTAAGTTTAGGAATATCATATCATCACTACTAAGTTTTATTATATCGTTTTCATAGACCATCAACATAAGGTACTTCTTACAGAATATTAGCTATTGTGCAATCATATAAAACATTCCGCATATCAGAGGAAGGAAGAGCACACACATTTCTTCAAGCCACATTACACTTATTAGACGATGTCTATGACAGAAAATGCAATTTACAAGATCCCTATGTTGTGTTTAGAGCCGATCTCTTTTACCACAATAATTGCATGAGAAATTACATACATAGATATGATAAAAAAAGTATTGAACAAGAGAAGAGATGCACACAGTCACGGACAGCAAAGCAAGTCAGATCAGAAACTGGATATTTTTTAATTATTATTAAGTGAAGTTGAACCCCACTTGATTAATGGCACAGATTACAAACTTGGTGATCTTAAACAGAAATGCAACAAATTGTGCAAAGCCTAGGTTCTAGCCCAAGTCCAGCTGTCCAAGAAGCAAGATTCGCACCCATCAATTCCCTCCAATCAAATTAGCCAAGAAAGAAGTACATGTAGTGGGAATAGTGCTGATAATGTTAGCAGCAGGTTGGTAAACCACATAGGTCAAAGACCAAAAGTACACGACTTTGTTGCAGTAAAGCTGAGCGGTAAAACAAAAACATCAGCATACGTTTACATGGCACCGATCCTTGAGATCACTGATGACAATCTAATACATTGCAATTACTTGAAAAATACTAGAAGGAATCTTTACATTTGGTCAGACGGCGATGACTCCTGTGAGGAAATGAAAGCTGTTAGATATTAAAGCCTCCAGTCAAAGGTCAAAGAAACACATTTTGTTTTGAGGACATAAGGCAGCGCACATATTTTACTTCCCGGGGTCGGCCATTTGGTTTAACCAACTTTGAAAAATTCAGTGACCCCCCATTTCTGAAAATGAAAAACTGAGTGACCCCGGAACCGTGACCGGTTATCGTTTTTGCCTAACGTTCATATATTGCTTTTGAATGACATTGTATGTGATTGCCATGACTCGTGTTCTTTGAATTGTGTATGCATTAAGGGTACTATGAACTCTTTAAGGGAAAAATATTCTATTTTCAGCTTTTTAATATTTATTATACTGTAAACTATGAAGAACAACATGTTTTGAAATGAACCTTTTATCTTCAATAGTTTTCCCATTACAACCCATTTCGTGAAGACCAACCCGGAGTGAAAAACAATGACTCATTCTTTGCAGGCTTATAAGGTTATATGGACTAAAAATTCAATTTTTACATTTTCATTGTTTTGTATGCTGTAAATGAGAAAGAAAAACATCTTTTTAAAATGAACCTTTTATCATCAATACTTTTTCTTTTATGATACATTTTATAGACAGCAACTACTGTCAATGTATGTTGATTGGCCATGTTTAAAGCCCATTTTCTCAAAACTAAGTTTGCATAGTGGATTAATTTTTCTTTTTATATTTCTCTCTAACCGTGAAATCAAATTTTCACAAACGTGTATATATTTGAAGATATATGCATTCTGAAGAAAACCTTACTAGGGTTTTTGATTTTTTGATTTCGTTGATGAATTATGAACGTTTTTGTATTTGCAAGAAAATTCGGAAAATAAGTGGTTTTAAAACTTAAAATGCATGTAAAATGATAAAGGGGAAAAATATAAAAAAAGTTGAGGCAAGGTTTTCTAGATAAATATACAAATTTTGTAACTGAATAGTGATTTCGGTCATTTTGATGTTTTACTATCAGTTATATGCTTCACAGGCAAAGTTGTAAATTTTTCACTAATTGCTTTATAAAAAAATGTTCATCAATCTATACAATTCGAAAAATGTTGTGTCATTAGATTAGATAATTATCTACAAAATAAGGTGTAATTTGTAAGAATTGAAGCAATAATGAGTGAGAAAATCAAAGTTTAATAAAATCGTAAGAAAACAGTTCACAGTCCCCTTAAAAACAACAAACCCTGTACAAAAGCTTGTTCTTGCGAAGTGTAAGGTTGTCAGAATGCACCTGTATTTGATATCTGACAGATGATTCTGAATAGATACACAGGGTAACTTAGGAAAATAGTATATTGAGACATTTTACAACTAAGTATCGTTAATGCAAATGACACCGATCATTTCAAATTTAAATGATAAATGTGAAATATGTAAACATTGTCAGGGGATGTTTTGAGCTGCAGGGCGGTTGGTATAAACAGTGGGTTTAAACAACACCTCAATGTTAAAAAAAATACCTTTATTTTTCACATGAAAATAATGAACTGTGCATATGTAAAATATGATTTTATTTATATCTTTGTCTCTTTGGTTTGGGAACAAGAATTATGCATTACAATATTCTGTTTGGTATCAAACACTAAATTATGAGACAAAATGTATCTTTGTATCAATCCTGGTAAAAATCAGGAACGTCGGCCAATTAGAGGTAGAGATAACATTTAAGGCTGTGAAGTAATTGCAAGGTAACCTAGAATAGTCATATTGATAGGCAGGCATCAAGGGGCAAATGAAATGTATTTCATTGCTTATTTGACAGGACTTTTCTAGCATCATCACTATACAATTTCAAGATAGTCATTCAAGTGGCAGAGGAATTATAGATTTTGTTGTATTTTCAAATGCATTTCTTGACTATATGAGAGAAGAAAGGCTAGAAACATAGCATAGTTAGCATTACAATGCTTGACACCTTCCTCTAGACACAGAATGTCAAGGTTCTATACAATGCATTAGAGGTTCTTATAGATTTTAGTCATTGTTAGCAAAAACCGTCATTTTTTCATATTTAGGGGTGGTGGTAGCTTCATAGGCTGTACCAACAAGAAAAAGTGACACAGATAATTCTTAATGATGTTATAGAATCAAGGTGTATTATAAGTAAATTTTAAAATTTTAATTAGAGTATTATGTAGATTCATTTGGAAGACAGAGACATTTAAGTGCAACAAGCCTGCAACGACACGCAGTGAATGGCCGGGAGAGAGCGGCCAGCTTCCAAAGACACCAGGGATCTACCGTTGGAGATCAGCCCCTGGAGACAACGACCATGCTTTGTCACTTGACAACCCTGGAACCAGCGAGAGCTGGGCATGGGACCAGCGAGTGGGCCGTCTGGTGCAGGTGGTGATAGAGGTCTGCAGGCACTCCACTGCTGTGGGGCAGGAAGTCCATGTCCAAATCAGATCGGGAATAACGAAGTTACAAGAAAAGTAGTACATTGTTGGTTATAAACAAATTAATTATTCAATACATGGGAGTAGAACATGCGTGTGGATAACAGCCCTTGGAAATCCTGCATGTGGAGATATGGACCATCCCCCAAAACAACCCAATGAAAGAATCTGGAGACCATCGCCCGGAGAACCAGCCCATGGAGAGAGCAACCATTCTCAAAAGACCCACAGACCTTCAGGAACAACCCATGGGGACCCAATGCATGGAAGCGGGGACCATCCTACAACAACACACAGGAGACGTCGCTGGAGACCTTCTGATGCATGTGGATGCAGCAACCATCTCCCAACGACACCCAGAGAACAACCTCAGGTACCATTCCCTGGAGACCCATCAGTGACCACCTTATCTTCTTCTCAGAAACCAGGATGCAGTACTCAATGCTTGCCTTGATTGGATACTTTATGATACTGAATCAAGAAGTCCAGCCTAACTAAAACTAAAATGCTAAAACAAACTAATACATGGAGACCAGCCCCTGGAAACAACGACCATGTGCTGTACTTCATGACCCCGGTGTAAGTAATAACGTGAAGCGTATTTTTCTGAATGTCCCAGCGTGAGTTGGACATGGGACCAGCGAGTGGGCCAGAAGGTGGTGGCGGTGATGTTGGTCCGCAGGCGTGCTATCGCTGTGGGGCATGAGATGAGATAGAAAGGTGGGCAACAACCATGGGTGATTAACTGACCAGGCGGGCAGCAAACACAGAATGTCAAGGTTCTAAACAATGCATTAGAGGTTCTTATAGATTTTAGTCATTGTTAGCGAAAACCGTCATTTATTACATATTTAGGGGTGGGGGTAGCATCATAGGCTGTACAAACAAGAAAAAGTGACACAGATAATTCTTAATGATGTTAAAGTATCAAGGTGTATTGTAAGTAAATTTTAAAATTTTAATCAGAGAATTATGTAGATTCATTTTGAAGATAGAGACATTTAAGTGCCTCAAAATATTCAAAGCCGAAGGGATTTTATACGCATTTTTGGGTTATTTTGATGAATAAAATAGATCTTTAATCATGATTTGTCTTCAATACATCATTTTTTATTTTCACCCAACATACTTTTCAATGAGCAATTACAGGATTTCTTGCGGTGTATCATGTTGTTTTTTCATGTGTCTTTGGCCACTTGTGGGGGTTCAGGGTGCACGTAACTATCAATTTTTTGGCAAAGAAAATGATTTTTATTCTCACTTAATGGCCCATGGGCTTATATTCGAACACTAAGCCCATCTTTGATGTTAGGCCCATGGGCTTGCATGCGGGGTAATACGGTAGTACTCGTACTCTCAATTTTTGACAATAAAAGTGTTTTTAATTCAGAAATCTAAAAAATAACACATTTGCTGAAAAATACTTTCATCACTTTGAACATTTTTTTCTTTCCTAGGAATTGAAAATATCTGGAAAGGGAAACGACCCAGGGACTTCAGAGTGCCTAAATGACGCAGATACTAAAATGTACTACAGATTGGGACTGCTGGGCTTGGATACAACACATGCTCTATTGAGAACAATGCATAGGATCAACATGATGTATTTTGTTTGGCCTTAGGGCGAATGCAGAGCACCACAAACTTTGCTGGGGTGACATGATTTTACTGCAGGACTCGCAATCCGGATTAAAATATTTAGAGTATAAAACAAAAAGGGGAACTAAAACGTCCCGGAGAAAATCCAAGAAACCGTAGACAGGTAAAATATGCTCTTTTAATGCATGTATCTTTATTCAAATTAACTAGACTAGAATTTACAATATAATCACATATTATGTGTTTATAAAACAATAACCCAAAATTATATGATTCTTTTCATAAAATTATGAGAAATTTTCTTTTCTAATCTAAGGTAAATCCCAAAGCCTTTGAGGTCCCGAATACTCCATAGAGGTGCCTGGTTCAAGCATACATAAAGTATCGTGATGAGAGGCCTGAAGGATATTCAAAATCAGATGATCCTTTTTACATTGTTGTAAATGTGCAGGCTCCTAGAGCTGGGCAAGTGTGGTACAAAAAAAATCCCTTAGAACCATCTCAAAATTTGTGCCGATGATTGCAAATGCTGCTAAAATTGATCCAGCCAGAACGCTCACAAATACTAGTTACAGGAAGCATTTGGCTACCAAGTTCAATGAGCCTTTTGTCCCCCAGAAGTCGGTCGCCACGTAACTGGGCATAAACAGGCCAACTCACAGGACAATTACGCAGCTCTTTTTACCAAACAGCAAAGAGTATTGTCCGACATTGTGTCGAACCAGCTTATACAGCAATTTTATACTTTTTACCCCATTACTACCTTCCCTTGGGGTGGGGGGTCATGAAATTTACAATTTCTTGTCTCCTTACCCTACAGATGCTACATACCAAATTTGGTTAAGATTGGCCAGCAGTTTTTGAGAAGAAGATGTTAACGACGCACGACGCACGACGGACGCCAACCCATAGCAATAGGTCACCTGAGTAATTATATATTGAAAACCATTCCTAAATTTTGCTAAATTACACACCTATAGAAAGAAAAGCTTCCCAGTCTGTGCATAATATTGAGGATAAGTTCCTACTGAAGTCATATGCAAGGATTTTCTAGAAAGTAGTAGTTCTATACTAGATAATAAATGTTTTAAATCGACTAAAGTACTAGTACTAGAGTCTAAGTACTGTCATAATAGTCGCAGAGTATAAAGCAACCAACCTCCAGTGTACATAATGTAATACCATAGTTTAATGTATATAGTACTGTTTCCTATATTGTATTAGTTCAGTTGACGTTTTACCTCGAAATAAAGAACATCAAAAACCTCAACAGTGTCTTCATACACAGATAAGAGATGATGAAAAACAAATCATGGACGAGAATTTACAAGCATAAGGTAAGATAAATATGTTATTATTTTAAAATCAATTTTTATGATTTTTGCGAGTGCACGACAAGCTGGTGGAGATACGACAATTGTCTTTTATTTCACATGTCATTTGATGTACAAAAAGTGACATTTTAGTATACACTGTGAGGCAAAGTTGGTTGCTTCAAAATCTGGGCTGCTGGGTCTAGTGTCATGATCACGGAATTCAAACAAAAACACAAACCACATAGCTCAAACAAAAATAATAGCATCTTCTGAATGTGGACACAATCAAAGCAAACGAGGGAACTGCAGTAAGTCAAAGACCTGATCGAGCCGAAGAAGGCAGAAGGTGAGGAGCTCATCAAGATGGGCTACTCCAATGAGGATGTTACCAAGGTCATGTTTGAGGTCCAGGGTCTCGCCAGTATTGTCCATGCCAAGCTAGATCTCGAGGACTACATGGAGTGTCTTCATACACAGATAAGAGATGTCATCAAGCAAATCCGGGAAGAAAATAAGGAAAATTATATAAGGTAAGATATATATGTTATTATTTTAAAATCAATTTTATGATTTTTGCGAGTGCACGACAAGCTGGTGGAGATACGACAATTTTCACCTCTGACTGTGAAAGGGGCTTTAGTGCTCAAAACCAGGTCAAGACATCTTCAAGAAACACATTGTCCAGCACTAGATTGGATGACTTGCTTGTCATCAAATTAGAAGGACTCATGTCGGACTTTGATTTTTCAGGAGCATTAGCTCACTGGTATAACGCAAAAGCAAGAAGAATATTTACATCTACAAAGAACTAATCATGTCATCATGTAATTTGAGTTCTTTTTGTGTTTATTTCCTACATTTAACTCAAAACTACAAAACTAAAGAAACTAGGCTATAAAATGGATAAGCTGGTGGAGTAAATTCTGAAATGACCCCACCTTTTTTCATCATTTGGGCCATTTCTCCCAACTAGATTCAAACCTGTGTAGAACACTGCTTTATAAATGTCTCCCATTTTATAACATCCAACTTTTTATCTGAAGTAAAATGAAATAAAAACATCTTGTAGAAGAGTGAGGAGAACAAAGAAGGGTAATGTTATAGCTAAATGAAGAATTGAGGTTCGTATAAACTGATGAATTGCATACGATCTAATCTAGATTTGAACGGGACAGGGTCTTTAAGAATTAGATACTTTCATACATGTGAATCACTCTCTACGAGAGGACGATCTGATTATAAAATTGATTTGTGTCAATATCTTGAATTAATGTATTTTATAATTATTTTTTATGGGTGTGAAGTAAAAATGTTACAATATAATGAAAATTTAAACATAAATAATAGCAATGTGACTTCTTAATGTGGACACGATCAAAGCAAACAAGGGAACTGCAGTAAGTCAAAGACCTGATCGAGCCGAAGAAGGCAGAAGGTGAGGAGCTCATCAAGATGGGCTACTCCAATGAGGATGTTACCAAGGTCATGTTTGAGGTCCAGGGTCTCGCCAGTATTGTCCATGCCAAGCTAGATCTCGAGGAATACATGGAGTGTCTGTCATAATAGTCTCAGAGTATAAAGCAACCAACCTCCAGTGTACATAATGTAATACCATAGTTTAATGTATATAGTACTGTTTCCTATATTGTATTAGTTCAGTTGACGTTTTACCTCGAAATAAAGAACATCAAAAACCTCAACAGTGTCTTCATACACAGATAAGAGATGATGAAAAACAAATCATGGACGAGAATTTACAAGCATACGGTAAGATAAATATGTTAATATTTTAAAATCAATTTTTATGATTTTTGCGAGTGCACGACAAGCTGGTGGAGATACGACAATTGTCTTTTATTTCATATGTCATTTGATGTACAAAAAGTGACATTTTAGTATACACCGTGAGGCAAAGTTGGTCGATTCAAAATCTGGGCTGCTGGGTCTAGTGTCATGATCACGGAATTCAAACAAAAACACAAACCACATAGCTCAAACAAAAATAATAGCATCTTCTGAATGTGGACACAATCAAAGCAAACGAGGGAACTGCAGTAAGTCAAAGACCTGATCGAGCCGAAGAAGGCAGAAGGTGAGGAGCTCATCAAGATGGGCTACTCCAATGAGGATGTTACCAAGGTCATGTTTGAGGTCCAGGGTCTCGCCAGTATTGTCCATGCCAAGCTGTAATACATGGAATGTATTCATACTGTTTCTTATTGATGAGTATGTCATTTTGTGAATCCGTGTACAGAAAATAATAACCAAAATTTAATGTTAATATATATATTTCCTATATTGGACGAGCAATTTAACCTCTTAAATATTTTGCGATTTTCAAAGCAACAATGATTTTCATACACAGATAAAGATTTTGGAAAAACCTATTTGGTGTGAAAGGGGCTTTAGAAGAGAAAACCAGGTCGCATATTCAAGAAACACATTGTCACGCACTAGATTTATGATTTTGTTGTCATCAAATTAGAAGTGGAGATGTCGGACAATTGTCTTTTAATTCATTAAACGATTGCGATGTACAAAAGCAACATTTAGTATACACCGTCTTTGCAACAAAGTTATGTCGGATTCAAAATTTTGAAAAATATATTATTTGTTATTTCACACATTTGGGTGTATTCTACCAAAGCTCAAACAAAATAATAGCATATATCTTTCAATCCATTGAAACAAGGAACCCAGTAAGTTCTGAAATGTTCCCACCGAAGCATTGATCAGGTGGGCCATTGTGGAGCCCAATGAGATTGTTACCATGATCATGGTATGACCAAATGTCTCCCATTTTATAACATCCAAGCTCTTTTCTGAAGTTACATGGGTGTCTGTCATGTCTCAGGTCAAGCATCCCAAGGTTCAGTGTACACGTAATGTAATACCATTCATTATGTAAATAGATGCATGATGCATATTTTTAATCTAGATTTGAGCGGGCCAGGGGCTTTAAAATTGAAACATTCAAGCCCATCAATCAGTGTCTTCATGCACAGATAAGATTGAAAATAATTGATTTGTGTGAATATCTTGTGTTAATGTATTTTATAATTATTTTTCTATGGGTGTGATGTAAAAATGTTACAATATAATGAAAATTTAATGTTTATATAAATATTTATCTTACTTTTTCAATGAGACCTCTCTTAAAAAATGTGGACACAATCAAAGCAAACGAGGGAGCTGCAGTAAGTCAAAAACCTGATCGGGCAGAAGGCATATTCCTGGTAAGAAAAGACACAAGAAGAGAAAGCACAGGTCGCGTGGTAGACAGACGTAGGAAGCATAGCCATAGGTCTAGAAGCCAACACACAGACAGATCACGTGACAGAAAACGCCATAGGCACAGGTCCAGCAGTTCTTCTGAAGAGTATGATCGCCCTAAGTATAAAATTGGCAAAGGTCTCAGCATGTTGGTGAAATATTTAGACAAATAGCTACATTAAATGTAATGAATAGAAATAGAATTCCTGCCATTGTTTTTAGGAAACACAAACTTCATTCGAATATAAATGTATAAACCTCCTTGAAAAATATAGCATAAATTGTAAATATGATGAAACATTTACTAAATGTTCTATGAAAAAGGAAATAAAAAAGTCACAGATGAAGTACATACTTTAGAACAGGAAAAATGGTTAAGCAATCTCTGGCATGACAGTAACCTTGAAAATGGGAATAAGATGCGATTGTATAGAATTTTTAAAACTCTTATACAAACAGAATCATATGTAACAGCATCAATTCCCCGTGAGCATAGGAAAATATTATCAAAACTTCGAAGTAGTTCTCTCCAAATTGGTATTGAGACAGGCAGATTTGAAAATGTACCACTTGAAAATAGAATATGTAAATTTTGTCATTTAAATGAAGTAGAGGATGAACAACACTTTTTAATTAATTGTACATTGTATGATGATCTAAGACATCAACTATTTAATGAAATTATTATGTATATTGAAACGTTCAATGATTTTAAAACGCTTAACAAGTATTGTGTCTTAATGACAAATGATCTTATCAAACCCTTTTTAGCAAAAATAAGTTTTTAAAATGTTCAAAAGAAGATTAATATATGTTTGATTTATTTTATATAAAGATGTTATCTTTTTAGTGTCTCATAGGCTGATGTGTGACACTTTTAATAAACTTACTATAAAATTACTAAAAAGCAATAAAATTGCCGCATTAATTAGATTGTTATTATTCTTTTATTAAAAAAGAATAAAAGGAAAACAGTTGCAGATTAGATTGTTGAGGCAAGGACTGCTCTAAGTTCTAATCGTAATGACTCTGGCAGGAGTTTGGACAATATTGATACTTCTATGGCTGCTTGAACAGATGTGATGGAAGAGGCATTGAAATTAGCCCAAGAAACTTATGGTGAAGGAACAGAGAAGGACAAGCCTATCAACAAGCCTATGCTAAGATTATCGATATGCTCTCCACTGGGTACATTACATCATAACCTAAATATCGTTAGACGTGGGAGGTTCGTTCTGTTTCCATGGCTTCGAAGATGGTGTCTACGCCGAAGAAAAGAACGTTCAAGTCTCAAGGGACTATAATTTCTCCTGCTTATTATAACTTGTACATGGATGATCTTATCAAGGAATTAAATAAATCTGAAATAGGATGTTGCATAAATGGTCATTATATAACTTGGTAGAGGTATCCCGGTTTTACTTTAAAATCTCAGGGAATCACTCCCTCCTCCTAGCAGTTGCATTCTGCATTAGTGGTTAAGAGGTAAGAGATTTAAAAAAATAAAAAAAAAAATGAATCAGATCACTCTAATGCTTCTGTGTACGACATTGAAAAAAATGAGGTAAGAGGTAAGAGGTTTAAAAATATTTAAAAAAAATGAATC
This sequence comes from Streblospio benedicti, assembly GCA_019095985.1. Classification (NCBI taxonomy): domain Eukaryota; kingdom Metazoa; phylum Annelida; class Polychaeta; order Spionida; family Spionidae; genus Streblospio; species Streblospio benedicti. The sequence continues at coordinate 45,496,805 of CM032669.1, forward strand.
AGATCACTCTATCTAAAGCCCCTGTGTATGACATTGAGAAAAATGAGGTAAGAGGTAAGAGGTTTAAAAATATTTAAAAAAAATGAATCAGATCACTCTAAAGCTCCTGTGTATGACATTGAGAAAAATGAGTGGACAGTCATGCCTGTAAATCTACCATTTAGAAGGACTGTGTATGACATTGAGAAAAATGAGTGGACAGACATGCCTGTAAATCTACCATTTATACAGGTGTCCTTTTTCACAGCTAGTTTTGTGTCATGGCTGCAATCACTGTAACATTAAAAGCGTGCAGTAATGTGGACATTGGGCTTAACAGTGATTTGGGTAATTTGATAGCTGATTTTTACAGAGAAATTCCCAGGAAATCATCAACAGCACCGTGGTATTTGTCTTTAGTGCTAAGAAAGCTTTGTGAGGAAGGAACCATTCAAGACGATATCAGAATGGGACTTAAAATTTTTGACATTAAAAACAGTGTTTCTAATAGCATTAGCTAGTGGGAAACGCCGAAGTGAGTTATATGCCCTTAGACATGACATCATGTATACAGAGGGATACAAGTCTGTGACTATTTTACTGGATCCTGAATTTGTTGCCAAGACTCAATTAGGGAATAGAGGCTCCGAGATGCTAAATGCTGTATCGATTACAGCCCCATCAGAAATCTTGTCAGCAGGTTTGGATAATGACATGTTTATGTGTCCAGTAAGGGCATTGAAAATGTACTTGAAACGGACAAAGGATATAAGAGGAAACAGGAAAAAGCTATTTATTGCTTACAAAAAAGGTTTCTCTAAAGAAATCCATGCAAATACCATTTCTGCATGGCTGAAGAAGGTGATTCTACTGTGCTATGTTAATGTGTCAGAAGAGGACAGGAGAATAACAGGAGTAAAGGCGCATCAAGTGAGGAGCTTGGCGGTGTCTAGGGCATTCCATGAAAATACATCAGTGGAAGCCATAATGACTGCTTGTACATGAAAAAATCATAGCACATTTTCCAACTTTTATTTCAAAGACATGGCGATGATAAAGGAGAATATGTACCGACTGGGTCCAATGGTGGCAACAGGACAAGTGTGTGGTTACTAATAGTTTTGTTTTCGGAGAGATAGCCAGGAAGCCGGAAGGAATGAGGCAAACACCCTGAGGTAGGACACATTATACTAGATGGTTAGCATAGTTAACAAAGCAAGCTGATTGTGGTCTAGTAAGAGGGCAGTGCATAGTACAGATATATACGAGTATAATAATAAATGACTCAATAACTGAGGAACTTGGTAGAGGTATCCCGGTTTTACCTTAAAATCTCAGGGAATCACTCCCTCCTCCTAGCAGTTGCATTCTGCATTAGTGGTTAAGAGGTAAGAGATTCAAAAAAATGAATCAGATCACTCTAATGCTTCTGTGTACGACATTGAGAAAAATGAGGTACGAGGTAAGAGATTTTAAAAAATTACAAAAAAATGAATCAGATCACTCTAATGCTTCTGTGTACGATATTGAGAAAAATGAGGTAAGAGATTTAAAAAAAAAAAAAAAAAAAGATCAGATCTGCTTCTGTGTACGACATTGAGAAAAATGAGTGGACAGTCATCACTCTAAATCTACCATTTAAACAGGTGTCCTTTTTCACAGCTGGTTTTGTGTCATGGTTAGAATGACTGTGTATTTAGACAAAGAACGGCAGTGATATATTTGCAAAAGACAGAACTGTAGATGCATATATTTACCGGCTTGGCATATAAAACATTTTGTTGCATATAATGATAACATTTGACTATTGTAGATGACATTTTTGTCCTCAACTGAGGGCCCTTGTTTGATTAATCGATTACTTATGTTGATAGATATGTATATTATGCTTATGCTTTACCTTTTTCATAAAGCAATTTTATGTATGAAATGGATACTTGGTATGTATTTTGTGATTTATTATATTGTTTAGTGAGTAATATATTTTTGTGTAATTGAAAATAAAATATATTTTATATTTAAAAAAGTCACTTGACTTCCACGTCCCTCAGATGGATCACTTCACAGAGATCTTTGATGCAGCATCCTTGAAGGATAGCGGCGGGAAGGGGACAGGAAAAGTCACAAAATGCTGCCATCGATGTGATTCTGACGAGCACTTAGTAATAAAAGTGCCTTTTTCAAGGACAAACCACGAATTCATCGCAGGCGGCGCCAGCGGGTTAATCAACTTGCTGCAAATACAACGACGGCAAGTGCTCATGCAGAGGCTGCAGATGCATCCACAAGTGCCTTGCATGTGGTGGACCTCACCCCAGGATATGGTGTCAATAAAATCATCTTGGAGGTGCCACAGGTTGGCCAAATGTCTGGTCAGCAGAAGGGCAAGCTGCCTTCAGCAAGCCAGCAAGCATGCCAACAATCCAATACCCCATCAACACTACACCTCAATCCTCACAAAATGGTACCTCCTCCTTCAGCAGACAAGAACACAAGAAGAGTGAAAAGACTGACTGCATAGTGCATATAAATGGAGGGAAGGGAGATAGCAGAAAGGAAAATGTAGTGTCTGAGGGACAATACTGCATATGCAGTAGGGATGGTGTTTCTAGTGTGAACACACGGGAAACCAGTTGCAGCACATACTTCAGAGGCAGACAGCACTTAAAGTCAATCCAGCAACCATTGCAAAATAGTCACAATGCATTGTCCACATATTTGATTGAACACCAACCGAACCAACCAGGAGAGTTTACCGTCAACGGTGTTCAGAGCTTTAAAAACACCTTAGAGAGACAAGTAACAGAAGGTGTGAAAATAATAAACACGAAATCAGATATACAAATGAACTCGAGACTTGACCATTTTCAACCAGCAATAGGCAGCGTTACAATAAACAATCAATTACAATAGCAATGTTCCTTACCCTTAACCACAAATTGATCCTAATGATAATGTATTGTTGTATGTACTATATTAAAGTTAGGCTGCCAAGCGTGCACATGGTGCAATAAAAATTCTAAAATCTCTACGAAACTCAGATAGCACACCGTACCGAATCTGCTTATGGCATATAACTTACGCGGGAGCAGATTGGACTATAAAGGATTAGCTAAAACGGGTACAAAAACAATGCCTAAGGATAACATTAACTCAAAGGATAGCAGTAGTGAGACAAACAATGAACAATCACTTGCGCAATCGGATACACAACAAAGCGGTGGTCAACCAGAAAGCCACGTGGACTTAACAATGTCCGCCGAGATTAGAAAAAAGGCACTCCAGGATAAATTGCTTCAATTAGAAGCAGTGGAAATGGAGACGAGGGAGCTGGAAGTGGAAGAACAACTCCTCGCCGCCCAGAAGGAGTTGGCCAAAAAGAAAAGGGCCTTGGCTGCACGCAGGGCAGCCCTAAGCAACCCGCAGCAGCAAACAACAAGCAACACGACTGCCCCCAACGACGTCGACGCCACCGACCGCCGAGCACATGATCCGACCAGCATCACAGCAGCAACACTCGCATGTGACAAAGACTTGGCAGCCTGCTTGGACATGCTGCGATCCTCAAATGGGAATTTCCTTGAAGACATCCTCTCATCATCCCCGCAATTGGACGAAGCAGGGACCGGCTGCAAGCAAGCCACAGGCAAGTCGACCCCCTTGTATATATCAGATTTTATTCTGAACCCTACTGCAAGCACACGTGCTTCAGAGCAAAACCTAGGGCAAGGTTTGGTGTTAAAGGATGCATGTAATAAAGTGAGGACTGAGGATGTTACTGCTGAACAATGGGCCAAGGCAAACGCACGGATATTAATGCAAATTGCAGAAAGTATGGACAAAGGTGCACTGCATAAATTGCTGACCTCTTGCAAGTTTGCAAGAGACCAGTCATGCTTTTAGACGAGAGCCACCGTACGTGTGTACACCAAGCGGGGTGTAGATGGACGGAACTAGACCAAATGAAGGCCTATGTGTTCTTGAGTAAGAAAGACGACGAGCCAAAACCAGCTCCCAAACAATCATATGGCTCACACCTTGGTAACAAAAGAAGCAGGGATTACAGACCTACAGATAGCACCGGGCGCACCATATGCCTGTTATATAACAGGGAGGAAGGCTGTTTTCGACCATACTGTAGATTCGTTCACACATGTAGCGTACCAGGATGCAGTGAATCTCACCCAAAACACAAGCACCAAGAAAACATACCCCCACGTTTTCGTTCCTTCAAGGATCAATAGCCCGCTCTCCATGAAGGTCAATGTCTGGAAGTTGGAGCTAGAACATGACATAGACAAGGACTTTATCATTAATGGTATTAGTAATGGTTTTGAAATAATGTAGGATGAGATTACAGGGGAACCAGTGCAACAAAAGAATTATGCATCTACAGGCAGGGCGACAAAGAGTAAGGTCGAGGCTCAAATAATGGAAGAGATAAAAAATGGCAGGTATATAATATGTGACAAGCTCCACATAATAAGCAGTCTTGGTGCCATAGATAAGGACGACGGTGGCATAAGACTAATTCACGATTGCAGTAGGCCTTATGGTGCAAGTGTCAATTCGTACGCAAAAAACATTCCTTTTAACTATGAGACTATAGACCATGCCATCGAATTACTGCCTCACAATGGATACTTGGGAAAGATTGACTTAAAATCAGCATTTCGCTCAGTCCCCATAAACCCCAAGTGCTATGCAGCAACCGGGTTACATTGGACGTTTGAAAGTGACGATAGCCCAACCTTCTTCTACGACTCCCGTCTACCATTCGGGGCGTCCATGAGCCCTGGAATATTCCAGAGAATATTGTCCAGGTTTTGCATATATAAATATGTTAACAGTTGTATTGTGAAATTATCGCGCCATAGACTACCGTATCAATACTTTCGTTGTGAGTAAATAAACTGTGATTCAGTAACGGAAGCTTCATGTGCAATTTATTCTTCATAAATAAGTAATTTATTTTAATTTTCTGACGAGCATTCGCAATAGATTATTTGGACTATGTTACTAATGAATTACATATTTCAATATTTGAGAACGACCATTGACAAATACCACAACAATCTATTTGACACCCAGAATCATAGCAAAATGTACACGGCTGAGCAATAATCAATGTTGGTGGTTACTACGTGAGTTTGTTGTCTTTGTGGATGTACTGTATATTATGACATATACACCAAGGAAAGTTACTCTCAGTGAATATATTGAGGGTTCTAGGTGGGGGTGCGCTTCATGTTCGTATAACGAGGTATGGGCCTACATCAGAGATCAAACATGACCCCCCAGCCTCGGAAGACCCCTAAAATAGACATTTTTCGGTTATAGGCACACATGCCTTTATGCACGATTATACGGTAAGGTCTTTTATGAAACCCTAAGAATCCCTCTGATATGAAATATACAGCCTCCAAAATCCTGCCTGTTAGTCTTTAAAACCAGAGTATTCACTAGCAACAGCTCCAAAAGCAGCAGCATGCATAGGTGATTTACCATGTAAGGATTAAACAAGACATTAAGTATGTCATCTTGGTCAAAGTTTTGCCATTTAACGGTTATGTTCAGTGGCCGAACAAGTATGCTTGTAGAGAAGCAATATGATGTGTTCTTTGCATTCTGAAATTTTCTTTGATTTAAACAGCGTATTAAAATATGTAAAGCAATTTAAATACCATGCAATAAGAGGCCAGTATAAACCCATCAAAACATGTGAAAGCAAGAAATGTCAACCGAATGATTTTCGTCAGACGTAACTGGCATTGTGCACGTAAGAAGTCGCCTATCCCATCAAAGTTAAACGTGACGTCTGCCATCAGAAATCTACTGTACGTCTGGCGAAAATCATTCCATTATGCAACATCACGTGACCTTGTGTTTTAGTTAGCAGGACATGATATTTTTAAAGGTGTAATATGTATCAAATGTGGAAAATATAAATATTATTTTCCTTGCACTTGCAATGGAAAATACATTTTTCATTGATACCCGGCTTTACAGAACAAATACTATTTTGGCCGAGCATTATCTTTAAAGGCCTTGAGATAAGCTAATCATATCCATCCACATCTCACAGCATAGTGCTAAACAAATGATGGTCAATCAAACATCAGCATGCAAGATTTTATGATTGATACTTAAATCTTGTACTCAAATATCATTTTATCCTGAAGAAGATATGACAACCAGTTCCAATAAAATCTTATTAGACACAGAAAAATACACACAACTCAGATGTGTTTATAACTTTTCAGTCTCCAAAAAACGGACCAAAATAATAAGTTAAGTAGTCCTTCTTTTTATATTGATTCTAACACTTTACTGAGAGAACACAATTCATAAATCAGCATTTGTTGTGAATCAAAGAGCTACTTAATTAGAAAAATGGAAATAATAGACTATGAAACATCTGTCAAAAAATATATATAAAAGATGGATTTTGAGCAAAGACCTTGACTATCTAACCAAGCGACTCTTCCATTTACTAAACCATCAATCGTATCAATTACATCTTATAAGCTGTCACTGGATTGACAAGAACAAGACCGGTCACCAGTCAGGTAAGGTCAGTGACTTCTCACTACTGCCATTTGGTTGGAAGTCGTCATTACCATGGCCACTGACCTCTGTAGTAATAACCATGTATCTCAGCATCATGGGTGGGAGGGGAGTGGGAAGGGGGGGTGTATACTACTATGATTAACAAACACTACAATATATCTGTCATACTGACCTATATCATCGTACAAGAAGCAGACCAGGGTGCTGATGAGTCTGTTGTGCAGGACCCTGTAGGCACCACAGTCTAGGTACTTGAGCAGCAATTGGAGCCCACCACCATCGCGGATACGCGTACGGTTCACAACCTCCTTGCAGCACAAGCAGATGGCGTTGATGAATGGAATTTTCCGCTGGGGATTTTCCAGTATTTTCTTTAGCTCATCATCCACGCAGTCAACAGGAGCAGCTTGTGTTGGACAGTTCTGTCAATAATAAATAATATTGAGCTAGTAAAACTAGTCGTTATCATTAGACATCATTTATCAACATTCATTCAATACTTAACTCTCTAAAATTGTTTTTCTTGATTACATCCAAATACAACTTAAAATGTATGTGCTATGTCCGATATAGTTGTAATTTGCAATTTTCAAGATCCAGTGACAAAAATTGGGAAGTAGATCTAGCCCAAATTGGCCAGAAGGGCTGGTATTTTGAAATCTTCACTGGCCCTTCTGATACATTACTGGCCGTGCAAGTGCCGAAGATGCAAAGCATCGCTAAGGGATCTGGGGGCATCCCCCTCCCTCCCCAGAAACTTATTGAATTTATTTTAAAGATTTATACAATTGTCAACTGTCACTATATCCTGTTGGCATAGGTGCACTGAAGGTAGACTAGATCAAGCTCTTTGGTATGGGAGTTGGGGTTCTGCAAAAATCAAACACAAAAGTCCGCCAAATGTTATGTTTGCCAGCCAGGCCATCATCTGGGAAACATTAGATTACTGGCCCTTCTAAGGTTGTACTAGCCTTGGGCTGACGGGCCAGTGACAAATTTTATCACTGATTTGATATCTTAATCCTTTGATTCATGTTCTATATTATACAAACCGTATTCATTCTAATAAGCGCACAGTGCAGTTACAAAAAACAAATTTCAAACAAAAACAAATGTCGAATATTAGTAATAAGCACACCCCGACAATATTTCGTGGTTCCTTGTATTTTTTCTTTTATTACTCACCGCGAAAATTCTTTCATAACGCAACCGGCGTTTTCACAACGCGACCGCCATGTTAGTCTTTTTCAAAACGCGCCCGGCGCATACCGGCATGTTAATCTTACAAAATATGGCGAGATAAACATGAACTCTTTGGGGGGAAAATGCAAAATTTTATTAATTTACTCTGTGTAAACGGGGGATGGGGGGTTCGCTTAATGGGGCAGGTGCGCTTATAAGAACGAATACGTTATTTAATAATGAAAACAGTACTGTTTTGTAATTCAAGTTTGTCCATTTTGCATTATATTCTGAAGATGCAAATTTCAGCAAAAAAAAATTAAAAATTAATAAGCGCACCCCTTTGACCCCCACAGAACATGATAAGACAACGCGCCCGGATGGTTATGTGGTAATCCGAATACGGAAAAATACTGGCGTGTTATAGTCTTACAATATGGCACCGGAAGTGAAATCTTTACTAAAAAAGAGCAAGATTTGTATAATACTTCAATCTGTAAAAACGGGTTTGCACTTAAAGGGGCATGTGCGCTAATAAGAACAAATATGGTAGTTGTAATTATTATCATGTTTGCATATTTACCATAGCATGGATAACAACTATATCTTGGGTTAACGAATGGCAGTATAAAACCAAAGATAACATAGATAAAATTACACACTAATTGGTACTTTCATAACAAATTTTATTTATTCTAACCTAGTCAATTATCTTTAAGCTATGGTTATTCATAAGTTGAAAACTATATTTATATCACAAATTCTATTCCATAGCATCATCATTATCTACCTGTGCGCTAGAATCACTCTTCAGTAGATTCTTTAATAATTTGTCTTTACTGTCTGGTTCTATAGACGTTTTCTTTTCAGAATTTTCCGCTGCAGTGTTCTCTTTAGGCTTTCGCTTGCCATCTTTTAGCTTTTCCAAGAACAATGCTACTGCTCCTGCTGGTCCAAGTGTTGGTCTCAGTAAATCCTGAAATGAGTATTGCTTTAAGTGTTGCTACTTTAAAAAATTACAGTTTTTTTTTATATGGTCATAGTAAATAGACTCATTGATCTAATGATATTGAACAAGCAGCAATGTGCAATATCATACAAGCCATGCAGAAGATTGCAGATGTAGCATCAACCCAGTGCCATTAACACTGCTTTCTCATTGTTACTTAAATAAAATGCAAAATACATTAATAAAGACGTTTTTCAGTATTGGGAACAGTATGTCAGTTGTGAAAATGCATACGAAAGAAAATGGTGCATAAGTATGAAAGTTGCTGGTTTGTGCGTCTACCTGTTTGGTGAAGTGCAGCAGCAGTGCGATGGTGGCCTGTGCGAGTGCCTCATCGTCATGGTTACTCAGGGTGACGAGGGCGGTATGGCCTTGCCCGTTGACCAGCTGCCACACCACGGACTCTTTCTCCACACTGCAGCAACAGAGAGTGGAGGATTATAGATCTCATGATTAACAGGCACGCAAAAATAATGCTCCTATATATCCAAACATGAGTGAAGCTCTGCATGCACAATTAAGACACATGGGGTAACGTGTTGAACATGTTAAGGCATCGCATGTACTGCGTAAGAAACCAGTGTGCTTGAAGTGAAAAATCTGACTGACTCAAATCTGTGACCAATTTTTATTTGATACAGAATTTTCACAAGCCTAAAGTCCTAACGAGACTGCTTGCTGATTAGAATACAGATGACATTTCGGTTTCTCATCAAATAACAAAAAAGGACACGAATTAATTTACCAAAGTACTTCGTGTTCATTCTAAACAAAACAGTACTCTTTCCAGCATATGATGTAAAATCTTTACTTAGGTTGATTAAACTGTGTACATCACACGCATACACTGCCAAACCTCCAAAGTGCTCAAGTCCCTTCTGAAGGGCATAGTTTTGGAGGTTGTACACTGCCATACACGTTGATACATAATTTGATTTCACACATCTATCCAGCCACGATATGATTGGTATCATCAATTCCACTACAGAAATTCCTAAACACTGAACATAACTGTCATGATCTAGAACAAATGCCATTTTAATGTGTATGTCTCCCTGTATAATTATGATTGATTGAATATTTTAATTACACCCTTTTTTGTTTACAATAACATATATTTTACAATAGACAGTTATTACAATTCCTGTATAAAAGTTGCATTTATATCATATTGCACTTAAGATATACAAAAATGCAGGATATGAGATTTCATTGGCAAAAAATCGTGGTTTATCATATTTTAATCTTTATCATAATGGCCTCAACCAATGTCCTCATGTCATGTACCTAAGACAACTTTAGAATTATGTTCATTAGAGATTGTGTGTATGCAAGTATGTATCTGTCTATTAACATATAATAAAAATCATGTAAATAAAATTTAAAATCAGTTCACTTTGACATACTTATTAAATTAATTGCGTGCAGATCTATATATTTTTTTCCACTGTACAAGAAGAAACATTTGTGCACAGCATTTATTTCTTATTATGAAGTTCTGTATGAGTCTCTGAATACTCAAAGACTTGCACACATAAATAATAAATAACATTATAAAGGGTCAGAAATGTTTTTAAAAATAAATCCCAATTGTTATGACACAGTCTGTACGTCAAAATCTAAGGGTTGGCCATCTTTAAGGCAGTGCCTTTATCTGAATATATTATTGACTTAATCAGTATGAAGTGTGATACACAATGTAAGTGTATTCTGAAGAGTGAGCTCAACACATACGGTAGAAACTTGTTATCTCCAAGCTGTGGGGATACCAGTAAAATGCTCACGATAGCCAACATTCCAGATAACCAAAAAACAAAAATAACCTTGAGACAACAAAAGAATTGAGATAAGCAATATCGAGATGATGAGGTTCTACTGCATTTATCACTTACGTCTGAGTGAGGTGTGACACGGTCTTGATGGCTGCTTGCAGCACATTGAGGTCTGAGGACTGCAGCGTTTTACAGGCGGCTTTCAGGGCACCATCAATCGGCCGTAACCAACTTCGTTATGACTCGGTAAAAATCGGGTATCATCTGGACCAAAGTACACCACAACTGTCAAATGTATGCATACAATCGCAATTTTCTCAACAAATAAATGTTTCACATCTAATTAAATGACCAAGAATCAAAGATATCCCCACCTGTTTTAGATAACCACAAACTTTTACGGCGACCAGCCCCTCATTATCATGTAATTACATTTTACTTATGTGCACAGCTTGACATTCGTGGTCGATCGTGCAGAAACATGGAAAACGGGGACTAGTTACTGTTTCATTCTCTTAACGGGCAATGCCTTTCATTAGCGTGGGTGGTTTTGTGGTGTCACGGGGAGTGTGTTAATTAAGTAAATGATTATAGGGGGTATGGGTTAGAGGAATGGGAGCAGATTAGGGTAATCTAAGACTAAACCTCTGTAACGGGTTGGCCACATTGGGAGCCTCATGAATGTATGTGTTAATTGTACTGTGACAGATTTTAAATAGTTTACTATGATATATAGATTGAAGTACTGTTTTTAGAAAATACATATTTTAAACATGGGTGTGTTTGTGGTGTCACGGGCAGTTAGTGAAATGAGGCATCTCCTTTTATCAATTGAACATCAATTAATACCTAATCAACGTTAGTCGAATTGGTTCAGCTCTGCTGGCATCACTTTTAAATCAGATTGAAAAAAAGATTAGTCCCTGTTTAACTGTTGACATAAGAGACAAAATGGCAGACTTTTCGAAGTGTAAATTTACCACATTAAACAGTGCTTTTACTCGATATTTACAATTGGATAATTGATAACATGACAGACAACAGGTAAGAGTTTATCATGGAGATTGATTCACCAGGGTCAAACTTTGTAGGAAATTCCCCATTACCATCAAAATGAAGGCTGTAGATTCGGGATAACTTTTTGACAGATGTTTGTTTACATTTTAACGTCAGCTGTGCAAGGTCAAGGTCGGAGCCAGTGGCACCAGTGTTTGATTGGATCATTTAAAACCGGAAAATGAGACAAAAATCTATAAATATAATCGATGTGTACTTTGGTCCATTTCCTGATATGAGGTGAACTATTAACAAGTAAAAATTCAAGCATGTTTGCATCCCACATAAGCATCACCATGGTGATTACTGTAAAACTAGAAATGCTTGTGCATGATTTAATTTGTGAATTTCGTGGGTAGGTACAAAACGCAAACTTAAATAGGCAGCAAACATTAATAACCTATGTAAAGTAGGTTCACGATGGCCAAAATCGCAAAATTAAAGAGTCACAAAATAATTTATAGATGAAAATCGCAAAATTTAATAGCCACGAAATATTCTAGTTTTACAGTGGAATATGGAGAAAAATGTACAAAAATTTAATTCTAAAAATTAAACCTCATCAATATCTCATGACTCATGAATGTTACCTGATTGCTCTCAAATATGTCTGCTGACATTCCTTGTCTTCTGTCTTCTCCAGAAGGTCGACAATGCGCTCAATAATTGTTAAATCCTAAAGAAACCAAACCAAAAGCATATCAATCAATTAATTGATATAAGAAAGGGTATACAGTAAAACCATGTATTTTTTATATCACTTATAATAAAATTTTCAGTTATCTTGACTTTAGTTTCATTTCCCTTCAATTAGATTTTGACCAACACTTGATTGTTCATTCTTTAAGAAACCAGAATCTTACCTGCTCTTCCTTGAGCTGTTTTTTGTTTCGTTTAGTTGGATCATCAGGCTCTAAACGACCATCATCATGTATAACCTTAACAAGAACGACAAACTTTGATCACTTAACAATGAGTAATGAGACTTTTGAATGGATGATCTTATCTTAATTATAAAAGTGTTTGTAGTAAATATACATAATTTGTTGCGCCGGCCTCTCACCTGACAACAGTTTTGATCCTGGGCAAGATTGGCCAGTGATCGGACAGCGCGATTTAGGATAGCATCTCTTTCAGTCTGCTTCAGAATATTACCTTCAAAATAGAAGAAAGGAAATATATCATGTTTATGTCATATTTATTGCAGTAAGATACATAAACAACACATATCATTGAATATTTTTCTGGTGTTTAGCAATTAACACGTAGACTATTCAATTGTGAGTTTCAGATTATTTTATCAACTTGTAAAGAGTTTTAACTCACCAAGAACCTTAATTCCATTGCTTTTCATAATCTGAAGAAAAAAAATTCTTTCAGTACATACAGACAATTGATACTTCATGATTCTAAGCTTAAGATATTGGACAGTAGACCAAGCTTAATATTAAAGCTGTTGATTGAATAGAATAAATAGTGCTTCTACAGCCCAGTGGATAGGGAGTGTGCCAGTTGAATAGTGACCAGAAGATTGTGGATTCAATTACAGTCGCATCTGGTGGTGAGTGTCGAGCATTATCATCCCTAAACAATTGCACACTACTCTGTGCCATCTAAATGTTAAATAAAAGTCAGGGAAGTGAACGCTAATGTGAGATGAGACAGGTAAACCAATGACCAGATGTAGATGTAAAAAAAAAAAAAAAAAAAAAAAGTCTACTGAGCTTATATGGATAGAAGACTGTAAAATTCATACATATACATACATCTACATAGTGAATATATAGTCCAACCAATATTCATATTATTCGTACCAATTGTCTACTCTTTTCTTCTGTGGCTGTGCAATTGCCCAAGACACTTAGTCCGATGTCTCGAAGCTTGTCGATACGCTGCTTGAGTACATTCACTAACCGAAGTAACCCACCGATCTCACGAAACCTATCAAAATGCCATTATCATTCCTATAAAAATCATACAAATATATTGTTTATTGTCCTTCTACCACCCAATAAATTAGTATAACAATTCAATAGCATAGCAAATAAAAGTACAGTACACAATGATTTTAGAGCATTTTAATATTTTTGTGATTATTTACATTAATTATTTACATTAATACATTGTGTGAGGAGAATGAGTGTTTCTATTAAAGCTATAACCTTTACATTAAATAGAAAGGAAATCATAAATGAAAGTAATGAAAGTGTGTTTGTTTAGGATCCTAATGAGAACCTAAATTACTCATCCACATGATTCTTTAGTACAACTTTGTCTTGTACATGCAATGTGCCCAGTGATATCGCAGGGAAATACAAGTATTAAGACTCCCAGTGATCAATCACTGCTAGCACTGTTGGACTCTCAAGCACACTATTGGTCATATATTGGATTGCCTTTGTGTTAATCGTTACTAGTACAATAGTATACAGTACAAATTTATGACGGGGTACTCAAGTAAAATGCTAGCACAGTGAGCCAAGATCGTGTGGCAAAATTTCTGTACGTGAGTACCCTAGTTTGTTGAGACCAAAAGCACCAGCATCATTCTTTGTACGCAGCTTAACATGTACTTTGAATCATTATGAAAAACATACGATATGAAAACATTGATGCTGGTGGCAGAGGTTATGACAGTACATTAAATCAAACATACCTGGTGACAGCACCCTTTTGCTTAAGGTGTTTGGTGCGTATGCACAGGAGTGCATTATGAATATGATGCGCCTTTGAGCTTGCCATCGCCTGCACCGCAACAGACATGCTGTTTTCAGGAGTCTTCAGGGACCCAGGAGCCACATAAGGTTTTCTGCTACTCATAATTTCAAATGAACCTGTATTGAGGAAAAAAACACAGCTTTTAATGGTAACTATACCTTACATACCGGGTATCGTTAGAGTAGTTATGAATATAATAAACTGAATAGAGCTAAATAAAACACTAAAGTGCTGATGGTGTAGTGTGTAGTGATGCGATGCATCCATAATTTTTCATAATTGTTGTTATCTACAAAGATAATCATGATATTTTTTGTCACTTCTAAATGCTATTGGAAGTTGATTGAAGTGTTCACTTATGTAGTTGAGTGTATAAATATCGGGCCGCCCCCCCCCCCAATATCTACAACCCTGGATTGGGACAGTAATATGAACACTGTCACAAAGAAATCTAACAAGTTAAGAACCTGTTCATGGGGAACTGAAGCTGACAGCCTATATCACTGATTCGCTCTGTCCTGGACTAGAGTGCCTACATATGGGATCCCACTCTGCAGAAAGCTAAAATCACACTTGAAGCAGTTCAACACAGGGCTGGCAGGTGGATCTCACAGAATTCAAACCACCATGCCAGTGTCACCCAGACATTGAAAGACCTCGGACTTAAGATGTTGGAAAATAGGAGAGGGGCTGCCCGGCTCACTTAGTTGTTCAACGGGATTCAAGGTCATGTAGATGTTGGGCCACAGGACCCTTGACCTTGTGCTCAGTGACTCATGCAATTGGTCAGCACAACCCTCAATTAAGACACAGCTCTACCACACAGTGCCACAATTGGTTCACTACTTGCACCATCCCGGAGTGGGACCTACTACCTGCCTACGTGGAAGAGCCTGACTGTCATAGCATTGAAGTCGTTGGCACCACTGCCACTGGTATATAACCAATCAGATCATGGTGGTTTGCCAATAGATCTAATACTATAAAGTATTCTACATACTTGGTACACAGCATATGGATTCATTATTCACTATCCTCCTTCATTCAATTTTTTGCTGTGTTTGCTCATATACAATCCAAAGATTAAATATTAAAACTTTATTTCTTACATGTTTCATGTCTACAGACTCCTTACTCCTTGAGACAGCCTCTTTTTCAAATTCCAGATGGTGAAGTTACATTATTACCATGATTGTATTAAACTACGCTATATTCAAAAACTATACACTCGCATCAGTACATCATTGCTATAAATAATTACATTATGTTGAAATACAATAATACTAAAAATATTAAATAGTGGATCATTTTTCTTAATTTTTATATATATAATACCCATTACCAGATCACACCATAATGCAATGCATTAAAAGATGATACATTATAAATTTTCACCACAATGCAAACAGTGTTTACATCTAACCAATGATAAATCATTTCTCAAACTTGGTATACAGCATATATATATATGGGGTGACTTGGGGTCAATGGACATTTATTTCAAAACGTAAAATACTCTGAGGTAAAATATGA
>CM032669.1:45517960-45543128 GCA_019095985.1 Streblospio benedicti
CCCCATTACATTTACAGCCCGGAGCCGGAGCGTTTCAGAATATTAACCCCTTCATCATCCGTCCTGGAATAATTACAGTCCGCACGATATATCTGCCCAGAATGTGATCATCTTTGTTTGTAAACATTTCTCAGAAACGGGTTGAACCAAAGTCAAAATTACAACGTCCCTGGAGTCATTATGACCCTATACGGCAGATTACACTCCGGGCGGTTTTTTGAACTTAACGCCGCAGTCCAAAAATGCAACGTCCGGAGGTTATGAGTTAGTATAAAATTAACATTGACCCTGACAGCACGGAGGGTTTCAGGTGCCGCCCGGTTGTAAAACGGAGGGTTTCTCACGCCGCCTGGTTGCACTAGTCCCCGCCCGGCTGCAGGCGAATGCATAGTATTTAATGATGAAGGTATCGTAGTCACCCTGTGCGTGGGGTCAGTGCAAAAATCTTCCTACATAATACACAGAGAGGTGTGTGGATGATAATGCCTGTAGGTGCGGGTCTTAGCTTCGATTTGGTGTTTAAATGATCGAAAATCGGCAAAAAACTGAAGGAGCTATTTTTGAAATTTAGCCTGACGGATGGTTCTGGGTGCCTGCGCTCAGTGCAAAACACCGCTTGGAGCATGGATTTGGCGAGATAATAACTTTTTTTATGTAAAGGCCCATTTAGACAGCGAGTTTGCGCACGTAATAGCCATGGGTATGACCACCAGATTGATATAAAGTGCAAGTCTCTGACTTAAGTATTAAGATTTTTGAGGAAAAACATATCCCCACATATCCCCACCACAAAAACGCTGGTCGCCGACTTGTGCTACGCTTATCTTTGTACATAATAAACTGAGAGGTGTGTGGATGATACGTGCGTGTAGGGGCGTGTCTTAGCTTCAAGTTGGTGTTTAAATGACCAAAATTGGTGCAAAACTGAAAGAGCTATTTGGAATTAACCTGGACGGATGGTTTTGGGTGCGTGCCCTCAGTGCAAAAACGCGGCCTGGAGCATGCACTAATAACTTTTTGTGGAGCTCCATTCAAACGGCGAGTTTGCAAATGCAATAGCCACGGGTATGCCCAGCAGATTGATATGAATTGCAAGTCTGTGACTTAAATATTAAGATTTTTATGAGGAAAAACATATCCCCACCCCCAACGAATTTGCCACAAAAAACGCTGGTCGCCGATTTGTACTTGGCGTAGACTATGTAGCATGATTTCCGACACAAATGAATCTGTATGTCAAAAAATAAATCACTTAGCACTAGGATTATCAATTGACTTAATAGGCCATTTCCAGGTTGGCTGAAGCGCCAACCACGTTGGAACGTGTTAGAGCATCGCGACGCACGTCAGAAGAAACCAGTGTGCTTGAAATGAAAAATCTGACTGACTCTGATCTGCGACCTATTTTTATTTGTTACAGAATTTTAAGAAGGCTAACATCCTACCGATGATGCTTATTGATTAGAAAACGGACAACTTCCTGCAATATCTTAAAAAAATAAAAAGGGACACCATAATATTTACTTTAAAGTGTTTCGGGTTTAGTTCAGAAACAAACAGCACTTCCTCCAACATACGCTGCGTGGACGAAATGCTTTTACTTACGTTGATTAAACGGTGTACGTCACAACGTAGTAAGCATACGTGCATGCTGTAAATTAATACATCATCTATCCAGCATCGGTATCCTCAAATGGCCTCAATCAATACCACCATACATGCCATAGAAGTCATAACACTGTCCACATTATTTCACTGATTCAATCACAACAAAAGCGTTATTGATAATCAGTTAAATATATACCCCATCATAACTTGAATCTTGCCCTTTTTGGTTTACAATGACAATTTTTTAAACATAAAGGTGTTTTAGTTTACATACAAAAAGTTATTTGTATATGTTATCTTGTACGCACAACATATAAATATGCTAGAAATGAGATTCCAATGCGCATAAAAGACATTTTTTATTATACTTTAATTTCAATCATAAAGTCCATAAAGCGACCATTATTCTAATGTTAAAAAAATTAGGCAATTGCATGGCAATAAAACTCTACTTTGCAGCTCCTATGAGACTAGGAGTGTCTTAACTTCGCAGTTTGATTATTAATTTACTTCGCAGTTTGATTACTAGATAGAATACCAATCAAAATAGCCATTATTATATTTCTAGTGACACAAGTAGATCTCATTATAAGATACTGGTTTGACTCGAGTCATGATAAAATGTTGATTCAAAAGGTATAAATTACATTTATGGGGGAACTATGCATAAGCCCGTAGTTTTACAATATTGTTATAAAAAAAGTAAAAAGACAAAACAAACAAAAAAACAAGACCAGACTGCATTAAAAAAAGGCGAAGAATTAATTTCTAAATACAATGGCTTGTACACGTACAAGTAATTTTTTAAGCAATAATTATGTCGATTGTCAACAGTCTGTAGGTCAAAATCTAAGGGTTGGCCATCTATAAGGCAATGCCTTTATCTGAATATATTAAGATACTGGTTTGACTCAAGTCATGATAAAATGTTGATTCAAAAGTTATAAATTACATTTATGGGGGGAACTATGCATAAGCCCGTACTTTTACAATATTGTTATAAAAAAATTAAAAAGACAAAACAAACAAAAACAAGACCAGACTGCATGAAAAAAGGCGAAGAATTAATTTCTAAATATAATGGCTTGTACACGTACAAGTAATTTTTTAAGCTATAATTATGTCGATTGTCAACAGTCTGTAGGTCAAAATCTAAGGGTTGGCCATCTATAAGGCAATGCCTTTATCTGAATATATTATTACTGTAATCACCAAAAAATGTAATAATTTTGCTACCCTCAAGGGTCCATGATTGGCTAATAAACTTATTTTCTATTCTATTCTACAATAAACAAATCTCTTCATACCTTTTTAGGAGAGTGGAGAGAAGTCAGTCCTCACTAGAGCTTAGTTATATTTCATCAATTTATAAGAAAAAGCTGAAAGAGAAAACAAGGTAAATTGTTATCAATTTATCACACAATGTTCAAGGATTATAATGACATATTCCGATGTTCAGCATATTTTAAATTTCTGTCAGCATTTATAAAATTAAGTTGAAAATAAAAATAAGGTCATAAAATTTCTAAGAGTTCATCTAAAAATTCCAATAAATCCAATAGCCAACGATTTTTTGCCACTTCAATAATAGTGTATAATACAATACTTAAGTTCTAAATACTTACATGTATAGTGTTCTGTGACAATATCCAATATTTCCGTAAAATATACGAAAACATGATATTTATTCTCAATATTTTTCGGGTGTCGTTGGTTAATTGTTTGACGTGATGTTAAGAGCAAAAAAGTCAACGTGTCGTTGAAAATACCGACAGTAAAGTTGTGATTGGAGTTAAAGAGACATTCTTTGATATTCACCTCGTTCACCTCGTATTCACCTCGTACACAGTCAGTAGTTACCCATAAATGAGTATTGAGACCGGCAGAGGTAGGATCTTTATCTTCAGTGCTCAAAACTGTACGTGTGTTTAACACTGTTCTGGAGATTGTTTACCAGTCGGTTTTCTCCCGAGTTGCTAATAGGAGAATCGGTACTCGTATAGGTCTGGGTGGTCTGACCAATCTCTCGCGAGACCAGCCTTGAACTGGTTTATGGTTTCGGCATGGACTGTTTCACTGGACAAGTGGTTCCAGTCATCGACCACTCTAGTGGCCAAGAATCTGTGGCAAACACCAGTTGCTTCAGGTTTCTGTAGTTTTAGGTCATGTCCTCTTTTGTGACTAAGTGTACTCTGGAACATGGATTTGTTGATACAGTTGGAGCACCTAGCGTCCATATTCAATGTGTCCTTGCCGGAAAGAATCTTGTAGGTTTGAATGATGTCAGCACGTTTTCTTCGGAAGATTAGGGTTGGCAGTTTCAGACTTTGGAGTCGCTCAGAGTATGAAAGCTTTTTCATTCTGGAACCATTCTGGTGGCCCGTCGCTGTACATTCTCTAACAAGTCCTTGATCGCTCTTGAGGTAAGGTGACCAGACACATGAGGCGTATTCTAATAAAGGCATGACAAGTGATTTGTAGAGAAGAAGCATAGTTTCAGAGGTCATAAACTTGAAGGTGTTTGCAGGCATCCCAGTACTCTGTTGGCTTTATTCACAATTTGTCGTACATGGTCAGAGCATTGTAACTTATTGTCTACGGTGACTCCTAGATCCTTTTCTGTTGTCACTGACTCCAATTCATGCTGTGTTCCCTCAGATGTTGACATACTGTAGGGCGAAGATGGATTTGCTGTTCCGAGGTGCATGACCCTACACTTTTGTGGATGGAATCGCATCTGCATTAGATTTGACCAGTCTGAGTTTACGAAGGTCCTCGCCTAGGGCTCGACTGAGTTGGTGTTCGATATGGCAGTAAAGAGCTTAGTGTCATCTGCAAACATTGATATTACACTTTCCACGGCAGCAGGTATATCTGATACAAAGAGAGTGAAGAGTGTAGGCCCTAGAACTGATCCTTGTGGCACTCCACTATCTACTCGGCTCCAGGATGAGATGGCGTCATTCACTCTAACATGTTGTCGTCGGCCTGTCAGGAATGATTCAATCTATGCTAAAGCCTTGTCCTTTATGCCAAAACTGGAGACTTGAAGTATGAGGCGTTGGTGTGGTACCGTATCAAAGGCTTTGGCATAATCCAGATAAATGACGTCTACTGGTATGCCATGCATAAGGGCTTCTGTCCAGACGTTCAGGGCTTCAAGAAAGTTTGTGACGGTACTCCTACCACAACAAAAAACATGCTGCTCTTGGCAAAGTAGGGAATTTGCCCGTACGTGTTGGGTAATTTGGTCGACTATGATCCTCTCTAATAACTTGCACACTACAGATGTAAGTGACACGGGTCGGTAGTTTGCTGCATCTCTTCTATCTCCCTTCTTGTATATTGGTGACACAGCAGCGTCTTTCCACTGTCTTGGGAGTTCCGAGTGCTGTAGGCTTGATTGGAAGACCAGTGTTAGTGGTTTGCTGATTGAGCCAGCCAGTTCCCTCAGGAGGCGTGGATGGAGCTCGTCTATTCCTGGTGACTTGTCAACTTTCAGACTTCTCAGTATCTTGGCCACGTCTTCTTGAACTATATTGAAGTCGAACAAGGGCTCCATTGTGATTTTCTTATTGGGTATGTTGGGTAGGTTGCTTACATCTTCTTTGGTGAATGTATCATGGTATTGGGCTCCTAACACCTCAGTCATTTCTTTATCAGACTTTACAATTCGTCCATTCTTGTCTCTGAGCTTGGTTATGCCTGACCTGGTCATTCGTCCTTTCTTGATGTAGTTCCACACCACTTTGTTGTTGTGTTTACACTCTTTGGATAGGCTCCTTTCAAACTTTCTTCTGGCTTGGCGAATGGAGTGTTGGGCAGAGTTCCTGGCTTGTATGTAGTTCTGGTGTATGTAGTTATGGTAAGCAGTACCGTCAAGTGTATTTAGGTATCTTATCCATGCTGATATCACATTTTCCATATAATTTCTTTAAAATGATGCAGTTGCTTAGAAATCTTTGCTAAATATATGCTAATTGTCACGTTTGTTATTTGTTTGTAATTGTCTGTAATTATTGTTATATCCTTATGTTTGCGATTTTTGATAAACAAAACTACACCTGGTTTCCGTAAGAAAAGGATGCACGGATATCTGTGGTGTGAATATTTGGAATTTTTTATATCCTTCCTAACAGTTTGCTGCGCTCGGTGACCATGGAAACAAACTGCAAAGGTTTATTTATAAAAATAATGAGTGAGTTAGATCTACATATCCTATTGAGAAACAGTTAGTCATATGTTCTACGTACTTATTGGTATAACTTTGCCATTTGTGCTTTGTAGCTGATGATGCTAATTGTGGCTAACCCCTTTTATTTATGCATTGTGACACAATTTGTGTGTTAATACCCGAGAAAGTAAACAAGATCGCTTATATTTATTAGATAGGTCTAGATTGAATTATTCACTAAAAAGTCTTGTTTTGTATAATACATTAAGAGAATGTCTTTGGCAGTGATCTGGGTCTACACCAGTAGTAGTGGGAGTACTTGATAAATAGTCCGCAAGTGGACCAGTGACTAAGCAGGCACTGATCTCCTCTAATGGGCAAAAACGCAGAGAGATTGTGCCCTTTTTCTCTGTGGACATGCAACATGTGGGCTCTCAACCTATACTTTCTCGGGGATGCCAACTTGTTTGTTTGTTTGATTGATTGATTGATTGATTGATTGATTGATTGATTGATTGATTGATATTCTTCAGGAACTAATGTTCCTAGGATAACACATGAAAGCGTACATATATATGTAATGCTTATTTCCAGTGTGGTCCTTGTTTGTTTGGCAGGTTAGGTAATCAACTGAGCCAAGGGTGTTTGGAAGGATCACACTAGCTATTGATTTCAAACGAGGTGAGTTCTTTTACGTGCTGTCCTGTACACGGGACACGCCTTTTAACGAGGCTTCCAAACCTCATGCTTGGTGTCTTCACTGTCTTGTATGATATACTCGACAGTAGCGACACGCTTTGTGGAAATCGGCAGTACAATACGTGGCAGACGCCCGACGTAACTCTTTGGCAACATGAAGTCTGCCGAGGCCGGGGCGCAAACTTACGACGCAGGCAAATCCTGTTTGTTGGTCGTGCGCTCTAACCACTGTAGTAACGAGGACTGACGTGGTCTGCACAACTGCTAGCAACTTTGTCCTTGGGTCTTTACTCAGACCTGGAACTTGTGCTGGGCTTGCTTTGTTACTGGGTCTCCACTGAAACCTGGAACCTGTTCTGGGCTTGCTTTGTCACTGGGTCTATTTGGAGACCTGCGACTTGTGCAGGGCTTGCTTTGTCGCTGGGCCTCCACTGAGACCTGAGATTGTGCGAGGCTTGCGTGGTCACTGGGTCTCTACTGAGACCTAGGACTTGTGCTGGGCTTTTTGCTTCACACATCCTTCTTCATCAGGTCCAGCTGCTCTTAAGAACTGGGATCCTGCGTCAGTTCTTGCTGATCCTCAGAACTGGGATCGTGCGTTAGTTCTGACTTGTCTTCTTCGCGGGGCACCACTTTTCCTTTAGCTTCTCTTCTTGGCTTGAGCTCTTCTTCTACAGCTGGGCACCACTTTTCCTACGGCTCTTTTTCTTGGCTGAAATCTTCTCTCTTGCCTGTGTGTCGGTCTTGCCTTTTCCACTGGTCTTAGGCTCGTCTTCTTCCTGGCTTGTCCTCGGTCTTCCCGGGCAACCTCGCTAAATATTCTCTATATACCCCCAACAACATGAAATATGTAAAAAAACTTACACTTCTCACAAATGCAAAACACACTATGGGAAGGATAGAAGTGGCAAACAGACTACTGAGGAGATAAGCTGCTTCTTACATGCACCGGGAGGCTACATCTGACGAAGCACGCTCAGGAGACATTTTTTGCATGCAAGTGTTTTGGCAGTTTCATAACTGACTTTCTAGGCAGGGTATTTAAATTGATCTAGCTATTCTTTTGACATTTTTCAAGTGATAGAGCTGTCAGAATGCACAGAACATATCATAGTGCTTCAGTCAAAGCATTCTTGTTCAGTCCCTGAGCATAACCTTCAAAGTGTAATAATCAAATTTCCTCTCACTATTGATTACTGTTTACCCACCCACCGCAAAACTTAACGCATTTATTAGTACGTCATATGTATGTTCTTGACATGTCTCACTTGCGTAATATTTTCTTAAGGAGTCATGGTGAATATTGTTACATACCATGTATGTCTTGACCACAGAGTACAAGTTCACATGTTAGTGAAAACTGCTTTTATGGTGTAAATAACAAAGTTTTATTGAAATCATTAATTTAAGATGATACTAGGACCATACTCATTTCAATTGTATCTGTGTATATAAGTGTTATTTTTTTATACTTCCAGATCTCTTGTTTCTTATATTTATCATTGCTGTGGACACCAGTAAAAATGGTAAATATTTTTTGTCACAGAAGACGAAAGAAAAAAAATTTGAAAAATGTTTGGTTGTGATTTAAAGTAATTAAAGTAATTTAAATTTGGTCCAATATAGCTTAAAGGGTTAAAGGGTTTTATGAAAATTTGATATCAATTATTAAATATCTCCTACTATATTTATAATTTCAGTTTTAGCTGCATCTACCCCTGACCCATGCATAGAGAGAGATACTTATTTTTGCACGCTGAGAGCTGGTAAACACCAATGTAAAGACAGCGTTAGTCTTGAGGCAAATTGTCCAATGTCATGTGGTGATGGCTTCTGCGTTCCAAGTAAGTTTATTTATCATGACAATGTTTTCTACACTGAAAATTAAGAGTTAAGCATATCCTGTAATATATTTTGTTTAAAAATAGATGCGTTTGCCTTCATTCCAACATGCATGGAATGATCGGGCCTTCGCATACGTTATCCAATTGTGAATTTAGTGACAACACATCAGAGTATGCGTTTGCTGTTTTGTTTTTTTTAATTTAAAAAAGAATGTTTGATCTATATTGTTAAAAAAATGCTATTAAAAAATAATGAATTTGACTACATAGGAAAATGGGCATTGTACAATTCGATTGAGAAAGACAAGGAATATAGTACTCTAAATGCTTTAATATGCTGTTTAAATGAATGAAACTTTCAGAATACACAGAACATATCATATTGCTTCTATACAAGTATATTTGTTTGACCACTGAGCATAATCTTTAAATTGATATTTCTTTTGCTTAACACATGCTTTAATATTATGTTGGATGTTGAATTATGTAAACTACTATTTCCTACCCATTTCTACATTTTTGTTGCCGAGCGACATCTGGTACTGAAGTTTGAGGTCATTTGTAAGTTAGTCCTGATCATCCAAACCTTCGATGTGTTACCCACATGTTCCTAACCAAGCGAAACCAGCTGCTGAATGAGGCTATAATGTAGTGCAATGACACTGGAGACACTGGAGGTTAAAAAAAATAATGTGTGTTGTTTTTTGTTGCACCCAGAGCAACTCACTGGCCAATTAAAGTAAGAAAGCTGGAGATACAGGGAGTGAAAGGCAAAGAAAGACAAGACACACTTGTGCATAAAGACTTCGGACATACGAGTATCTGTCTAATAGACTCAAATGACTGAAAAAGCTTAGAGGGAATGGTTGCTGGATAGACTAAGCAGCTAGGCCACACATTCAAATTTAGGAATAATCAATGCCAATGACGCTAGAAAATCTTGTGTTGGCGCAAATGAAATATGCAAAGGAGGTCCCTAGCTACAACTTTTGCTTGCTCTTGATAAAAATACAATACAATACAATCCAATACAATATAATACAACATTTATATAGCGCTACTTCTTCTCAGACAGGAATTTAAGTGCGCTGTACAGTAAGAAAAAATAAAAATAAATATAATAATAATAATTTCACATTAACTCTCAAAAGCAGTGGTAAAAAGAAATGTTTTACTTTGTCCTTGAAAGCTTGATAAGTTCCTTTTGACTTAAAATGAAAAATTAGTACACCTAGAAGTCTAGACTTTCAAGGTTGACATTTTCTCTTCAATCTCACATAGAGATTGCATGTCATGAAGACTATTTTATGTTGATTTTTCAGTTGTTAGATGGTTTTGAGCTTAAAACTTGAAAGTTTCGCTTGAAGCGTAGCAGAAAAAAAATAAATAAATAAAAAAAAAATTAAACCATGTACCAAATACACAGTGTTATAGATTATATATCATTAATGTAATTATTAATCCAATGCTAATGTTCTCATCACATTACTTTGAATATGTAAGACATGTTGAATGGCTGAACATGTTAGCAAATTTTTCATATACAGGAAACCATGCGCGTGGTGTGAAAGTCAGTTCTGACCCCTCTGACAAAAGGATTGTTCAGTCAGCCGCAGGTGCTGTGGATGGGACACCACGACCAGTTACTCTGGTATGGAAACCAAAAGCCAGCGCTGATACCAAGGCAAAGAGTCCACCTTGGATTGAAATAACATTTTCAGAGGTCATATATGTGCAGAAAATTGTACTGTTTAATGATGACAAATGGATTTACAGTAAGTAATTGATGATATTTTACATCAAATCTACCCGTTACATGAGTCAATGCTTTACCAGGGGCATCACTATCAGATAGACTCGGGCCCAATCACTTTTTGGGGGAAAATGTCATGGTTGGCCCTATTCTCAGCTTGCATAAAAATCATCACCTCATATTGAAACGAATTGTTACTGAGCCCAACCACTTATATTCTGTTAATGTACTCTTAATCTGCTATATTCTAGTGTTGGTGCCTTTGATTTATTGAAGTAAATGTCTGAATAATAGCAATAATTTTTATTTCATAGAAGTGTAGTTTAGACTGGAATTCAATGCACATATTTTCTTTTTTTTCCTTCTTTTTCTGTTGCACAAAAATTTTGTGTTTTAGTCTTATCTACATGTATATGTTAATATGCTAATTTTGGCCTGTTTTCCATCTATTTCCTATTACTGATTTATCATATCCACAGGTAAATAAAGCTAGTTAAAATAATAACTGAACAGGATATTATGATGTAGTTGATACAATAGTCTATCATGTAGCAACATGCATTATTTTTATTATATAATCTAATTTTAGGTATTTATCCAAGAAAGATTGGAATTTTTGTAGACAATTTGCCTCAATCTGGAAAACTTCAGGTTTGCTCTGCAACTTGTTAATATGAACACCCATTTACATGTACAAAATTTTTATCTATTATCATAGTCAATAAATATTACATGTGTTTCCCAGTGCTTGCGAATATATTTTTATACTTCTCTCTCTCTCACACGTCTTTTCAGGGCCACTCGATATAGTCAAATGGAAGCTTAGGGTTGTAAAACCTGTCTTCAGCTATATCTATCGTTGGTAGAAATATGCTTGCTAAAAAGACGTGTGAGAGAGAGAGAAGTATAAAAATAAATATTACAGTTTTATTGAAAAGTGATTGATGTCTTTAGAATTTCAAATTTGCAGAAATGTAGTACGATCGATTGGAATGAGATGTTTGAAAGTGTTGTAGAGGTTGTTTGTTCTGAGACTTTATTGGGCAACTCTGTAAAGGTTGTGCTAGAATGTTGTGAACCAGATGAATCTAGAAATATGGAAAATATTTTGTCGCTGAAAGAGATACAAATTTTTGGCATGCGTAAAGGTAAATGAAACTGAAATATAGCAATTGCTTTGCAGCTCCAATATCCTGTAACTGTAAGATGGATATCCTATCTTCGAAATCAGCGCCGTAAATAGGATTGCTCAAGATTGAACGTCATGGTAGAAAAGGATCCAGCATTGATCTCTCTTATTCGAGTAAAATGTGAAGTCATAATAATCAGCCAAGGTAGAATAAAAAAAAAAAAAATTTGAATGAGAAAACCATTTTTAACTGTTTTTCCAGAGCCATATGCTTATTATCCTTTGACAAATGACAACTATAAAGAAGACAAGAAAGATGAATCCAAAACGTTAAAAGTCATACTTCCATCATCTGTGAAAATTCCATTTTCTATTAATGAGACACAAGTACAACATCAAGGCTATATTGCAGGCGAGTATCAATATATTATCAAATTTTTAGGACTGAAGATTCAAAAGGTTTTAGAGTATTTCAGTTGATCCATTGAAGGTGTATTTTATGTAAGATTTAACTGTACCAAATGCCAAGTATAATATAAAAGTGTACATATAATGGAATTTATGATAATCCAATTATGATGATGCTCTAGTCTTTTTTGAAGGAGTGTTAGCCTGGAATTCTGGATGAGCATCATGAGCTTGGACGGATTTTGTTGTGTTCGCTACCTGATGTTTCTTTGCAAAAAAAGGCACATTGTAATTGTTTGGAACAGTTCAGTTGTATTTAATGATAAGGGGTACCAATATTAAAATGAATCCACCTTTTGTGCCATAACTTTCTTCAATCTAAGCCGATTCTCGTAAAAGTCATCTCGTTTGGTGCAGAATAAAATAGGGCAACTTGAAATTGATACCATTATGGGGTCATTATGGTCCAGCTTGACTTAAATACACATAGATAGCATATTTTTGCCAATTACTTTCAAAATGCAGTACATTATGCGTATAGTACCAAGTCAGCTGCGTAGTATGATAAAAAGGAGGTTCAAAGTTCATTATGGTATGAAATCGTGTATAATAGCTATCATGGTCAGTTATAAAGAAATATGCTACAAAAACCTGATTATTTTAACGCTAAAAATGAATATGGGACAGACTATATTGTGTTGTTTTTTTCTTGTTTTTTGTCTTTTTTACAGACTATATTGTCATTTTCTGTTCAGGCGACAAAACACTTAATCAGGAATGCGCTACTTCAGTCGGCAACTTTGGAGTGAAAAATTTGCCTTGAAACATACCTAATAATCTATATTTCAAACTTGCTGTTTAATCAACAACTTAGTATAAATAACCTTGTATGAATGAAATTCTTTTTTTTCTTTCAGAAAATTACAAGTTCTATGCTTTGAGGTATGGTTTCACTGTCACTATGTATTTGACCCTTCTAGAGGAGGATTCTACTGGTCCAATATTCTGCTTTAATCGACATGCATTAGTTTCAGACAATCATCCATTAGTTACAAGCAATCAATCTTGTAAGCAACTTATTTTACCTATTTAGACTTTTTTTTCTTTGGAGATCATTACATATGCTAATGTGGTATGAAAATTGAAATTGTTGGATGTGGGCGCCGTCA
Organism: Streblospio benedicti; assembly: GCA_019095985.1. Lineage (NCBI taxonomy): Eukaryota > Metazoa > Annelida > Polychaeta > Spionida > Spionidae > Streblospio > Streblospio benedicti. The sequence continues at coordinate 45,530,745 of CM032669.1, forward strand.
TTGTGACATGCATTTTCAGACATGAAGTGTTGATATACAAATACGTGTCCAAATGACGCCATCCACATTTACCTAGTAACAATCTCAGGAAAAGTGCATTCATATAATCAAGTACAAGACATAAAAGAAAATCTTTCAATGATTGAATCTTGATGTATGTTCTATTGCAATATGAATAACGTTATTAAGCTAACTGACCTATCTAGTTTTATTCTTCAAGGTGTGTACATTCCTATACCAAAGACGATCCGTGTTCATCTAGATGATGGTCATTTGACAATAGCGCATGATGAATTTTTCCCTCATCAGCTGAGACCAAAAGAAGTCCATAAACTCATGGTGTCTTTTGACAAGTTCTCTGGAGAACTTAAGATAATGGTTAGTCTCTATGATTAACAATAATGCATTTAAGTGGTTCATTTTGTCATGAATATGTGATGAACACTTTTCGTTATTTGGGGCTACAATTATGACAGTTTTACAAATCTGTGCCGCATAGCCCTGTAGCATATTCTATTTTCAACTTCCTATTTGAATGCAGGTCAACTTACTATTTAAATGCAGGTGAACGAAGACTTACGAATCAAAGCAAGACGTAGTTGGAAGCACTTTCAAGAGTTGACAGGGACCCTGCTTGTTGGATACAGTAGTTTGCCAAGTAGGTGTTTATTCCTCATTATTTGAAAGTAGTTAAAGTAGCTCTGTGGATCATCTTCTCTTAGTTGTGGAATTCAGTTGGCAAAATGACCACTCTGCAATCTCCATTCAACACTTGACCCACCATCTATTTTCTTCTGTTCATCTTTCATCGTGGTGGTGGAGTCACAGTGCATCTTGTTTCCCTCTTGACCATTGTCATCTTGTAGAGTTCTTTCTGCAGTTCGTAAAAAGTTGATAATGTACATTCAGTGCTGCTTGGACAGGATACTGCTACCAGCTAGGGATCCATGATAAATACATATTTTACAGTCCACGTATATACACACGCGACCTTCTCCCCTTAAAAATCAAATGATGCCACTGGCCCGCTGCACTGTGGGCCACTTCTTTTATACCCATTCTGGGTCGATTGTCAGTCATCCAACATCGCGAACAATTCAATCGTATCGCCAGTTTGTGAAGTTGGCCGGTTTAGAGTGAATCTTCCCTGCTTGTCTTGCCTCGTCCCGCTATTGCGTCTTCTTGCCGCATCTCCCGTGTAATCAGCTAACATCAGTTGCGCGTATACATTGCGTATAAAAATTATACTTGGCTCTGTTAGCCCGATTAGCGTCTAATCGGGACAAGACAGTACGACAAGACGAAACGATTTAGTACAATTTAACCTCAATTCTCCCACAATTGTTGCATTCAGTGTCTAGTCGGCCGGACTCAGGTGACTTTAGAGGGATGACTTAGTGAAGAATCCGGAGGAGAGACTGCCCGAGCAAGGAACGTTATGACCGAGACTGAACGAGTATCGGCACAATTTAGAGACAATATAGCAAGATAGCGATCGATGATGTATCACTAATCCTTTCTCATCCCATTTGTCCCAATTAAAGTTGATGTTTGAAGTTGCGTAAAAGATTGGAAATTATGGCCGATTGACGGGACAAGTATGGAGGATTTCCAAACTTCAGACGCATTTACGCCGAGTGCAGTCACTACAGCACAATTGACATAACAAGACTAGACGAGTGTAGGCCGAGTACAGAAGAGTGCAGGCAAGTGGTTGATTTTTCGTCGAAAATTGCAATCAGCCACAATCAGCGCTATGTTAATGTGCTGTGAAATGCTGGTATAAGCCAGGTATGGATATCACAGGATCTGGTGGGATTCAAAAGACGATCATATGGTATCAAAGCACCTATCAGTTAAAACTGACTAAGAAGTCCATTCGTGAGCTAGCTCCAGTGGCATGGGTTTGAATCTCACCGGGGCTACTGAGTATGTGTTATAATCCTTCCTTACCTGACATAGCATCATCAGTCTATTATGATGTAATCACATTGTTCTTAAATGATATAACCATTTTTAAAACATGAACACTAATTAAACCATGGTCTTCTTATTAAGTTAAATTAAATTTACTCAACTAGAACATTGAGGGTACGATCATAGACAACAAAACAGGTTGATAGGTTTAAAAGCTTTACTGAGTGCGTGCTTTTATATAAAAAACCCAGAAATTTCAATTTTTTAGAAAACAACATTGCTCTTGAAAAAGAAAGTTTTTTCTCTGCGAAAATCATCACTGAAAATTATGGATATGCTGATGCTTCAGTCGACGGAAAGTAAGAACAACATTTGCATATTCTTATTTCTCTTCGATGAATAGTATGTTTTATTCGTATTACATATTTATCAATTTGTACTAATAAAACTTTTGTTTTATTTTCTATTGAATACAACAACGTTTTACTTTCTCTTATTTTGTTATTGTAAAGCATCTTGCAAAATATCCCCCATATTTTCTCTCTGGTAAACGTTTGGTTTTTGTGGAACAAGTATTTACAATGTCTTTGTGGAGGCAATTTTATTGAATACAACAACGTTTTACTTTCTCTTATTTTATTATTGTAAAGCTTCTTGCAAAATATCCCCCATATTTTCTCTCTGGTAAATGTTTGGTTTTTGTGGAACAAGTATTTACAATGTCTTTGTGGAGGCAATTTTAAGTAGCAATATTCATGTAAGATTAAGTTTTTAACACAACATTCAAATTAAAAATGAAATGTTGAAGCTGCTGCCACCATTACAGGACTTTTAACAAAAGTGAAACTAAGCTGGTCAAGATTTCAAAATTTCTTTAAAGTTTGTGTATTATAGTTAGAAACTTAACTTTATAAGCATTTACAAGTTTTGTAATTTGTTAACTTTCAGGTTAAATACCATGAATGCAATGTACAGTGATCTAGAACGGACTGGCAGCTGGTGGATGGTGGATTTGGGATGGCAGACGACAGTGTTTTTTGCTCATGTGGTAGTTGACAGTGATGCAATCAGTTTATCTCCTGTTGATGAGGGTATGTAATTAGTCACTATAATCACAAATTCTTAAACTCTTCATGCATACAATTGAACTTGGCCATGTGGACAGCTCCCTTTTGAGAACATCTGTCTTAAGTGGGCAATTTTCACTACCCATTTCCCATTTTTCTGATGGAAAATACATAACGTGGACCTCTCTTTTAAGGAAACCTGTCATATGTAGACACTTTCACCTCTCTTGTCAACATAAGACAGGTTACACTGTAATAATGATGTTCTTCAAAAGACTGGTTCAAGTCTAAAAAGAATCGACTATGGTGATAAATAAGAAAAAAAAATGTTTTTACTGCAATTCTTTTTAGTTCTATTTAGTTCTATTTAGTTCTTTTAAATTCGGGTACCCAGTCAGGCATATAATGGCAGAAATCTACATGTATAATTGTATATGCTTAAATGAAGTAGGTTTGAAATGTTCAAACTACACAACATGTATGTATCTTGATATTCTGTATGTATGTATCTTGATATTCTGTTAAACCAGAAGAAAGGAAATGCCTTCAATTGTAAAGAGAATGGAGGAGTGTGCAACGTGAAGAAGTGTGATGATATAACACACTTACATCTAGGTGTTGGCCATCCTGACCAAAACTGGCAATTCGCCACACAGTTAAAGTTTCACACCTTTACCAGTGTAAAATTGTGATATTACCAAAACTTATATGCATTTACAAACTGCAGCATGAACCCTTGATATATGTAATTCAAAGACATTTTGTATGAAATATGTAATTTAGAAACATTTTAATATGCAGACTCGTGTGTTTTTGTCAAGAAGTATGATGAGAAAGAAGGACTGGCAGTTTTATGCCCACACGCTTTTTCTCAAACATATGGTACAACCGTGGAAACCTGTAAAGAAAGGGCCCGTAAGGTATATCATCTCTTATTTATAATTACAGTAAAATCTCACAATTTAGGAAGAAAAAAATTGTGTGTCTATTGTCACACGTAGGAATGAGACTAGAACTTTGGTTGTAGTATTTAATCCAATTTCCTCCCAGAGCACAAGCTGCTCCTGTTTATATAACAACTCCGTGGGTTACACTGCGGAGACTGAGTCAGGCTAGACTGTCACCAACTAGCGTGTTGAGAACAATCTATGCCACAGCTGGATCTCTGCGTGTCACTATTATGAAAATGTCCCAATCAGTTTTAGCAATATGTGGTCAGAAGGAGGATAAAAATCTACCAAATTGCTCAGCGTCCCTCTTATGTTGTGATCCTTTGCTGTAGTAGGCACACGGGCCTGAGCTGCATCTGCTAGGCCTTTTCTCCCAGGTCCGATTGACGGCCCTCCTGGGATGTTGGTGGTGATTCACCTCGCAGCGCACGTACCAGACGTGAGTGAGACTCGTAGAGCTTGGCAAACAAGCGGGCAAAGGCAAGGGTGTTCACTCAGCTTACCAAGCGTGAGCAGAGATATGAATTGGGGATCCAAATACTTCGGATTTGGGTGTGATAGTTCCTAATGAAGTGGCTGCTTCCACGTTCAAATCTAAACTGGGGGCATCCGGATTTTGTTTACCTGGCTCCGACGTTTGGAAACACCAAAAGGAGAAGTGACCGTGGGAAGTTTGGCCCTATTGCCCAGTAATCAATTAAAGCAACTACTTGAGACGGATGCTACAATCCGCCTCCTGGGAAAGTCTACACCAGCTTTTGTTATCAGTAATAATATTTCATGTAATAGTAACTTAGTTCTTCTTGTCTTTAGTCTATGATATCGGTAGAGTGAGTCACACTAAAATTGATTTTAACACTACATGCTATTATTCCAATTTTTAGATTGGCTCTCTACAGAAAGATCATAGGCTGAATTGGATGGGGGAGGGGGGGGATGCAGCTGCTAGAAAGGGTGGTTGGAGACCGTCAAAAATAACACCCATCTTTTGTCATGTTTTTTTTATGTTCTTTCTTGGTTCATAGAAATCAGGGGAAATCAGAACTGAATTTGTGAAAAATCAGGGAAAATGTAAATGAAAATCCTTTGCTTAACCTGCCTTTGTAGATGGCTAGCACATCCAGGGGCCCCACTTCTTTATTGAGGTCTGGCTTTAGCTGAATCATGATTAGTCTTTCTCATCCGATATTTTCTAATTTCAGTTTGGCTCACGGCAAAAGCTTATATTACTTTAACATATAACCCTATGTTATTTATAAAAGTTCAGAAGATGTATGAAGTATGAAACATGAATGTATAGACTTAACTTTTTTAATAAATCTAGTACTATGAAATAGCTACATATTCTTTTTCAAACTACACAATATACATGTATCTTGATATTCTCTGTTAAACCAGAATAAAGGAAATGCCTTCAATTGGAGAGAGAGGGGAGGAGTGTGCAATGTGAAGAAGTGTGATGATATAACAAACTTACATCTCGGTGGTGGCCATCCTCACCAGAATGTTTATGTACTAAAATGTCCAACAGGTGACTTACCTCTTCCAGATACAACTACAGTAGAAACTCTCAGATCCGTAGATGTCTTACCCAAGTTGAAAACATCACTTAACAGTTTGCCTGAATCATAGTTGCTGATGGTCATGTGCATATATGTATTAGTGATGCATATCGGTGACAATTTCAATATCGATTATCGGTGCTGGGCAAACAATAGGTAACCGAGTAGCGTATCATGCCTTACATTAGGCAAACACTCCACTTCTTTATTAAAAGCATAATTTTCTGCTTAGTGCGCATACTAACTCTCAAAATCCATGTATACCTCTTAAGAATTCTAATCAAACTTCAATTTACAGCATTGAAGATAAGTCTCATTTGATTTTTTAATTAATGTAGATTATTATTTCCAACTACATCCTTTGACAAGGTCAAAAGTATGCAGTACCTTGGAGATATTCGTAATATATTCAACTCGCAAGATGTTGCTAATAACTAGAGGAATGCTAATAACTTGAGTAAGACGCCTAGGGAGAACAGTAAAATGCCCGAGATACGTATATAGCAACAAATTACCTTCATAATTTAGTTGAATGAAATGAAACCCCGAGATAACAGAAAATTCAAGATACTAAAGCAATATCAAGATAGCGAAGTTCTGTATTGTTCCAGAGTATAATGATTTATAAGTATTCCTTTAACTACAATGTGTGTCAGAGCAACATACTTCTTCAATAGGTTCTACTATATCTTCTCGAATATCATCATCTGATTATATTAATTCCTTTCAGAAAATGTCTCGTTTTATCATAAGATGTTTGTATTGAAAGACAATCAATTTGAGCCACATCGATATGATGAGTATAATGCACACCCATTTGAAAAGTTTGAGTACCCACCAGGAAGCTACTGTGGGCATTTTGGTGGAAGTAAGAAAACTGAGTAAGTCATTTTATGCATAGGATCTTTTTTATTTTATTTATTTTTAGATTTAAACACCTCAAAACTGTGCTCATGCTACATATAATCATAAACAATCCATAACCATCTTTCTAATAGAGAAATTTTCAGTTTCAATACATTGGTCCATGTTTAATTCCTGATTTCCCAGATCGGCCCAGATGACCACCGACATTGCGCATTTGATGCAAAAATAGCCCTCTTTTTGGTGAACTAATACATACCGATAAATAAAAGATTGTGTACTGTGTGTGAAGGGCTCACGATATAATGATATTAATGGTATACCACCATGTCTACTATGCTATTTAACAATGGCTCTTCAAGGGTCTACGCTTAAGCCTCATGGACACCATGCCATGGGATGATGCTGGGCATTCTGGGAGGCAAATCTACTGGACAAGTAACCATTTGAATGACTTGTGTAACCAGTGTTGTACAACATTCATATTGCAAATCATTGATATATAATACATACCATGTATTCAATTCTATCATTTTTATGCATTCATGGTGATAACAATTTGGATATTTGCGAGAAAACTTACTGGTACTTTTGGGCAATTTTGGTTATAAGTTTACATATGTACCTGTACTTGCTGGCAGACACATGTACTTACCTTGGCCACCATACCAGTATCATGCAGAGGGCTGTGCTTTACATAACATATAAAGATTTCCTGTTCTCCATATTTAATTTTACATATCTAAACAATAAATATAGTTCAATTTTACTCTCACTGTTCTTGCAAGCAAGCTCCTACCACTGTATTCTATATATATAGTTGATTCTTTATGTTACCAGGTATTATGTTACATGTGGAGTGGGAAAAGGCATTGGTGGGCGGTATGTTTTAATGGTGAATGATGACGATATAGATGCAAATATCCCATTCAAGGAAGTACATGTCTATGGCAAACGTATTTGATCTTTCTATATATTTTTTTCAAATTAAGCTAGACTAACAGCTAGATAGTAATAATGCATTTTTACTTGATGATTTAATATGTGTTACTAACATGTACATATACATTTATAAAAACTTTAGAAAAAGAAGAGTTAACACACTGTAAAAGACAGTTGAGGATTAGGTGGTGATTAGGTGTCTATATAATTAATACAATCTCATTATTTTAATTGGTCAGTATTTTTGCAATTACGTAGTTGAAATTAATGATTTTTCAGCCCCTAATGCAGCAGTGAATGCAAAAGCATATCAAAGCTCCACTTATTTGGATCGTAAAGCAGAAAATGCACTTGTTCTTGACAGGTATGGACCAATTTCATCCACGGGATGTCACACACTTGGTTTTTTATATAAAGCCTTGAGTCTTTTTATAAACGCCTAAAAAAATGGTCTAGATCCCACATTGTTAAACAAATCATTATTTACATGTAATAGATGATAATAAATATTACTTAAATCAAGACATTGGAATCGGTGTCACAGAAATGAGAACGGCTGATAGAGGCTATGTTGCCATTTGTTATTGATGTACTTCAAGCTGATTTGATGACAGTTCATTTTAAGATTTGAGAGTGAATATAGACCATTTTGCAACTGCGGCAATTATTTTTAGAAATATTTGATTATCATAACTACAATATAGATAAAATCCAACAACAATTTACGTATCAAATCAATCATAAACCAATCATAAAATCAAATACTAAAGGATTTGGAAGAGACTGTAGTCAAATGAATCCATAATGCTGTGACTGCAAAGTGAAAACAAATGAGAGATTTCTGACACATCAATTTCTGCAAAGAAATAAGTATTTGAATTTTGGATTGTAGAAAATTGTGCAAAGTGAAAACAAATGAGAGATTTCTGACACATCAATTTCTGCAAAGAAATAAGTATTTGAATTTTGGATTGTAGAAAATTGTAAAAGTGCCTAGGCCTAGAAACAATGATCCTGTGGTTCCGGTAACCCTAGCTAACCCATTTTAACCCCCTAACCTAATTCTTTTTATTAAGTTTTTTAATAAAAACTTCGAACCTATGGATTCAGACATAAAATAATATACTAATATTAGCGATCCAATAAAAAAAATTGTATGTAATTCATCATTTTTGTTTAATTTTACCATCATGTTGTGTGTGCAGTCACTTTCGTTTTCTATGTGGAGTAAAAAAAAAGTGGCCCCTACCTAACCTAATTTTTTACGGTAAAAAAATATGAAGAAAAAAAATAAAATTACCTACCTTACTAACCTATTTTTTCAAAATCATGTTACCGAACCAAACAATCATTTTTTCTAGGCCCTATCATCGTGGGTAGTTATTTCCTGTCAAATTGGTGAAATAGCTAAGAAACAGTAAGGGCCACATGGACAACAGATGGAAAAACTATTTTTGTGGTTTTGTAAACATTTAAACTAACCTTTTATTAGGCAAAGATTTTACATTCAATCACTGTATGAACATCGATGTTGCATTTCTCATGATTTTGGATATTGTGGTATCTGGTCAATACAAGGCATGTTTTCTATTACCGATAGGTCAGTAGTGGGACCCACCATACAAAAAAAAAAAAAATGTGGACCAAAAGGTAGTGTAATGAAGTTGGGGTCAGGAGAAGAGGGCCAGTTAAGTGTAAAATTGGCGTTAAGTGTCTAACTTTCAAGCATTTTTCCATTTGCAGAACACCAGATCCCTTGAGGACTCCAAGTCATTGGAGCCAAACTCTGCGAGAAGACAACCCCTGGTGGGTGGTCGATTTGCATGGGCATAATGTGATTGTTGATAAAGTGGTTGTTACCACAAAGAAGTTAACCTCTACTGGGGGTAAGTATGATGATTCAGTTGCATTGATAAAAGTTATAAGGAAACCTAATCCTGCATATTGTAGTTGCAATTGCCAGAAAGAACATGTATGGGATTTAGAAAAAATTACCTCAAGCGACTGGTGATTTTCCGGTCACCAATCAAATATTAGCCAGGGCGACACAGTCTCATCACTTTATCTCCTGAATGTGAACCCTCTGATCAATGATAACATTCGTAATTTAAAAAATCTCCTGTCACCATGTAGCTGCATTGCTAGCAATATTACTTACTGTTACATATGAATGATTGAATGTAAGCAGAGGCAACAGCTTTCAACTTACTTTGAAAAACATACTAATTATATATACATTTATGGCATTCATTTTAAGTATCTGGTTGTCCATTTGTTAAGAAGTATGATAAGAGTGAAGGGAAAGCTACAAGGTGCAATTTACACTTCTCATCAGCGGGAGTGTGGACACTGGAAGAATGTCAAAGACACGCTGTGGAGGTAATCGGTTTAGATAGAATTAAGGTTTATTGGGAAAGTGATGTGTTTATGTGTAGAAAATATATAATTAAATATTTATAATGATTTTTATAGTTTGGCAAGAAAACACTGCCTTTCCCAAACAAAATAATTGAACACTATTCAACAGCACTTTTTATGTAGTCAGACCTTTTCAGCCAAAGTCTGTGTGCTCCTGATCCCCTCCTCATGCCTGATTGAAAGTCATATAATAAAGGGTTTTATGAACATTTGTTTCCTTTTCCTTAAAAATCAGTTTGATGCAAATGTCATCAATTGGGAAATTGGCAAAAGCGGATGTAATATCACAAGGTGTTATTATGGCGACCTAAAAATACAGTCTTGGAGTCCTGGGCAAGATATTTATGTTCAAGAATGTTCATCAGGTAAGACTGATTTCAGAATATCTATGATTGGTAAGATGAAAGCATTTAATATCAAATTCACAAGTCCATAAAGGTGAATCCTTGTTTGCTGGCTTCAAAGGTACTATAAAGGGCGCATGTAGAGATGATCTATTTTAGAGGCTAATTTACATGGAAGATGAATAAGAATTGATATAATGTACCATTTCTTTCTAATGTTCCTAAGATTTGTATTTTCCTACAATCATATTGAAGGAACAAAGTTCATGCTAAATGTTTGTTTTAGGGAGAGGGGGGGGGGGAGGGGCGGGAGACGGGGTGAGAGGGGTTGCTTCAAGGTAAGTTTATATATGTTTCTATTGGAAGGGAATTTTGAGGATTTTTGTTTTGGAGTGGAAATCGTACTGAATTAGAGTTCACCTCCGAAAATTTGTCAATTCCTGTTTGTTTTTTGTTTTTATTTATTTATTTATTTTTTAATTTTGATACTTTATTTTCATTTTAAAAGCCATGTCCCATTATACATAAGAGTCGTATTGCGGAACTTACAATGACTCTTTACAATGTTACACATAACTGTTAAAATAGCATAAATTCAAGTTTATAGAAGAGGAAATTTTTCTCTCTTTTTTTTTACATCTTCATAAATAATATTCACACACATAATCAAGGATTCTATAGTAAAACAGAATGATCATAAGAATTCACAGATTGTTCAAGAATTTCATATATATATTGTAGTAAGTTTATGATCTCTATATGTACACTAATGCTGGTGCATATGACTGGGTTCACTGATAGCCATTAATGGGCTGTATAAATGTTGCTAACATAAATGTAACTGGTATCTATGCATAAAGGTGAAGACATCATAATTATTTTATTAATTGTATACATGCCAGTTAAATATTGCGCATTGAAAAAAAGTAACATTTTATTTTTTAGACTTTGAGACAGCTGAAATTGGGTGTTACGCAGATAGTTATGATAGAGATTTTGAAAAGTTTGTTAAAAGAATTGAAGATAATACAGAATGTGCAAGAGAATGTTACAAGGTACAGGTCTCCTTCGATTGGGGCACTACAGCCCCAGTGACCGATTAAGGTAGGGGCTGAGCGGGCTGCAGCCAGGGGCCCGAACATTTAGGAGGCCCCCAGATTTTGGCAAAACAATTTACACGAAAGCCTCTCATATTAACGGACTATTGGATAGTATTTAAGGGACCCCTATTAAACATTATTATGGGGCCCCAGATTTTTCCAATATTTTTACACTCATATTTAATGGTGGCATGAATCACGATAAAAAGTTGTAATTCATGACATTTTCTCGCAACGCGGGTCAAAGAGCCCCACTTCAAATCACAGCCGGGAGCAGCATTAAACCTTAATCGGGCACTGCTACAACCACATTGGTCTAGTCCTAAATATTTGTTTATGTTGTGGAATTTTGAAAGCATTGTGTGATTGGGTATGCTATGTTTGTTGTTATGGGATTGACAGAAGAAAAGCCGGTGGTGGTATTGTGTGTAAAAGTGATGCCAGAATGATACCTGAATGAGGTCTTAATAAGGGTGTTGCAGGGTGAGCAGGCCACAGGGACAGGCAATCATTGTCATTTTCACTATTATAGTATATAAATCATGTAGACTCTGCTGGCATTTGTTGGATCACGTTTTATCACATTTTATTCTCAAGTGCTATTTTAATCATACATTTATACAAACCAAATAACAAAACATTATCTCACTAATCATGTGCTGACACCAAGTTCATGGTGAAACATTTTCTATCATAACCAAAAAATGGTAATGAATATCAAAATATAAATTATAGGAATGAAACGCTATTTCTTTTTTTGCCAGATCTACATTGCAATATATATTATTCTGATTGGTTTACAAATGGTGAACACCTGCATGACAGAGTCAGACATTTTGAAGAAGGGTCTAGTCCTAAAGATATTTAGTGTACGCACATGCTTTTGTTTTAGTCCAGAGGATTTTCACTGAAGCTTGTTTTGTTGAAAGTATGATGTTTTATGATTGATTATGATTCTATGGGGTGTCCTGAGCAAAAATCAGCCGGGTGCCACTTTGGCACCCTTGAGCAATTTTTTTACGGGGAAAAAACAAAATGGCGGCCCAAGCCATCATGGTGATACCAAACATGCCCATTCTTCCTTATCATTTGTCATAGAAAGTTGATTTTGGTGTCTTTAAGTATGTTTTGAATGGCAAGGAATTCATTTGTACACTTAAATTTTACATAGAAATAATGTCAGACAAGAAATATAGTACTTTATGACAAAATAAACCTAA